>JAODKN010000020.1:45136-57445 GCA_026774425.1 Petrocephalus zakoni | reverse complement strand
ACCAGTACCTGGG
This sequence comes from Petrocephalus zakoni, assembly GCA_026774425.1. Taxonomy (NCBI): domain Eukaryota; kingdom Metazoa; phylum Chordata; class Actinopteri; order Osteoglossiformes; family Mormyridae; genus Petrocephalus; species Petrocephalus zakoni. The sequence continues at coordinate 57,432 of JAODKN010000020.1, read as the reverse complement.
CCTCACCACACAGTAGCTAAGGGGGTGAAGGGGCAGGAGAGGATTCACCCATTAGATATAGGGGGGGGGCTAGGAGGCCGGGTTTGACAGGGCCTCGGTGGGAAATTTTAGCCAGGACATGGGTGATGTGGGTGACAGGCTGTTCTTGCATTGCATGTGTTACTCCGTCCATGTGCCTGCTGTCATGCACCTCAAAGACCGGAGCCTGGACTGGTTTCGGGATTCTGGGCTAATTTCTTGCTGCAGTGCAGTAGGTATTTTTTGCCAGGACATTGGGGTACCACCCTTACTCTTTCAAGAGATGACTGGAGATCTTGTATGACCTCAGTTTTACATTTCATCCAAAGAAGAGCACCATGTCCCCATCACTGCACTGGCATCCAGACAGACCACAGGATGGGTAACCTGCTGGCCACACCAACACCTCTTCCAGCAGCAATGCAGCTTTCCTAGTTGGTCTCCCACCCAAGTGCTGGCCAGGCCCAAACCAGCTTAGCTTCAGACAGGTTACTTAGTCTGTACTGCTGGTGGTATGGCTGCTACATAGGAACCAGCCAGAATTTGCTGATTTTGGAGTAACTGACCCATTGATCGATACATTCTATTTGATAATTTATGAAAATAACATTTTAATAGCCACTGACTATAGCACTGGCCCTATTCAAGAGACATCCCTGAAAAAAACACCACCGTGTTAATATGAAATAAATTTGTTTAGCAAAAACATCATCATAGACAGCATCTCTCGCCTGTACCATGGACTGTTGCATAATGCACAACAAGTTAATTCCCATATTTTCAAATTTCTGTAGTAATCATTTAATGAAGAATCCAGTGAATGAATCCACATGCACTGTCAAAATAGTAATTTCTTTTTTTCTGGACAATTATTTCAACAGCACAGTTAGCTGTTTAAATATATTCATATTTTTAACATCAACAAAATAAGCACAAGAAATGATGTGTTTTGTATTTAGAGAGCAATGTGTGGCTCAGCGGGATGGACCTCGTGTCTGACTTTGAATGGCCCACAGAATGATGTCACTGTAAGGCCCTAGATCCCAGTCGCTGTCTCACCCTGTTCTCTCAATTGCATGCCACTCTAGATAAAAAGGTGTCTGCTAAATAATTAAGCAAATATATAGCCTTGCTAATGACTGCCTTTTGTATTGTTTAATTGAATCGATTGAATTAAACACAGGCGTCATTTCACATTGTCTCATTACCTTTTTCGGAAATGGGCCATAATGTTTCTGTTTTGATTAGGCCTACTGTTGGTTAAGTAATGTCATTAACACGCTCTTGTGGCTGTTAAGAGCTGTAAAACATGTCTCTTAGCTCTGGAAGTTGCTATTTCTGCTCATTCATTTAAACAATAGCAGATCCTCTATCATTTAACTGCATAGCTGGCTTAATAGGCTAATCAGTTCTGGACTATGTTTACAATTTACTTAATTCGTTTAACTTCCTTCTTATTAAATAAAGAATATCTGAAAGTGGAAACAATGTAACATGCAGATTAAAAATAGAGCTTTAATTGTTTTTTTCTGCAAATTAAAGTCACGGTGGGCAAGAGACAGAAAAGATGGCTATGAGATGTCAAACACCAAAAACACTCCAGGATATTAGTTGGTATAACTGGCCAATTGCTTAAGATCTATTTTTGATCCCCATCAGGAAAGCAGTCATTTACTGTGGCATGCGATGCGATTTGATGCAGGGCTGCGCGTGTTACTGAAACGGTCCCTTTGAACTGCGTCGCCATGCGAGGGGCTGCAGATTAGAAATGTCATCTCCAACGCCCTGGGCGCATTTTCCGACGCGCTGCCCATGAAGGAGACTCAGCGCAAACTGTCACATGGGGATTCCAGGCTGGGGAGGAGGAAGCAGGGGGTAGAATATAAAACACCCCTGGTTTGGATCCTACTGACATGGTAATAAACCGCCTTCCCTCAGTCCCCCGACACCTGCAGTAACTCAGCCAGCTCAGTTTGCCTGTCGCCAGGCTGCCCTTTCTCTAATTTACAAACATGAAAGATACCATATTAGAACATAAAGTGGATGAACCCAGATTATCCCTGTTCCCGCGAATGGGGAGGCGCCTGACAGTCTGATATTGGATAAGGCACGGCCGCTATCTTATCAGTGATAATGTTCAACGTGAAGATATATAATGCCGACTTTGTAATGGCTGGTTTTTCCCTGACTTTGCCTGTCATAGTTTCTGCACTGCCTGATGCCCTGAGACGGCACATCTGCGGTTTCTATGGGAACACATTTAGGGTTACAAGATGAGGCCGTAGTCCATAAACTGGCTATTTCTTTATGCCGTTGATTTTATTTGCATTGTTTAATTTGCTAAACAGACACTTTTATTGACATTGTCCTTATAGTGAGCCGGCACTGTTTACGGAGTCACACTAGGTTTGTTTTTGCAGACAGATGTGTTTGTCTGATGAGTTTAAAGTGCCCGCGAGGGTCTTTGTCATATGTTAAACTGCCAGCTATTTAGCCTTTAATTCTTAATGTTAAACGCAATGAGATACTTCAAATTTTTTGTATAATATTGTATAATAATTTTGTATAATATCAATGTTATTTCTGGCACTGAAATCCTAAATATATTTTAAAAAATCATCATAATTGCAACATCCTAGTTGCTGTTCAGGAGTTGACGTTATTAGATTTGCAACTGACCATAAGCAAGTGCCAGTAGGCAGAGGTAGACATTCAGGTCCAGAGAGTAAAAGTCCAGACCAAGATTTTGTTTCAACCAGCCAGTTGAGCTCAAAGAGTCATAGTCACAGAGTATTCGACTCATTGGTTAAGACAAAATCTTTGTTACTGTCTGGACCTGGACTACCCACCTCTGCTAGGAGGCAAGCAGCATGAAGACCGTGGAAGTAAAGAAGGGTGTGATGTCACGGGTACACAGGAAAAAAACCTGCAAATTCTACAAGCTCCCCAGCCGGGGGCACTGTCGAAGCCTGGATGCCCTGGCAGAGGAAGGGGGTCCAGAATTAGTAGCATTGCGCCTGCCCATAGCTAGTGAGACAGGAGAGACCACAATCTGCGAAACCACCCCTACCCCTTGCTACTAGTGTAAACGTGCGCAGGAGACATTTGCTAAGACAAAGGTCATCTGCTAATGAAGCATGTAATGAGTTGTTCTTCACGTGTTTCCGAGGGCCTGCTGTGGGTACACACAGTGGACCTTCTCACCACACTCTGCCACGCAGCCCTATAAACGCTCGAAACGCTACTGAGACATTAACCACGTAAATTAATGGCCAGGTCACAAACTCTGGTTAGAGAGGTTGAAGGGTCTATGGAGTATCTAGATTTGATTAGTAACCTACACACTTAAAAAGTTAAAGGAAGCATTTTTCTGAGGATTAGTAATATATGCATTTATTTTCACAGCTTCCTGCGAATGCCCATCTGTCTGTTGGGGGTATTTGGTCCAAGTTTGCCAACAGTGGCAGGAGCTTCTGATTGCAGTGTGAAAGCAAATACCTTAATCTGCTTTAGACCGTGCCTCAGCAGTCAGTGACTAGGAGAGATGTGCGCGTCTTTCCAAGCTGCAGGAGCCACCATGCCCCGGGATCCACCCTAGTGCTGGAAGACTCGGGAGCCGCAAGTTCCCTGGTTCTTTTTGAGAACCTGAAAGTGTGCGTCTCATGGACAGAGGTAGCAGTGGGATGCGCTGAGCTTTCTCCTTCGTTTAGGAAGCAGCCGCTAGTTAAACTCCAGCGTTGGTGGGGGCAGGTGTCTGAACACACCTAAAGCCATGCTGAACATGTGGAGGCCATTGAGGATCAACTGATCATCCCAAATCTCTGCTCTCTATCTCCTGTAACATAAAGTAAAACTGGCTGGCTGTTCATACTTATTACTATTGCTCTCCAGATTTAAGCTTATTGGAATGGTATAATGCGACAAGGTGTAAAGCTTGCTCCTAAACTGGTAATCTATTATCAGTTTGCATCGATTCAAATCTTTGAGTGATTTTTTTTTCTCAGATTGATGTCTGTATGCAGTAGGATATCGACTAAAGACACTAGACTGGACAGAAGTTATGGACAGAAATAAATAATGGTTAAATCATTAGATACTGATGAACTAATTTTAGTCGCTGACAGCTGTTCAGTTAATTATCTGAATTTGCTCATGGGAGGCCTTGGAAAATGAATCATTTCAAAACAAGTATGAAACGCATACTGCACGCGATACACGGTCCTGCTAAACACTATAAAAAAAACTCTCAATCATAAGACAATTAAAATGTCAGGCAATATTCAAAAAAGTTTATTACGAAAAAAAAAAAATATGATTCCATTTTCATTATAATAAACAACACAACCGATTAAAATGGCTAATTTATTCTAAAGAAACTGCCCAGCATCCATGCAGGGGGCCAGAAGGGTTAACAGAGGTGGTTTCTTTGTTTCTAAATTAACAGATTTTTATGGCCCATTTATCAGTTTGAATCAGGCATATTCCTACATTGAAACATGTCTTTTAATATGTGCTAAACACAAACCAAGGAAATGCATGGCTTCAGTGAGCTTTCTGTCATGTTCTCCACAGTGGGCTTTGCTGTCGATATTCCTCCGAGGTCCCTCATTGCTGTCAACCCGAGCAGCACGTGTATTTCCTGGGGCTCAGGACGACGCTGCGCTCTTAGCACTCTGCTTCTGTGTCCATGAAACACGGCTGTCACGTGACCAGTTGTATCGCGCGCTCTAGGAATGTCTCAGCTATCTTTGCTTGTTTGTTAGAACACACCATTTAAATGTGCAGTGGAACGAGCGAAGTAACACTCAGGCAGAGACATTAACCACGTTGTGTCCCTGCCACATTTAGTTTGAACTTCTGCTAAAGAATTTTTGCTTTTCGGTGTACAGTACTAATGCTAGAGTGACCAGATAATCTGTGCCAGGGAGGACACTTTGACCTAGGGCAGGATTTATAAACTACCATTTCAATAAAATGACCTGGATTAAACTCAAGCACTGAGTTCCTGCTGTGTGCTGATTGGTCAGTCTCCTATAATCATGCATGTGTCACTAATGTTAATGTGGAACAGCTGGATGAGTCTTTCAATCATGGAAACAAACCAGTCAAAGCACAAGAAGAACTGAACTATTTAGCCAAACACAGGAGCCTCTCTGATTAAAGAGGCTTTTAAAACCGGAAGTAGCTCAAAGAGTCATCCCTGACAGGGATTATATGGTCACTCCCAGAGCCATGGACTCGATTATCACAAGATCTACCCATGATCGTGACATCACTATAATACATCCATTTTGGCTGATAAACATGATTTTCTCTTATGCTCTGTTGATTCTGCTTTGTATTCGTTGCACATTGTTGTTTATTTTTGATTAATGATTGATTAAGTATGCTGTTTAATATTAATGGACTTGGTGCTAAAAGATTGAGTGCCATGAGAAGCCTTCTAAACCTTCTAAAATTGGCTTACCACTCTTGTGGACCAAACAATCCTTCATTACATTTGCACACAGGATACTACATGGGTTGGTTTTGTTTGGAACGGAATAGTAAGGTGGCTTATACTGGGTGCTGCCATGGAAACCTTCCTGGATTGTGTCTGTATTGTTAGTCACTAAGGAAGGCCTTTATCCTCGTTATATTCATCACAGAATCAGATGGATATAGTTGTAAATTAATTGCACAGGTTAGTTATGGTAACTACATCACAACTGCATTACCAGCGACAGGAGCATGGAGGTCATACCTAGCGTTGCTGATCAGTGGTGGTGCACACCACAGGTTCTATCAAAAGGCTGTTTTGGAAAGCATTATAGTCTCCCAAACTTCCAGACTTCTAAATATATTTTTATGTGCTGGTACACTGGACTCACAAAGCCCCAGGAGGATTTGCTGCTATAGTGCCCTTAAGCAAGGTGCTAATCCTTAATTGTCTCAGGAAAATATCCAGCTGTATAAAAGGAAACACACTGTAAGTTTGCATAAGCTTAGCAATATGCTATGCCTGCTTTCTAAAGATCATTTAATATTTCTTCTGAACAGTCTGAATAGCTCTTATTCTGATTTCTGAAGAGTGTAAGACATTGACTTAATATTTAACCTAGATTATGATTGAGGGTGATTTAAAAAAATTATGCAATCTTCCTGGATCAACACAAGCTTTGTCTTGATCTCTGCAGTGCAAGGACATCTGATCAAATTCCTCTTTATGAAAATCAGAACGTTTGAGATAACTCCCTAAAATAGGTTTAGGACACATTTTTGAGAAGGACATCAAGTGAAGATCCTGGAGTCAATCCCAGCCCAGGGGAGAAGGCAAATGTATGTGTTGGACAGAATGTCTGTCCGTGACAGATGTGCAGAGCCATTCAAAGGAAAGTCTGATGGAACAGTCACATGGAACAGGTCCTAGGCATCACAGCACCCTCTGGTAGGACTGACATCACCCACAGAGGGTGGGTGGTCCTACTTTGGTCAAATGTGTTCAGACTCATCCATTGCGACCTCTGACAAGATCTGGGGAAGGAATGCACTGGGAGATAGTGTAGGCAAGTGCAAGGCATGATGGGAACTGGGCTACCTTTGTAAATCAGTGGCAAAAACCTGGCATTTTGGCAGGAGAGCAGAAGGTTCTGCTTGATCTGTTTGACGAATGCCATCTAGGGGGACCAATTAGATTATTATTACAGAGAGAAATTATTACAACATACAGCTCAGTTCATAATATTATAACCTGCCTTAGCTTTCTTAGTGCTTTTTAATGGTGTTTTATCACAGCTGCTTTGTGTCACACTGCTGTATAATACCTGGATTACGTCACTTCCAGAAGGAGTCAAAGTCCACATTTATAATGTAATTTATAATGACAATAGTAATGCAATGTCATGGCATTTTTTTTGCGCAGTAATCACTTGCATAAAAACTATTAATAACATGGAAAGTATTTAGTTTACACTGCTGGTTGCACAGTGTTTTAGTCTAGTTTTCCTCATCTTGTTTTATAAGTGCTCCAATTAAATGTATTATGAAAATAGGCTTCTTTTCCAGAGAGAGATGCATAAAAATTGTCCTTAAATCTCTGCAGAAGCCCAGAGCGAAAAGCTTCTATAATATTTCTCAAATAATGTATTCCTCTTCACACTGCTGCTCAGATTAATGTGGACTCAGTCATTGATACTAACAATGCCTCTCTCCCAATCCTTTTTTTTTATATGCTGCAACAATCGCTTTCTAAAGCTCAGTTTTTTTTCCTATTACTCATTTTGAAGTTGCATAAATCTTGTCTTTGGTGGCGGCCCAAGAAGACGAGTTAATAAGAAACTGTATTATTACCTCAGGGAAGAGTTACTGCCTTTGAAATGTAAAGAAAGCTGTATTCGTCATCTGCTTTAGCTGCATAAGAAGCTGGGAAGATGGAACAAATACTTAACAGGTCATGAACGTGAGAAGTAGAATTTAAATGGCGCGGAATCAGTCATATGTACAGACTGTATGGAGTTAATGGAAATTAATTTTCTCCTATTTGGGCTACTTTCTGTTCTCTTTGAGAGTAAAACTTCTTGCAGACGAAAATTACCATTAAATGACTCTATCTGTGCAGTTGCAATAATCCACGTGGTCTCCTTAAGGCGGACAAGCAGTACTTCGGGATCTGTCAGTCACCTGCTTTACCCCATTAATCAGTGTTCAATTGCTGCATCACCTACAGACATGAGTCCTCTTGGTAGCAGTTCACAACGTCTGACCTGCCTTACCAACCTCGCATGAGGCTTAAATAACACCTTTAATGAACCCGATTCTGCTGCTATGGACTTGAAGAACTGCACATTCTCTGGCTGAGTAAGTGCACTGGAGCCCCATTAGCTTCAAATACTTAAGCTTTAAATAGTGACTCTCAGGTCCCTTCCGGCTCAGTAATATGTCTCCGCATTTTCAATACCAGGAAGGATGTTCCATTTTCTTTTGGGCAAATGTTGTTTATCTGAGGCTGGTTTGTTCTGGGAAGAGTGTTCCATTCCCTTCTTGGTACTCAGTTGCACATTTGTGCTTAACTAAAGAAGCTTACAATGGCCGACAAAAACCCGTAGACCGGGCGACACCGGCACACATTAGCGTGACGCTGGAGATGTGGAACAGGCAGATTCCAGCCATCTGCCAGCACTGGAAGCTTGATGAACCTTCATGATAAACAGGAAATGAAGCTGCTTGGTATGATACGAGGTGACAAATGGCTAGCAGCCAGACAAGGGCAGCCGCTGTGCCTGCATGCACGTCCGTGTCCGTGAGCGCTCGTGTCCGTGTGCGCTCGTGTCCGTGAGCGCGCGTGTCTGTGTGCGCTCGTGTCCGTGAGCGCGCGTGTCCGTGTGCGCTCGTGTCCGTGAGCGCTCGTGTCCGTGTGCGCGCGTGTCCGTGAGCGCTCGTGTCCGTGTGCGCTCGTGTCCGTGAGCGCTCGTGCACTTGTGTGAGGCCTGTATGGTGGCAGGACAGGTATCAAAATTATTTTCAACAGGCTTGCATTACCGCCGTCTTCAAGGGTCAGAGATAATTGGCCGTTAAAATCCTATGATCACTTAGTGCACTTGCCATTATCTGTTTTCCCTGCATTCCCCCTGCTAACGGCATGTACTTCTGGAGAATATAGAACAATGAAGAAACGCAGAATATGCTTGTAGAACAGCTGGAATGAAATTGCAGGGAGTCTCTACTAAATTGGATTCTAAAATTAGAATGTGAATGGAATTCTCCCGATGGAACGCAGCACAAGACGCTACGCCGCTCTACACCTGATCTTTCCCTGTTTTCTGTCTGCTGTGCAGTAGAGTTTCCTTAGTACTTTGTTTCATGTTCAGAGGAAGATCTTCATGAATCAATGAAATGTTCATTTTAACAGAGACATTTAGAAAGAGGAGGCTGTGTGTCGATATAAATATTCTGGTAATTGTTTTTCTAGCTGGGGGCTGTAGAACATGTATTTCTCATAATATCAGGGTAATATACAGGCCATTACAACAGGAGGGCAATCTGATTGAGGACATCCCTCCGGTGGCGTCTTTGAGATTGGAATGTAGGGCTATTGCGGGTGGCGCGGTGCGTGTGGGTTGTTGCGGGTGGCGCGGTGCGGGTGGGTTATTGCGGGTGGCGCGGTGCGTGTGGGCTATTGCGGGTGGCGCGGTGCGTGTGGGCTATTGCTGGTGGCGCGGTGCGTGTGGGCTATTGCTGGTGGCGCGGTGCGGGTGGGTTATTGCGGGTGGCGCGGTGCGTGTGGGCTATTGCGGGTGGCGCGGTGCGTGTGGGTTATTGCGGGTGGCGTGGTGCGTGTGCCGGCCTCCACCTCTGCTCATTCAAACACGTTTCTCTGTTGCTTCTTACCTTTTTTTTCATTTTTCACAAAAAGAAACCTGTTGGCCAGCAGTGAGTGTACAGAATCTCAGCCGCGCATTCACTGGCCTAAAAGCAGATAAACGGCATTTAGGACATTCTAGCAAAGCACAAAATCGTTCCATTCATGGTCCATCAAAGTCTACAGTATCTAGCAACTCCGGGCTTGCGTCAGATCTCCTGTCCCATCATATGCAGTTTCTTCTCATTCGACTTGAGGCAATAATCATTCCAAAATCCAATATGATAACAGCATCATATAATCGAAATAGAAGAGAATCCAATCTCTGGTAACGATAAAAATGATTCTTTCCCTCATTTGCACACGAAAGGAAGCTACCCCCATTTTTTTTCATCTGCTTCATTTTCATCAGGAATCACCACGTTGTCCCATGGATACTGTTTCCCATGTCTCTGCCTGCATTCACTGATTCATGCTCCCTCCAGGAAGGACGCAGGGGGAACTGGCTCCTCCATAACCAGGAACCCACATTCCCATACTCGAGGTATGAGAGAGCCACATTCAGCCCAGTGACAGAACAGAATATTTCTTAGCCATGTAGACAAACCCATGAGTCACAGTCTTTAAAATTACTGGGAGTATTTTTCGAGTGTAGCTTTCATCAGGAGTAGATATATTAACATGTTATATATGGGCTCTTATGTTAATTCCTGTATGGGATGCACTGTTAACCGTCCTGCAAATCCACACATACAGCTGAGATTAAGTCTCTCTCTTTCTCTTGGGGCGGCTTGTCCCATGAAGATTAAGGCTTTGTCTTGGATACAAAAGAGCTAAGCTGGTAAACAAGATGAATTAGTGTGGAGATGAATGTCGAAAATCCCCGGGTTTCGCTCGCAAATGGAACATGATGTCGCCGTACGCAGGCGGATCGACAGCGACGCTCACCTCCCCGGCTGGACCCCGCACGTCCTAATGAGCCTTGACGGCTTAATGTGAGCCATATGCAGTGGCCTGCTGTCGCGCGTGCAACCAGAGTGGGTCCGGGAGCCATATGGAGAGAGTCAGGACCAGGCCGAATCCAAGCATTCAGCTCATAGTGATGGAACACAGGGTCAGCAATACCAAGGTGTCCGACATCCGGCCCCCCGACATTCCCACTGGTCTCAAGTGGCTTGGCAGCCCAGGGTGTCAGGCTAGGAAAGCAGCAAACCCCCCCCCCCCACCTCTGCATTGAATGGTAGCAGACAGGGTGCTGAGTAAGTGCACGGTAACAGCAGGGAGGCACGATAAGGCCCCCGTCGGGCTGCGGCAGATTAAACCGCTTTTTTTTCTAGCCGGTATCTCACTCTCCTACCCCAGGTCCCCCCCTCGACATTTGTCACCATACATTTGTACAAATGTCATGCGGGGGGGGGCAGAGAGAGATTGCCTTTTAACCCTCTTTTTATCTCCTTGGTTCGTTTTGGGATTTATAATTTTTTTATTATTTCTGCATGCCTCTAAAAACACGGCCAGCTGCCCCAGCAGCAAACTACTGAAAGATTTTAATTTGACGGATTTGCCTGTACATCCTGGAGCATCGCTCCCCTCTGACGGTGGTTGATGGGGCGCTGTTTCTCCTGGCTTGCGTATTCATTTTGGCGGAAAGCAATCTCAAGTGCCGCCAGATAGTGGGAACGGGAGGATGGAGGAGGTGACTGAGTGAATCGCAGATTACAATAAAATGACATCTATTTCTCCTTTTGCATTAGTAACTTTGTTTTACTTTCATATTTTGTATATGGAACAGACAGCGCCTATAAATCGTGGCTGTGGTACTGCTCTCCTCGGCCCTGGCTGCCCAAACCGGCTCTGTGAAGGTGCTGTGCGGTTTTTCGTATTTACTTACACTTATGACCATGGCTACATCTCGCGGAATCGCTTGGCTGGACCTTGTTGCATTTCTCTGCATCTTCTGCCCATTCTACGCGTGCTGCTATTTTCTCTGCTTATAAGACATTCGTTTGTTTTCTGGGCCCAGGCAGGGAGATTTCTGTATCTTCTGTGTCTAAGTCCATAAAAGCCTCTGACTGTCCAACAAAGCAGGTAAAGCCACAAAAATAGAAACACTTTCAGTTATGCAAACACTTTTTTAAGTCTCGTCTTCCCTCTGAGAGAGAAGAAAAAACAAGACTGCTTGGATTGTGGAACGCAAAGGGTCACCTAAGAGGAAAATCATTTTCCTCTGCACAGCCTGACAATCACTTAGGGCTCTGGGCCTTTAACAGACTGACGAATGGCCACCAGTTTCAGGATAAAGGTGGTCTCATTCATTTTTTTCCTTATAGAGGATAGAATATAGAAATTTACATCCAACAGTATTTCTCCAGTGTCGCGTTTTATCTCTAACAACTTTGTCTAAATTCTTATAAATAAATCAACCAACCACATGCTTTTTCTGCTGCAGCATCAATTTGCCATAAACAGCTGTATCCTGAGTATAATTGTCTTTATTACGCTATAGTTAAAGAAGATTCTAATTAACAGTCCCACCAATAATTTTAGATATAGCAAACTGCACCATAAAATATCCATCTGTCCGCCCATCCATCTTTTAACCACTTATTCTAGTCAGGGTCACAGTGAGCCATTAACCAAATGGATCCATCTACAGAGAGCCCATTAGTATTTGACATGTATGCCAAATATATTAAACATATATGTTCAGCTTTTCCTATCCAGATACCTGTGCTGATAAATCCTTTGCGTCTCATTCCTCAAAGGTTAATGCCTTCAGAATGATCCACAGAACATGAAATAGCCTAGCATTATCGCGGTCATGAAATGGGGGGGGCGGCGCCCCCCGCCCGCGCGCCCGCGGCCCGCCCCCCGCCCGGGGGGGGGGGCGGGGGGGGGGGGGGGGGTCGGGGGGGTGGGGGGGGCCGAGCGGGGCAACGGA
>JAODKN010000020.1:0-22523 GCA_026774425.1 Petrocephalus zakoni | reverse complement strand
CATAGCAACATTAACTTGATACGATTAAATTATTACATGGTACTAAAGTCACACATAAAATGAACTGATTTTACAGGTATACCCACTGACAGTTACTTTGAGTTTGCGGCACAGGTACTTTAGAGTCAATAGAGCTGGAGTTTAACGTGAAATAGACTGAAATAACTTTACTATTCCCTGGTGGGGAGAGTCCCAATTCAACAGTGCTGCTTTGGAGATTCACTTACAGTCCAATTTGGAGTTATCACAGTACCCTGCTAAAACAGAGTCGTGCGTGACATGAACTTCTGTAAAATGAAAGGACTTTGAGTGTCGGACCTCAGAAAGTCTGAGACGGAAAAAGAAAACATTCAAGAGGGGTAGTAGAACTAGAAGGAAAAGGGTGATTAAATTCTGTCCTAAAGTCAGCGTGCCACTATAAACACACCTACCTCTAATACTATCCTTGCTTCGCGGATGGAATAAGTCACTGACGTTTACTCTGTCAAGTCCAATTGCTTGCGACATCACTCAGAGCACTGGGGCAATTTCGACGGCGGATTTGCGCGTCCGAGCTCAGCTGTGGGCTTATCCTCGGGTATCTCGGGGAGGGGCTTAGGGTTACTCACCCATGCATAGCATTGCTGCTTGACCGCAGATGGGTGGTTAGCGTGCCTGTGGGGGGGTCGTGTCCCTGCATGGTGTTGGGTCATGCAGAAGCACTGCGTGTGTATCTCTCTGCACAGGTCCACAACACGAGTCTGACGTTCTGATGGTTCACATCCAATTGGGCCTGGACTACTGATTCTGTCCATCTACTGAGTGCATCTGTGAGGACTATACTCAAGAATAAATAAAAATTCTACCTATTCTCAGGGCTGAAAAACACTGTGTTTTTTTACTGTACCTTTTGACAGAGGCTGCTATTTTATTTGTCATTTTTTATATTTTTGTCTCTCTCAGGTGTACACAAGATACGGAAAATGCTACACATTCAACGGAAACAAGACCACGTCCAGGAAAACGAAGCAGGGAGGGATGGGCAACGGCCTGGAGATCATGCTGGACATCCAGCAGGACGAGTATCTGCCAATCTGGAGGGAGACGAGTATGAGATGCTGTACTGACTGCTATGCTGCATCGTAGACATGCTTTAAATTTCTCGTTAGGGCCAATATCTCTTCACCAACCCCAGCATTATATAGCCTATATACCAGGGTTCCACTGCATCATATAGCCTATATACCAAAGGTCCACTGCATTATATAACCCATACACCAGTGGTCTCCAACCTGTCTGTGGATCTCGGCATGTTCCAGATCATTGTAGGAGATGATTAATAGATAACGCTTTATTGCATTGGTGGTCAGACAGTTATTGGCAAAATATACCAAGGTGGAACCCCCAAGGTCAGCAGCAAATTCCCGGGCTGTTTTTGTTTGATATACTGAGTACCCCCTCAGCTCCTTCCACACGCCTTATCCCCTGTGTATGTCCCCTGTGCGGCAGACGAAACCACGCTGGAGGCAGGCATCCGGGTACAGATACACAGCCAGGATGAGCCCCCCTACATCCACCAGCTGGGCTTTGGGGTCTCCCCAGGGTTCCAGACCTTCGTCTCATGCCAGGAGCAGAGGGTAGGCACCCCCCTCCCACCCGTGCCTTGCATGGTTCGGCCCAATGCTAGCTTCTGACTGAGCTCCTTCCCCAGCTGACCTACCTGCCCCAACCCTGGGGAAACTGCCGCGCGGGGACAGAAGATCTGATCCCAGGATATGACACGTACAGCATCAGCGCCTGTCGCCTGCGCTGCGAGACCAGGGCCGTGCTGGAGGAGTGCAACTGTAGGATGGTCCACATGCCAGGTATGTGCCCAGTGGCTGTCAGGAAGTCTGTAACCAACCGACACCCCCCTTTAATTCCCCTGCATGCCAGGTAGGCGCCCAGTGGCTGTCAGGCAGCCTGTAACCAACCGACACCCCCCTTTAATTCCCCTGCATGCCAGGTAGGCAGCCAGTGGCTGTCAGGCAGCCTGTAACCAACCAACACCCCTCTTTTTTCCCCTGCATATCACTGCCAGTCATTACTACGAAAATAATTCTCCTGTTTCAGTCCGTCAGTTACATTAACCTGTAACTAATACTAATGACAGACTCCACCTACAGTAAGCCTGTCATTCACCTGTCAGTCATTCTCTGTCAATTTTATTTAACCCGTAATTAACTTATGCGCGTCCCTCATTTACCTGTAAACAGTCAGAGATTCCCTTTCATTTAGAGTACCCATACCTAATTAACCGGAATCTGTCATTTACCTTGACGTCTCTGTCTCTGGCAGGCCACACGCGGCCCGCTAGCAGCTGCCTCTCCCGTATTCGGACGCCATCATTGCTAATTTACCTGATATTCTGCTGTTTCAGCGTGTCTGTCACCTGGGTGTCCCTGTCTGTCATTTACCTGGAAGCAATTTATCTTCATCGTGTCATCGCTTGTGTCTTTGCAAGCTATTTACAGTCGCGAATGCTCCGGCTTCTTTCCGCATACTCTAGCCAGTGATTTACCTGCCAATCAGTCCGTTGTGTCTACTCGACATTTAAGGCATCCTGTCTGGTATTTATGTGCCCCGGTCAATAATTTTGCCCCAGCTGTTTATAGAGGTTCTAGCTGTATGAATAAACAGCTCCATTGCAATGATTACATTGTGATTTTCCCATCATGCCCAAAATTATTAAAGTCAGAAAAGAAATTGCAGTATATTCCCTCAATCAGTCAATTCTTGGGCTTAATGAGTACTCAGTTTGTCTGTAATAATGATAGATATACCTTCGTAATTGCAAAAGAATAAGAATCCATTATGAACACATTAGTTCAGAGTACAATCTGTCTCCATTGCCATTTATGTGGTCATCAGTTAATTATGTAGTTGATGGATTCCCAAATACCGATAGTTATGAAGAATTATGAGATGTTTGATTGTTTTTTTTTTAAGACTTCCTAAGGATGCCCAAGTGGTGATGTGCAATAATTTAATGTTTAATGTTAAACCTGGCAACAAAAGAGTATGGCATATGGTGTCACTGTCCTCCAAAATGCATATAATTCTATTTACTAACCCTTCATGAATTACATTTAATAACCATTTATCCAGTTAGGATGCTGATTAATTAGAGTCCATTCTACCATATATACGGTAAGCATACACACACACACACCCGCACACGGAGTGTGTAATCCTATCATTATGGGGACACTCCATTTATCCCTATGGGCATAACCCTGATTCCAACTATGAAACCCTTAACCCCTACCAAGCCCTAACCATAACCATAAGTAACCAAACAAAGTATGAGACTTTTGGCACTTTTACTTTTTTGATTGCAGACACAGATTTTTATAAAATCTTTGTGAGGACCATAAAAATGTCCCCACAAGGTAAAAAGTAGCAAGTTTTTATCACATTGTGGGGACATTGGGACAAGAATTTCAAAGCCACACACACGAAGACTGAATTTCCACACAAAGGGTTTATATCACATACCACAAGATAATACATACATAACCAACCCACCCACCCACCATTCCTGAGTCCTTAATTCACCAGAATCACATGTTGGACAGGATGGGGACCCGCTGAGCCACTCTGCTGCCCCAGCGCCACACCCTGTGAAGCTCCAGCCTAACTTTGTTTTCTGTAACCAGGAAATGACCCCATCTGCCCCCCCAGCAAAATCAAGTGTGTGGACAATGCTCTGGGTAAGACAGTCTTCCATCTTGGACCTCTTACAGGGTCATTTGTGATTTTGTGGTTCTGTCCAAATAGCAGGTCACTGCGCCTCTGATGTGTTTGGGAGCATTGAAAGGGAGTCGCACATAGAGTATCATTTCGGTTTGGTTTGACCCCGGCGGGGCGCAGGTAAACGGAGTTAAACCAGTGCCATCGGCTCTGCTGTGATGTCAGGCCTGAAGAGGCGAGAGATGGCTAGCACCGAGCCTGCCTGGTTCGAACCCGCGTTATGGGTCAGGTCACACCTTTGGAAGGGAAGTTGGAGCGCCGATAGTGGACCAGGCGTCAGTAACTGGGAACAGAATGTTACAGGGGCAGGAACAGAAGGGCAGGAACACTGGGAGAGACCAGCCCAGCTGCTGGATATTTACGCAGTGCATTACAAGACTCAGAGTATCTGGGTGGGTCAACATACTATTTACACAGATAATGAGTAATACTGACATTGTGTCACATGACGAAATGACCAGCAGCCACACCTCCTTTTTACATAGTGAAATAAATATGAGATCTCCGTTTCAGCAATACTGATTGAAACAGTTATGCTTCAAATTTACATTTAGCAACCGGTTAATCTAATTATATATACAAAATATCTAACTTACTGTGAGGAAACCCCTCCAACATCACAGAGTTCTGCAAAGGGGCAAACATTTCTCCTGACAGTTATAAGAAACACCTTTAAGAGGTTGTTCCTGCCAAACGAGGCAGTTCCATGTATTACATGTAAGTATACTTTTGGTTTACCACCCCAACAGAGTCACATTTCTGTTGAATATTGTTGAATGATTATTTTGAAATCAAAATGTCATCATTTTTGTTAGATTACATCACCATTCTCTATCAAATGTACAGTATTCAGGATTAAATATTTGGGTTAAAGAAAAGATAATGATGTGTGCACTTATTTTATATATAGTACATGCATACACGGCCTGTGCTTAAGTCATGGTTTCTGCTATGATCCCACACAACGAGCTGATTTATCCCGCTATATTTTATGATGGCTGTAAAAGAAATGGTTTATTAAGAGGCGAGTGATGTACATACACTCTCAGTGCAATTATGAGCTCCAGATCCAAAACCCAGAAATATAATTTCATTACATTTTCAGCAAATCCCAATTTAATGGATGGCTGCACATTAAAACCTATATTCACATCTGCTCCAATCTGCATCTAAATATCAGTTGTTTATCACAGATGGAGAAATTGCACCCTTTAGAATGGTTTTGCCATTCGGAAGTATGATAATTTTCTTCAGGTGTTAAACATGGCCCTCTGTACTGAAGACGACATTACAATTGTGACCTTGATACTGGATCCACTATCACATTTGAAAAATTTTCCTTTTGACGTTAAATTTGAAATTTCTCAAAAACAGGGTTAAGAACTGAGTCAAGTATCTTCAGATATGCACACCAGAAGGGCAGATAGTGTACATCTGTGTCCACACTCAGGCCCCTTAGTATCTCTACTTATCTTGAAAGTCTGGAGGACAATGAATAAACTTCTTTGGAAGCCCTCCCTAAGTGTTCTTGGGTGTCTTTACAAATTCAAAGACTGAAGTTTAAGGACTTCATGGTCAGGAATCAGAAATATAGCAGTTTGTAAAATATCCCAACCCACTGGCCAAAACCACAGATGCACAGGCATTTCACATCTCTTGTCCTTCAATTCGATGATCTGTCCTGAAATTTGAGTAAAAAAAAAAAATCTACACAACTCCACATGAATGTGGGTGCTCAGTCATCCTTCCCCACTCCCGTGCCACAGTCACTATGCTGAAAAAGCCGAGCGACTCCTGTCCATGTGAAACACCCTGCAACCTGACCCGCTATGGCAAGGAGCTCTCCATGGTGAAGATCCCGAGCCGGGGATCTGCCCGCTACCTGTCCAGGAAGTACAACAAGAGCGAGGAATACATCAGGTATTTCAAGGTGCCCCCTGGTGGTACCCCTCCAAGGTGGTGTCGAGACACTTTCGGTAAAGGGTTCACAAACACTACTTTGATTTAAACACTTTATATCATGCCTGAAACGATCTGAAATTTATGGTATAAAATATAGTTCTTAAAATAAACTGCCAAGTGGAGTGTATGCCATAAAAAATGTTGTATATAAATGAATACTGATAGTAAGTGTATAATTTCTATGATCAAAACCAACAAATAATTTTGGTTCTTAGGTACTTTTCACATACACAGTAAAGAATCCAATTCTAAGCCTTATTAACGAATTATGTTGGTTTAATCAGGGAAGATAAGTAAGGATATCTAGTATTATAACTATTTTCCTCACAATACTGACCAGTACACTCAGTTGGAAGATGAATGGATGGATAGATTAATTATTTTGAAGAAATATATGCCCCCGTCTTTTACAGTGCTTAAACGAAAACAGACGGGTGGTTTTATTTATACCCATTTGCATTTAACCAGGAAAGTACACCTTTGGCACAATGTCCCTCAGAAGAACCACGGAAACCGCTCGATATCACCAGGGTAAATTCCGGTGGTTACAGAAGCCGCAGCTGGCGTGCCGAAACAGCACAGAAAAATTGTAAAATCTATAAAATATATTTCAGAACATATTTTCCAATATATTTCATAGACTTAAGAAATAAAGAAGAATCTCTGTCAAACAATGCCATTATAATTCCCATATTTTTCATTATTTCGCATGCCATTTGACGGAACTGTAATTGTCTTTTCTGACAGTGTAATATTTAGATAATTGCTGCAATCTTTCGCTGAAAGATGCCTGTGATATTTTCAAATTACAGAGACAACTTCCTGGTTTTGGACATTTTCTTTGAAGCCCTTAACTATGAAACCATTGAACAAAAAAAAGCGTACGACGTCGCTGGATTATTGGGTGGGTGCCTCCTCTTTTAACTACTCTTTGGATAACAGCAGAAGGATGTCGTTACTGACCCCGCCCACTGTTTTCTGAGCAGGTGACATCGGTGGTCAGATGGGGTTGTTCATTGGTGCCAGCGTTCTGACAGTGCTAGAAATATTCGACTATGTCTACGAGGTAATCCCACACTTTTGTTCTTGATTCCACTAGCATGTGCCCATGCTGGAATTCTAAAGAAGTGTCAGCCCAGAAAAAGCTCACATTTAATTTACCCTAACCAGCTTCAGTCTAAATCAGTGCCTAGCTAAAGTAACATGCTTCACAGATGATGCCAGCCCCCTCAGCTCAGTATAGCTGCAGACATCCCCAATCTGATACCCGGCGTAACGATGGTGTCCTCGCCTCTGTATCCGCAGGTGGTCAAAGCTAGGTTGCTGCGTCTCATGAAGCCACAGAAGAAGGACAAGAAGACGGATCTGAGACAGGATCAGAGGAGCACTGTAGCCACAGTCATTCTGGCAGATGTAAAAGCTAAGGTGAGCTATTAGCTGGATGTATGGTAAGAACACCCCTTAAGAAGACATATATAGACTCTGTGTGATGGTCAGATCTATCCATGGAGGTGGGATCAGAAGGAATTTGCTGTCATTCTCCTTCAGCATTCTCACCATCTTCATGTCAGCGGAGCGGAAACACAGTGTCACGTGTAATGGAAATTTATCGCCTTGAAACCACTCCAGCAACTGTCATGTGGGTTGTGTGCAGTTTGCTGTTGCATTGCCTACTTGGCTGTACATTTTTGGGAGAGGTCCAACTGTAGGGAGGCCTTCGTTTCTTCTGTCGTCTGAGGAATTACAGTCCATAGCCTTTAAGTATGTAACATGAATTAGTATTATTTGGAGGGCTCACTTTTTATCTAGAATGACAAACTCCAGTCTGCTTGGAGTAATACTCCAGCTCTAGTTTTTGCTAAAAGCATCAACTGACTCTGATACTTCTGTAGTATTGCAGCATTGCTGTAGATGTCCATTGACCATACCGTGGTACCAAGACGAGTGTGAGGTTCACTGTTCTATCACCCCTGCTCTGTGGCCACCAGGAACCCAGCGAAGCTCCCCGGAGTCACACGGAAGGGGGCGCCTACCCAACAGGAATGCTCCCTAATCACCGCCAGCATGCGCACCACCAGGGCCGCTTTGAGGACTTTGCCTGCTAGGAGGACCTTGAAGGAATCAGATTCAGAAGCTGTTTCCTTCTGGTGCTGGATTGGGGCTTGATAACAGACCCTTGGATTTTTGAACTACCTTTCCTTCCGTCACCAGTGAAAGCTACAGCCAAAGTCGAACACCAAGCTCGTGCTGCTAACAGACCTCACATTGTGAGATGGCACAGATTGGATGTCAACGTTTGGTTCAACAGGAGACTCTTGCCCTTTCTGCTCCCCACTGGGGAAGCTGTCCTCTTGGCTACAACACAATTTATATACCAATGATTTTGCTATTGGCCATGCCAGAGACACGGAACAATGACTGCATGTTACCAAGACCCAGTTTATACTAAAAAATTATGTCTTTGTCATGTTGCTGATTTGATAGATTGATCCAAGTCAACAGAATTTGTGTTCTTTTAGACTGTACTGTAATATGTTATAATTCTGCCATAAACCCAGATATGTTCAGTGGCTTTTAATGCCAGTGCAACCCATAAATACCACTCTAAGCCATGGCTGTATTTAAAAGAATGATATTCTATGTTCATCAACCTGGGTAGGTACAATCATTTTATATTTAGAGACTCAGTAGTATATGCCAGTAAATTATAACAACTGTATCACAAAAAAATGTGTTAGGTTACTTTTTGTTGATGTTTTTATAGATTAATCATTGAAGGAAGTTAAGCACATTTTTAAATCATAACGTTACCTTTTTACAAACGTCTCTGCAGAAAAATGGAACCTATGTCCCACCCAAGCAAAGGCTTTTTCTATGACAAGTAGATTGTCAGACCAGGAAAATATATTAGAAACCACAGCAGTGTGCAAATATAGTCTGTTATATCTTTAACTGGAGAGAGATGGTAATATTTTAGATACACATGCAAGACAGAAATGCAGGCATGATATCACTGAATAGTACATAAATGCCATGTTACTAGACAGAGATGGCTCTCCTTATAAAGTTTTATGAATGATGTTTTTCTCTTCAGCATTAAATTAGTAGCTATGCATTTACAGACACTACTAATGTTTCTCTAGAATAGTGTAGTCCTCGGGGACCCAAAGACACTCCATGTTTTTGCTCTCTCCTCTTGGAAGCTGGGAGGAAGCAAAAATGTGGACTGGGCTGCGGGGGAGTTTCAAGGAAGCAAAAGCATGGACTGACTGGAGATCCCCACGGACCGGATTGGGAAACAGAGCTGTAGTGAAAAGGTTTTTGGCATGAATACAGGCTTGGGGAACTCTGTCAGACCTGGATGCTGATGCCCCTGTCAGGAGATATCATATGAAGATGAGTAGCTATGTGTCAGAGGGGGTTTGTTGCGTACTCATAGCTAGCAATGGGGGTGGGGGGCATTACTGACCAAGGTATGGAAGCATATTTCAAAACTTGTAATTTTCCGTGACTGCCTGTAAATTTCTGGTGGTGGGGGGCGGGGTTGGGGGTTCAAACATGGCTACGTGCCCAATTTGTTGTTCGTTTGGGGGATGAAGATGGGTTTAATATGTTTGCCTTAATGTGTGGAGATGCAAGGCCTCCCCCATAGTCATCGTTAAAAATGCCATTGCACCCCAGGCATCTCTAAACGCCCACAGCTGATCTCTGTCAGTGACTGTGGCTCTCGGCGGCTCACGCTTCGCAGGACCTGTGCGTTCCACCCGAGTGCCGCCTGCTTCTGCAACAGACTGGGCTGCAGCTTCCACGTCACACGCCAAAGACGTACTCTGGGGCCATTTTGCATGTGGTCCACTACCTGGTCCCCGATTGGCAGGAGATCTGTGGGGCTCTGCCAGTAAGAAGTGACAGTCCCACCACCGTACACCTTTCTAAACAACCCAAAAACTTTTACACTTGCAGTTTTAACTACACTTTGCCGACACTCCTTCTCTGCAGCATCCACAAACACGTAACTTTAAGACGCGGTGGCAGTCATATTTGGCAGTGTCCTTTTCTTTTTTTTGGGGGTGATGCACAATTTTTGTGCAAACTACATGTCATTAATTGCAGTAATAAGTAGTTTTAAAGTACATATAGCTCTCCAAGTGTCACATTGTAGTCATGCATGCAGCATGGACACATTTTTATCGGCATATCATAACGACAAGCTTTGCATCTGCTGAAATTAAATGTCTTATAATTTGTCTTATACGACATACAATGCCTGGCAGTGTTCCCAAGCTTGCACGTTAAAAACTCGGACGCGGGTAATATGTAGCAGACAATCACTCTGAAATTTTTGACTGTCTCATCCCCCCCCCCCCCCAAAGCATACATCCCATCAGCCAGCCATTGATTTAGCAATCACGCAGCCACCATGCTGGGCCGGGCCAGAACATGTCCCGCAGAGAGAACATCGGGCCCCCTGCGAGAATGTTGCTAATTCACAGCCCCAAAACACACCATCAGGCTGTACATCTGAGTCTTTTTAAAAAATACCGTGCGTGACCAACAAGCCTAATCCACAGTAAGGCTAGGCCATCTACTCCAGCTGCTATCTGTTGCATAGATGGCGGAGCAAGATTTTTTTTTTTTTACTGAAAAAACACTTAGGATTTGTAAATAAATTGCTAATTTCCTTTCACTATTATTATTAGTTTTTCTTTTTAATGATGCACTACAGAGATCAAATTCAACTGATCTGATACCTGTTCTGCTTTCCAGTGTACTGTACAGTTCTCTTATGATACACTTTCATATCGAGGAAGACGGCAAACAAAAGCAGTAATGATAACAATAATGAAAATAATACAACAGGACACAAGGCATCATATTTCTGTGCGACGAAAAATGGGCTAGTATATTACTAATCTGCATATACTACAAAACGTCGTAAATGTAATAAAAAAAAATGTGATTTTTCAAGAATTTTTGAAATAATTATGACAAACGGTTCTATTAAATGTATTGGTGTTGCTAAATGAAAAGTTTCTGGTATTAATATAAATCAACCCTTCAAGTTAACTTTTTCAATTGATCCGCAAAAATGTGTATTTAATTAGTAAGACACAAACGAACAGCTATTATTAGTATTAAAATTAAAATTACACCAAAAGAAAAGTTAAGTGTTGGAAAACGTGGCGCTTTGCCAGTGTGACTGTGAGCTCAGTATCATAAATTGGTGTTTAATTGACTTAAATTAAAAGGGTACTGCAAAAATTGATTTAAAATAATTTAGCAGATGTCGAGTTGCGCTGGGGTTTCCTGGGGCCCACACAAATTAAGCTGGACAGAAATATATGAATAAACTGTATTCCCAACACGAAAGTCGAAAAAGTGCCAACAGTGTTAAAAGCTTGATATTTCTGGAGACTATACAAGTGTGTGTGTGTGTGTGTATGTGTGTGTGTGTGTGTGTGTGTGTAGGCCTACGTATACTATAACTCACAGAGTGTTTTCTGAAAAACCATCCATCTTCCAAAGACTCTTCTTAGTCAGGGTTGTGGGGTTTTTTTTTTGTAAAGTTTTATTTCCTACCAGGGCTAAAATGATCAGTTTCACACGGGAATCCTGGCATGCCAGCGGCTTGTGAACAGAGGGGACGACGGGATTAAGTACTGCTCCAGTATTTATGGCATGCATTGAATCTAATTATTTCTGGACAAAATAGAACATGAAGTATCTTCATAAGCACCCTGAACTGGATAGGCAACTATAGATCATATGGCTAGAGATAAAAAATAAATGAATAAAATAACACAGCTGAAGCTCTATAAACATCATTGCAAACTCAAGCAACAACACGCACCATTTAACATTTGGATAAAAATCTATTTGGATATAAAATTTATTGCATGTAGTGGAGGACTGTTGCTGAAGCTTACTTTTTGCTTTATCTGTAATTTTGATGCCAAATAATCTGTAGCAGATTACCGACTGCCATACTTAATAACAGAATGATATTATTCATTAGCCTACAGTTTACAATATAGCATCACTGGTATCCAAAGGTAATCCTTGAATATGTCAAATATCATCCTTCTAGTTGACACAGAAACGCATATTAGACTTGTTGATGAACAGTTAATATTAACAGAACACCAGCAGCTCATGCTAATAAGACAGAATAGTTTCAAATCCATCCCAAAATATCGACACTGTCACTTCTCCCTGCATGGGAAAATGATCGGTGCATCTTATCATTGTAATTCAGGGCATGATAATTTCCAAACTGACTGAATCTGCCCATAGTTTTGTCAGCTGTCAAACTTAGTACATAGGTATTTTATGCCATAGAGTCGCTGCTTGACCTTATTTAGCTGATAGGATTTGCAATGTTTTATTCATAGCCTTTAAAAACTGAATGTCATGGACAATGAATGCAGATTTTCATGACACCCGTTTCCTGCAAGAGAAATATTAGGCAAAAAATAAACAAACAAGGAACATAATGGGGCAGAGTCAATCATAATTCATTATGTGCCAAAATTATATATTTTCCCCCTGTATTACCTCCATTATACCGTATGCTAGGGCTTGTCGTACACACCCCTATACTGTCCGTAAATTTGGCATTAATGCAAAGGGTAAAATACAACCTGCAATGCTAATCCACCTTGGCACATACTGCACCCCCTCTGAAAGTTCGCATATAGATTTTTTTTTTTCACTCTTGTTTCAGCACAAAAGCCCCAGATCTAGGTGACTGTCCCACTCTTCACTATTAAGGCCGTCATCTCTCTACCAGGTTGGTGTTATAGAATTCCAACATGTCCTGCAGCACGGAACCGTGGTCCCAAAGACTGGGGCCTCAATGCATGTAACCTAGGAGTGGGACAAACCTGCATTTAGCACTGTTTGCTGAAATGCTCCTTACCGCTGCTGGGGGGACTGTTACTTCAGGTCCGGCTGAGCGAGTGGGCGCCAGGGGGGTCTGGGGGGTTTCAGCTCCACCTGGGAACACCTATCACGATTATTCCACACTACCTGTAACGGACACTCTCTTTCACCTACAGCACCAACAGGCAGGGAATTCCAGCACTCTTAAGATGTCACATGACACGCTAACCCTGACGCGTCCTCTACCCCTTAATCGTTCGTCCGCACTTTGCGGTACGGCACAAAACAGCGCCCGCCGACTCGTAAAAGCGAGGGCAGGCTGAGCATAAACAACGTCATCGCTTGTTATAAACGCAGGCAGAAGTATAACAGTTGAGTGCACAACGGTAACATTGAAAATGTAAAAGAGCATCTGTGAGGTGAAATGAGAATTGTTGAGTATTGTAGGGGGAAAAAATCATCGCATATAATTTGAATGAATCAAAATAACTGCATCCATTTAAAAAATAATAAATTTAAAAGGTCCAACAGACCATTGCTTCTATAGGCCATTTGTTCCAACTGGGAGTACTTCATCCTTGTTTCTCTGCTGCCACCTACAGTCAGACCTGAGTATTGCAAGCACATTTTTTTTGTGATTCATTTTCACTCCGGAGAACATATTTATCCCAGACCAAATTAAGTGGAACCACCAGAGAAAAGGTGTACTCATCAAATCTTTTTATTTCATATTTACAAAATTCACAGTATTAATCGTATAAACTTTAAAAATGTCAACATATTTTTGTGCAGTTGGGGGTTAAGGGTCTCACACAAGGACCCAACAATTACATCACTCTGCCAGCCTGGGGATTTGAACTGGCAACCTACGGATCACAAGCACAGCATCCAAACCCTCTGTACCACACTGACCATCATCAGCAATAAAATGTTAGGCTCCAGGCCCCCACCGCAGCCCTGACCAGAAAGATGGTCTGAAGCTGGGTAGGTTAATGCTTTTACATCTCATGAAACAACTTAAAATCAGTCTTGGTAATTGCAGCCTAAATCTTGTTCTGAAAGTTGACTGCAGGCTACACTGACAATGAATGAAGACCTTGGGACCTGAATATGTGGCCTCCAAAGCTTCAGGAATCCACCATCGCCACAATCTGGATTTCCACAACAGCTCGGCACTTAAGCGCCCTCAGAGGCTCCTTGGTTATAAAAATTTTCCATTCTGCCAGTCCAAAGTGCCAAAGCAAATGGAGACTTGTAGGCTTTAAATGCATCAAAAAAGAACCTTGCCAATAGAACGATATCAGCATTGTTCACGCAAACAGCTATTAAAGGTCACCTCCTTCGTAAAACATACGGCCTGGCTCCAATATATTGCTCCTGTTCCCTGCTCAGGTCCCATTTCCCCCACAAAAGCTCTTTCACCTAATAGCCAAGGTTTCCTCTTGTATGGTGCCTGCATTTGATTATAAATATCACAACAAAATTTACAAACTAAACACTGAGTGGGAGAATGCGGACCAAATGCGAGCTGGCAAACAGAGCCAACCACAATGAGCGGAGATAAAGGTGCACGAACTCCCCTCATAAACAAAACTAATAACTAAAATCTGCTCTATAGAACAGCAAAAAATAAAATAAACCACTGTTCTTTTCTAACATGGTAAAAAAAAAACATGTGTGCCTGGACCATTCAATTTCTAGATCTCTTATTGCATCCAGGCAGTCGCATCTAATGGCTTCTCAATGACGTCAATAAGGAGAGAGAAAAACAAACAGCCAATGAAAAGAACAGGACACATTGTTGAGTTCATGTTAATTTGGTTGCATTATACATCTCAGCTGAGTGTAACAAAAAAAAAAAACAGAAAACATATCAATCAATGATAAGCAGCAGCCAGCAGACACTGTATGTGCGAATAATGGGGAAATACGCCTTTGGGGGTAAGTCTGCATGTGGAAATGAGAGAACTCCTCCAAGCAGTAGAGAACACAACAATATCAAATAAACTGGCACCCTGGAGGAGGACGACTGCACACTGTGGGGCGAGGATCCACTGGCAATGACGCAGGACTCAAGAGCTGCTGCTGAAAGTCTCCTTCTAAATCAGCAGCTATCAACACAGGCCTGGGTGAAATTGTTAGGAAATTCGTACCAAGAATCAAGAACTTGTTTTCATCCATGAGCAGAACTTAATTTGGAATAGTGTTTAGGCTGGAAACCATCTGGTCCCTGAAGGTGCAGATCAACTGGCTTCTCAGAGCTCTCCTGTGCTTCTCCAATCAGTAATAACAACAATAATAATAATAACAACAATAACGACTATCATTACAGTCAAAGCTGGTCTCATCAATAGCTAGCCTCTTTTGTTACTGTCTATCTCAAGAAATAAACCAAGTTACATAAGCGCGTAATTCGGAACTGAAAAAATATGTTAAATCTCAGGTGTCAGGTGCAGGTTGGTTCTGTGGTTTCCATGACGCCCCCATTAGCCTATGCTACATCACAGGCCAATGACGTCACCAAGGCCTCCAGCGTCAGCGCCTGAGACGGGCTGCCCAATTGGCCAGCACATCTCGCCTGGCATATCCGGACATCACGCCCACACCTACCAGAGGCAATGTCAGGCACCAATGGCCAGCAATCACAGCTATGTGGAATAAAGAGTGGGCCCGCAAGACCCCAAGGGGCTTATAATGCCCAGCGCACTGACAAGACGGGCCTTCAGGAATTAGTGACAACAGATTTGGGACATGGATCAGAGGCAAGCAGGGAATTCTGTGTGCATGTCAAGGATTTACTGTGTCAGGGCTGAAGTGTATTTCTGGTGTCCTACGTCTTCTAAAAATCCGAAACAGGATGTGTGCAAATCACTGGTGTTGGAAGCGCATTGGGCTGTACTGAACCCCGGTCCGTGCTAAACCCGACAGCCCAGACAGTAACGTCCTTCAATGTCACTAAACGTTAATCCTTCACAACTCCTTCTGTAAATAACATCTTTCCTTAGCACTCCCTTAAAGCAGCCCGGAACAGCCCTTTGGCACTAAAACCGCTCGCCCAGCATCTCTCCACATGCAGATACATTAATGTAAAGCCAGGCATGTCAACCTCTCTTGCAATGTACATGTAAGTCTAGCATAAGGCTCTCCCCGAAAAACGTGACCCACAACACCCTCTAGCTGGCTGGCAACATTTTGTCAGAGATCAAAAAACACTGAAATATTAAATAGTAATAAAAAAAAAAACTATTGCTGATGCATAAAAAGATCTCTGTCAGAAAACCTGATATATACATATATAGTGGAAATTATAGGCACCTTTCACCCCTTTTAGGGTGCCCCACGCCACCAGCTTCCTTGGAGGAGGGAGCAGGACTCACCACAATCCTGCCCCGAACATGTGGCCACGCACAGAAGGACGGATGTAGAATAAATTATATATTCCAAATCAATAGCCTGCTGTATGCTGACTGTGTTTCTGTTGGCTGACAGCGTCCAAGCCCACATCTAACCTCAGGGTTACCCCACAGGCCTCAATCCATATGAATGGATGGATAAGTATATATACAGCAACCCTGGATTGGATAAACGGTTCTAAACTACGGATGCATGGAGGGATGGATGGACGAACGTCCATATGCATTCCATATTACAGCATCGTTATCGATCGTGGCATGGTAAGAGTAACTCAACAGATCCTAAGAGAAATAAAGGTGCTGGCAGTAATTATCCAAGGTAGTACTTTTAAAGATGCCATTTACAAACTATTTTTATACCCACAGCTAAGTAAACATGAAAATATAGAGAAGAATGTGACCTTATAAAAGATATAAAAAGCAGACATTTATGTGGTTTGGAACGTCCACAAGATTTTTTTTTTTTTTTTTGGAAACCGATCGCTTGTCTTTGTTGTAAACAGATCAGGATTCCTCAGGATTGTCTAGAAGCTGGCAACTCCCACAATGAATCCTTGGTTTCATTCGCTTTTGGTCCGTTGTCAAGTACTGTTCCCCTGCTCTTGCTCGAATAGCACCATGGCGAGCTGGGACCGCGAACCCAGGCGTTCCAGGTTGCTCTTAATACACCTGTGATAAATGTCCTCGCTGAGGCGTGGGTCACACACCTGGAAGTGATACTTCTGTCGCAGGACAGGCTCCACGGCCCGGAACACATGCAAGCTGGAGTACTTGATAAACATTTCGTAGATATCAAGAGCTTCCAAGATCTCCTCGTTCTCCTGGACGTCCGCAGACATTCGGGTGCGAGTGGCCATGTAGTCAGAGTTGTAGAAGCACGCCTCGTCAAAGGCGTTGCGGTCGAAGTGTCCGTCATCCTTACTCAGGTATGTGGTGACCATTTGCTCCTGGTTAGGGTACGCAATATCAGGGTTATAGTCCTGGAAATGGATCGGGAAGAAGACCTGCCAGTTGTTAATGGAGTTCATTCTGCACCGGTTCAGGAACTCAGAGTTGATGTTGGTGTGGATATTAGCAATAAAAAACAATGTTTCCAATGGGTGTTTCTTCGAAATGATGTCCATCAATTTAATTTGAGAGGGGGCTTCTGTCTTGACGCTAATCCATGGGATTTTAACAGTGGGGTACCTGCGTTCATACTCGGTGATTTTCGCTTTAACACCACTAAAAATGTCCTTTTGGTTGACCTTTTGAGCTTGGAAAGGGTCGTAGATGAACAAGAAGCTCAGGACGGCATTTTCGGTCTTTTCAAAGAAGTGGCTGGCATACCCCTCGAGAAAGTGATTGGCATATTCGTGATCGTGGAAATTCATCGGTACGATGATGTGAACTCTGGTCGCTTCCGTGACATACGGCATCGGTATTATCTCAATTTGGCTCAAAGGTCGAACCAAGTGGACTCGTTTGGTTATCGAGCGGCTCTGGCCTTTCTGATTGATCACCTCCAGCTGAAGATCCAGGGTGTACTCCATACCTCGGGTGGGATCGAACCTCCTGTAGCCATTAATGAGCTGTTGCTTCCTCATGTGTAGAGTAGGCTTGTACTTCTTGTTTAGCTCCATCATGGCGATCTCGACGACATCCATGATGTCCACTTTGTCGACTCCACGCAGCTCACACTTTGGAGAACCATCAACACATGTGTATACCTGATCTTCAGTGAAGTAGTCCCAACTCAGGACCTCGAACCGCGTTTTTGGTTCAAAAGGCGGATTGATTCCAACTGGCCAATGGGCCGTTCGGTTGCCATCAATGGCCTCCACGCTCACATTCTTTATTTCATCCTAA
Organism: Petrocephalus zakoni; assembly: GCA_026774425.1. Classification (NCBI taxonomy): domain Eukaryota; kingdom Metazoa; phylum Chordata; class Actinopteri; order Osteoglossiformes; family Mormyridae; genus Petrocephalus; species Petrocephalus zakoni. The sequence goes on along the minus strand of JAODKN010000020.1, from coordinate 4,647 downwards.
GGGTCACAAAGGGTTGGTATGTGTTTATTCAAGGCGTCTTCAGGATTTTTTTATAGACATTTTTGCACTACTCACAGAACTAAGAAAAAAACATGCAAGGTATATATACATTTGTTCTTTGGATATTCATTGTTGGGTACTGACCATGGAAAACCCAAGCAAGGCTCACCTGAAGCCTCTGTATCTCATCATAGGTCCGCTGGAGCTCGATCTCAGTGAAGAGCTTGTGAAGTCGGTACATCTGCTCAGGTTCTGTCACTGGGTGAACGGTGAGGGCGTTCCTGAAATTGGTGCTTACCTCCTTGCTGGGATCGAAATCCTTGCCTACCTCAAAATGGTAGTATGGAAGACCCTGAGGGGAAGAACGACAGAAAAAAAACATATGCCAACGATTAGTACAATAAAACATGCAAATAACAGCGAGCCCTACATCCCTAAGTAAGTATTCATTGATTTAAACAAACAAACAAACAAACAAATAGCCAAGATATTAGTTTAGCAGTCTATTTTTATCAGTTCCAATGTAGGCTGCTATTACGGTCAACAGAAGTTATACTTAGCTACCAAAGCAGCAGTATAATTTTATGGATTTATGGAGGAAAAGAAGAGAGACCTTGAAGAATTTTGTGCTATTTGCAAACCTTACTACCATGGTCCAAACACACTAAAACCCTTGGTGATTCATTTCATGCTATATGTGTTTAAAATGCATTAACTCTTCAAGGGTTGTATTTTAAATGTGACAGAAATAGCAACTGAGCAACAGTGCACATAAACCATGCCGCACGGCAACTGGTTTACTGAATCCTTTTTAAATTCAAAATTTAGACATAATCTACAACTAACTGCAAACTATGGCTTTCCCTTCAGGACGGTGAGCATGTCAGCTTTATTAGCATATTGAAATAAACGTGAGCAGATAGAAGCACAAACAGAGGGATGCCTGACAGCTCATGTGTAACGACCCACTGCAACACGCCTGCTGTGTGTCCCGAGTATCAGCGATGCAGAACTCTGCCCTAGCCCAACCCGTCTATTATCGGCAGCGAGCTCTCCAGAAGGTCCCCTACTTCCTACTTCCACGTTAACCGGTAAAGTGAGCGACTCTGCTTTTAAGTAAGCCGGGTGGCTATTACTCTGTAGTCCTGTAAGCCTCCTCCCGTGGCTTCCCCGGGATTACGTCCCGGAGCACACGCGGCTATTTCACTCTCCACCGCAGTGATGCTACGGCAGCAACATGAAACAGGTCAGAGTGAGACGAGGAAATCCTTCTTTATGGCACTTCCTCCCTTCAGACACAGGTCCAGGGGGGCCAGCGGCCACATAGAGAACATGTGTGCTCTCCCAAGGTCAAAGGTCACACCCTACCATAGGACAAGGTTGTTATAGGCTTGATGTTTTTAAATTTAATTTTAATGTTTATTGTATTTTTCAATTTTATTTAATGTTTGTTGTTTTATTTTATTTCAGTTGGGTTTCAAAAACAATGATTATAGATTTTTTTTCGTTTCAAATTTTACTTTTGTATCTTATTATATTCCAGTTTACAGTACTACAATAATACAATAACATAATAGAAAAGCAATAAACAACAATAACCCTGCCTCTGGGATGAAACGTACGAGCCGATTCCACAGGATGCAGAAACACCTCAGCAAAGAGCCGAAGCAGACATCCCACAAAGAGAACATCACCGTGCACCCATGATGCTAAGTGGGGGAATGTGTTCAGTCTGCGTTTCCCAGGCTGAAGTTGCATCTGAGGGACCTCTGTGGTACCACAGTTGAGGGGCTGAGCTTCTGGGAAGCCAGGTCTACATTCCTGAAGCTTCTCTCATCTCAGTCCGTGAGAACAATTTACAAATGAAATTACAATACTCGATAGCTAATCAACATCTTCCTGGCAAGTGGTGTCCCACATAAAATATGCATGTTTGTGGGCAGCTGCATCTGACTGCAGTCACGTTTGCCATGTGCAGCTGGGTCCCGTCACATGCACCTGCATGTGTGCATGTGTGTGCATAGAGACCCCGTTGAGCCGCCTCCAATGGAGAGCGACAGCGTCACATGACCAAACCACCTGACCGAAATCCAGGAGAGATGGTTTTGGAGGAGTTTGACCAGAAAGTGAAGGATAAGGAGCCAATGAGTGCTCAGCATGTATGTGGGACCTCCTTCAGGACAGCTTAGAAAGCAGGAGGCCACCAAGCTGGCATAGAGGAGACCACAGGATCAGTCAGGCCTTGGAGCAGTCGGGGTTAAAGGCCTTGCTCACTCTGCCAGCCCAGAGCTGCTCCTCCCATAAATAATTTTTTCCTAATACTTTCTAGACCAGTGATAATTACATATACATTATTTTATAATTATGATGTCTTTATAATTATTCTAAAATATAGAGGACAGTACAAATAAACCTTTGTATGGGTGGGTGTGTCCAAACTTTTGACTGGCACCGTATGAATATCCTGTGTGCAATTACCAGGTGACTTCCGTCTGCACACATGTGCCGGAAGGCCTTCTGTTGGAGATGCAGAAAGGCAGCCGAGACCCATGCAAGAGAGGGTCATTTCGCTGGCCCCCGTTGAAAGGCTCACAGTGGGGGGGGGGGGGCATGGAAGCCGGGGGCTCTGCAGCCCACCGCTCGACCGAAGCACACTAAAGAGGCTGTAAGATGGTGCCCAGGCTTCTGCCGTTGAAGGCAGGGCTCTGGAGTAAGCTGGCTTCCTGCCGAAACCCGATACGGCGAGCGGGAAACAACTGGCTGATTGTGACACAAATAAAAAGGGCATCTTGGGCAGAAATGCCATGAATCGCTCACTTCATCAGTCTCGAGGCGATTTCACACCAGGCTTCACGGTTTAGCTACAACCGACACAGTAAACATTCTGCATACAGTCTTGCCTGACTGAACAAGGAATTTTAAGTGTATTTCTGATAGCAGGCACTAATTTGAGTTCCCAACTTGGCTGATGGTTCCTGACTGATTATGGAACAAGGCCAGATAACAGGATTTCGGAGGGCAGCACAGAGGAGCACATGACACACAGCTTTGACAGACAGTGATACATCAGAACAGTTGGTCTAAAGACGGGGTTGACATCCCCCCAGCAGAAGAGACCCAGGGGAAAAGAGGCAGACACGCCCATGCCTGTAACCCAAGCGAAGATAACCCTGGACAGGACTTGCATCTTGTTGAGGTCTTAACATGCATGTTCTACTAAAGTAGACCAAAGATCAAGGAAAAAATGTAATGTAGATTTAACGTTCACTACAAGATGAGCTTTTATCCTTCCATTTCCAAAAAGACATCTTTACTCTGAATGGGATTTTAAAGAGGGTCAAATATTTGTATGTAGAGTATCTATTGGCACCTATAGGAAAGACATCTTTGGTTGCTTTAAAACATATTTCATTGCTTTTAGAAAACCCTTTGGCACCTATCAGACATCATTGGCTATTTTAAAACATCTCTGGGTATTTTATAATACCTGTGGTTGCATTTAGAACACCTTTTGGCACCTATTAAAAAGTAATCTGCGGTGGCTTTTTGGCCCCCACTGAATGGGATTTTAGAGAGGGTCCAAAATTTGCATCTAAAATGCCATTTGGCACCTATTAGAGATCCCAGTCTCGTCCAAAATGTTTAGCAGATGTTGAGAAGAACAATTCGGCACATTAGAGGGACCTGCGTGTCACGCTGGCCGCCAGGCAGATGAAGCTGAAGACTTCGGGAGGCAGCTTCACCGCTGGGCTATCGAGAGACCGGTTTTGTGAGGACCGGAAGAACCAGTAATTTGTTTGTCTTGGGAATAAGAGAGTACAACCCAACCCCAAAAAAAAGCATAGCATGAGACGCTGAAGGGAGGGCTTCACCTGATACTCGTCTACGCAGTTGACATTGGCCGAATCGACAATGCAGCGCCCGAGCCACTCGTCAGGCCTGGAGCTGAGGATGTCGTTTCTGCAGGTCTCCAGCAGGGGCTTGAGTCGCAGCAAGAGGGAGCGGGAGAGCAGGTAGCCGAAGCCCCCGCTGCAATAGCGGCCCCCCGTCCCTCCCCCCGAGAACTGCTCTGGTTTGCCCATGTACAGCGACTCGCCCACGCTCAGGTGGTCCACCAGATGCTTGACGCGGTCCGCCTCCAGATAAGTGTCGTCCTGGATGAAGTAGAACCAGTCGTACTCCCCCATGTAGCGGTCCAGCACGTACTTGATGGTCTGAAACATGTTCCAGATGAGGCGCTCGTCGCCGTGGGTGACCACGGTCATGCCGGGGGGAAGCTTGCGGTTCCGCGTGCCGGTGAAGAAGATCACGGCGTCGAGGTGATGCCTGATGGTGCGGTTCATGGCCACACCCAGCGTGTTGATGGTGTTCTTGGAGGTCAGGACCCCCACAAACAGGCGTTCCCGGATCCCAAGCTCAGTGCTGATGTACTTGGCCCTAGGGACAAAGGAACATTTTGTCACACCATGAGTTTCTTCCCTAATGCAGCTACCTTTCAATACCTAAATATTTAATGCGATGTTTAGACAGGCAGACTTTTAATAATCCATGTGGGGGGGGGGGGGGGGGGGGTTGTACAAAGACAAAATGGAAAAACGAAAAAATAAAAAAAAGAACCCAGTTAAAAAATTAAAAATTGTTAAAAAG
>JAODKN010000016.1:20698598-20715309 GCA_026774425.1 Petrocephalus zakoni | reverse complement strand
TCTATATTTAGTCGCCTCGCCCCCCCCCCTGCCCCCCCCCCCACCCCGGGGCCTGTCATGGTGGGGACCCGTGGCTGCCCTCACGTTCAGGAGGCCTGCTGGCCGTGCGGTGTCCGTGCCCCACATCGAAGCATGTGCTCTGGGCTCGCTGTGCCTGAACTCTATCCTGGATCTTCATCCAGTCCAAATTCCTCCTGAGGTTTTCTCATTGGGGGGTGGGAAGTCATTAGACTTAGTTGATTGGCAGCAGGATGATGGTATTAGAGGGCCAAGACCATGCTTCGGGACGCAGGGGGAGTGGGAGTTTGAGGTGCAGACCTGTAAGGGGCTCTTGGGAGAATGAGGGAGGAGATGCAAGGCTTACATCAAGTTTACTGCGGTGGGTGAGGAGCTTCTTTCTGTGACTATGGGGAGGACGAGGAGGAGGGACCCAGAGGCACCAGTTGCAGATCTTAAATCCATGGTGAGGAAATCGTTGCCTGTCTGTGAACTGGGTCCCCGCTGTAGATGTTCCACTTCAGAGGCCCATAGAGGCTGCACATGTGTCTGTGGTCCATTTGTAAGCCTGTCAAGCTCCAGGAAAGCTGGAAAAGCCTTGTTCCTAGGTTCACGCTTACCCCCCCACCCTACAATTCAGCTCCATCCACACCTCGGACAACGTGGAGGACCAAGCTGAGGACGAACATCTTCACCTTTTTGGAGCTGGGGAACCGAAAAGCCGCCACACATTCCTGTGGCATATCCGCAGGCACTTTCCCAGAATTCCTGAGTCGGCTTTAAATCGATTGAGTGGAAAGAAAACCATCTTGTTCCTAATATTTAAAACGTATATATCCATCCATCATCCATCCATATGGCTCCCGGTTAGGCTTGTGGGGGGGCCTGCAGTTTATCTCAGATAATGTAGGACACCAGGCTTGGGTGCTTCCTGGACCGGATGCCATATTTTGTCTGCTTTTTAGGTACTGGTACTCTACGTCTTCTTTCTACACACTGCAATCCCAGTGCCTCTGACCTCTGATCCCGACTGACCTTGGGGTTAAATTGTGTGACCTTTCGCGCTGTAGGTGGATGCCCAAGAGTAATGACAGGGTTTGCTGGCAGAGCTTCTGCTGACGTCACTGGTTACCCTGCCAGGTCAATGGTTCCTCGCTCTCACTCGTTCCCCTCGATGCACCCCTGGGATAAATAAATGGCAGTAGTGGGCGATCTGCTATGGTGGGGGTTGGGAGCCTGATTGTTGGGAGGTGGGTCGAGGGATGCGGTGTCTTCTCTGAGATTGTGTCCCCGGGAAGGCTGTCACTCCGGTTGTGTTGGAATGCCAACTTGACGAGTGTCAAGCGACTCGATGTATTAAGAGTCTGCTGAGGTCAAGGATGTCAAGTAATGCTGGTTTTTGCTGGGGGGGAGGAGGGAGTTTTTAATCTCCCCAGCACCCTGGAAGGAGCCCATCCCTGTTCAGACAATAGTCACCTTTCATTCCCACCCCAGATATAGAGCATTTTTAAATCGTCAGGGACTTTGGAAAATGCATGTTGCTAGCGAAGAACTTGGGAGCTACGGGGGTGGGCCAAAGCAGGAAAATGTGCTTTCTTGACATTTGGTAACATTCATGTGCACTACAGTTATTATGGCCCTGCTAATTTGAGTATTACTTGGGACAGAAATGGAAGTCGTATAAAATCTGGGTTATTTCATTACGATGGTATAACAAACTCCCTCTCCAGAGGAGCTGCATGGCTGGACGCTGAAACTTTATCTAGGGTCCATTACTGCAGGGGGACGGGAGGGGGGTGAACAGACTTGTTTGACAGCTAGTACTTACCATAAACGAAAAGCGAAGCGAGCTCCTGTCCAAGCATTGTATGTATGACACCTAAGATCCTATTTCGAGCGCTTTCCCCAGAACGTCTTCTGTCCCACAGGTCTACACCAGGCCCGATGCTTCTTTAGCCGCTTACCTGGCCTTGCGCCACTTTCAGCTTTGTGGTAGGTTGCGTAAAGCTGCCTGCTTGCAGAGATCCTCTCCCGCTCCAGTGTGCGCGGCGTCGGCACGGCTGAAAACGAAGCTCCCATCTGCGCACTGTGACGCGGGGGGGGGGCTCACTCTGTTTATGATGCTTGTCCCCCCACCTGACAGACGGCCCGTTTGTCAGTGCCAGTGTATGAATTACAGCTTCTGTGGCTCCCTGCGCTGCACAGGTGTAACACGATTTGTGGCTTTGAGGGATGGATAGGTGGTGTTTCTATGCCGAGCTTTGCCAGCTAAGTGCTTTGGACTGGTGCCCCTGTGTAATTTGTTTTACCCTTTGCATTTTTTAAACTATTACCCTCAAATTACTGTTCCATCTCTCATTCTCCCATCCATCCATTCATTCATTCATTCATCCATTCATTCATTCATTCATTCATTCATGTCTTTCAGGCTAGCTTTAAATTTAAAACTGGCATACACACCTGCAGCTGGATCCTGTACCCGATAGATATTCTTTTCATGCACAGCTGGGTCTGTGTTCATGCCCACGTGTGTATGCCAGCCTGATGGTTTGGCTGTGTTAGAGTTCTTTCTGTCTCAGATCCACTTTCTGTGTTATATTGATGGAAAATTCAGCTTTACCTCTTATCAGCAGGGATGGGGTTTTTTTCTGTAGGATTTGAATAGCATTTCTGCACATCAGGAAAAACTGTTTTGCTGGAAGTCATGGGGTAAATACATTGGAAACCGTCAGCGGGGGTTTTCAGTTCTTGCATAAGAGGCCTACCCAGACGGTACATAACAGTACTGAACTTACCAGTATGCCGTCTGCGGGAATTGGGACTAGTTGACTGATGCTGTTTTGCTGGAGTGTTTTCTTCCTTCTAAGAGTTGAGAGCATTTATGGAAAATGTCTGGAGGCGAGAGCCTGTCTTCTCTGGGAGATTCCTGTACTTACGGCACAGTACTAGCAGTAACGGGAAGGACGCACTGGCGGTCGTTAGTCAAGTATGTGCTGGAGGTGCCTGTCACAGGGTGTGACTCCTGTCACCCTCGCCAGACGGGATCCTGCGGAGAAGGCAGCAGAAAGGTGACATGCGTTAGGAATCCTGTCCGCTCATTGTTCCAGGGTTATCCTTTAGTACGAGTAGATTGCTTAGAAATCTTCACTACTGAGGCCTTAGCTGGGGTCTTGGGGAGGTGGGGGAGCTTGGGAGGGGAGTTGTCGTTCTCCTGTTGACTGACCAATTCCGTCCTCCGACACGTGACTCCTACTATCTGGAGCATTGACTGGCTGCCCGGGGCGCTCTTAGGAGCAGGTACATAAACATATCCATGACATGGCAATTCTTAGCACCAGTAAGGCCTGGCCTGCTGTGTTTTAGCCTGAAAACCACATTTTGTTGGTGTAATTTTAACAAAGAAACTTTCAAAGAACAGATTTGTAGAGTCCAGTCACACTGGTTTCTCAGTATTTATTTCCTAAAGTGCTGTCAGCTGTCTGGAGGAACCCGGGTCTCCATGGCGGTGAGATCCTCCAGCGCTGCGTCAGTCCCTTGTTTGTGGTCTTGGGTCTGCGTGGCGGGGTGCTGCAGGCCGCACCACCTGCCCTTGCAGTGCACCGAAGGCAAACCCAGGGCCAGCTCGTTCCTGATATCTCTGTCTGCGTCAGCGGTGTCATGAACCTCTCAGGGGAAGAGACGAGCCCTGGAATGACATCTAAACACTCCCGCCGTCATCCTTTGTGCGACCAGCAACACTTTACACTCTGTCCTCCCTCCGACGGGGCATGGCCCTACAATGAAGATAATGAATTCTTCCCAATAGATAGGCTTCTTCCAAATTCCTCAGCACTTGGAAACACTACCACCTCAGTATGCTAACTTTGTCTATCCAACTGGCTAGTTTAGTGAAATGGAAAAAAAGGGGATAAAAATGTATAGAAATCCACAGAACAAGGGGATGTGAGAGCTGGAACGTGGGATGCTGCGTGTCTGTGGCTTCTAGATTCTTGGCTCTGACGACAGCACTTACAATGGGGACTCATTACTCACCCTCTGTGCAACTTTTCCATCAGGACCGCACTGCTGTGTTTTTCAGTATTGTCACTGGTTTTGTGTTCCTCGGTAGCCCTTCTGGCCCTCTAACCCCCCCACCCCCCTATACTTACCTACTCATGTTGGGCTTGCGCGTGGGGGGTAAAGATAGCCTTGAGCCATTTTGGGACTCTTGTTTGGGTTCTCGGGTTGAAATTCGATTCCATGAACTGCCGTCGAGGTTCAGTCCTGTTCGTTTGGTCTGCCGGGGGTGCGTGTGGTCTCGGAGAATTAGGACACTTCGTGGTCCTGACTCCAAGTGTCCACCACCACAGTAGGAAACCGTTTGGCTAATTTGTGCGCTAGCTGGGTTGAGATTAAGTGAAAAAGACTAGACTGAACTCGCAGATTCCTTTGATTCTCCTGGGTTTTTTGCAGTCCGCCTGTTAGACTTTTTGAGAATAGTTCCGCAAGAAACATGGGTTTTGCAGTCCTCTAGAAGATGGGATTGTCAGGATCTCTCTGTCTGATGGAATCCTAACCTAGAACTAACACAATATGTGTAAAGGAGTCCTTCTCTGAAAAGAGACATTGTTTAATATTTATTGGACATTATGTACATTATGCATTGTAAAATGAAAAAAACTAATGAAAAGATGTAAGTTTTCTTTGGTAAACACCATGTGTATAATGGTGTCTGGGTGTAGCAAGACTTTGCCTGGGGGCTGTCACCACGGAATGACCCATAGCACCTATTCTTTCATAGGAAGGTCCGCTTTCCGGGGCTGCAAAGACAGAAACGGAGCATGCTGGCGCTTGAGGATCAAAGGCCTCCGCATCTGAAAAACGAAAATCCTCATCGGGATCTCCGTTGCTCGGGTCCTGCGTTGTTTCAAGATGCCTTTGAAAAATGGACATGTGTAATGAATTGCAGGGGTACCTCCGTTCCATGCTCGGATGCGTTTAATTAACAGGCCGCCTCTACTGCTGCTTCATCAAAACATGGTCCTTCAAAGGCAAGAGAGCCCTCAAAACATGGTATTTCCAAGAAACTAAGGAACCCCCCCCACCTCCCTTAACTTATGCACACACCCCCCCTTAAAATTTTTCCCTCTTTCAAAGTAACTAAGAAAATCCAGCTGGGTGTCACGCTCGAGTCAAAGACAGTAATGTGTCCCAGAGCTAGCCATGGTCTCTGATGTTGTCCCCGGGTTCAGTCATGGCTCTCTGTCTCTGTGGGTCCCTCATCTGCCACCCACCTGTCTTCAGACATCCTGCCCTCGATGGTCTTCATTACTGCTCAATATTTGCGAGACCGTCCGCCTTATTTTTGTCTTTGCCTTGTTTGCTTTTGTGATTTGCCTTTATACCGCCTGTTCATACCTAGAGGGTAAATTTGTACCCAGACAGGAACATTTTGTGTGGGTGAATGATCTTCATCCAATGGAGTGACCAGTCAGCTGTCGTTTTCAATATGGCTGCCATCTTGTGGCGGAGCTCTGAGAAATGTGGTCTGAAGGTAAATGCTGTCTGGAAAGAGAGACTTCAGGGCTGGGAAAAGGCCGAGTTCATTGCCAGACCTTTCTTCCTGTGTGATCTTTAACTTAATTGTGCCTGTGCGAGTCCAGAATTCTCGTACCCTGCAGCTCTACAGAGGTCCAGGGAGAAGTCCTAAAAGCCTGAATATTTAATGTGGGGAAAAGTTAAACGGTGGAAAAGGCAAAGATAATGGGACATCTCCAAACCCCAGAGACCTCTAAGACGAGGTGTGGAGTATGGAAACATCATTTACTGTTCCCCTCTTTTTTTTTTTTTTTGGACATTACGTCTCACATTTTGAGGCAGTATTTTCAGCATAAAATTTTCATTTTTTTAAAAGAGGCATCATATTATTTTAGCTTTCCCAGCCTAATTGCAAAATGGAATTTTCTTATCCCCTCGTCCTTCAAATAGTATCTGAGCTGGGAGAGGTGCGATCCAGGCAGGCTTCTTGCGGCCAAAGTGCCCTGGCGGCGAATCGTGGGTCAGGAGGCTGCGGTAAGGAGGAGCATGCCGGGAGCCCCTGCTCTGAGAGGACCGGGGGGGGGATTTGGGGGTGGCACTTTGTGGAATCCGGGCGGCCAGCCTGCCGCGGGAGTGCGTGAACCCTGGAAAAGTACATCTCCTGTGGGTCCGCCAGTCAGCGCTGCTGAAATGCGACCTGCTCTGCTGACAGGCAGCCCCCCCCCCCCCCCCCACCCGTGTCGGTCACTCTGGGGTGGCTTTACATTCAGTGAGGGGTTGCTCTATGGAGAGAGAGAGTGTGGCGTGAGCTTGCTGGGAACAGAGGAGTGAGGATGGGAGATGAATCTCCAGAGAGGTGAGGGGAGAGGAAATGGAGGCTGCAGAGAAGGGTACAAAATGTGAGTAAGGGGGTCTGGTGGCTCAGCCCCCCCCTCCCCATCCTGACTTTCTGCCAGATTTGTTGGCTCCAGCATTGAGTGTGAGGTGGTCTTTATCCCCTGCTGATGCTGGATGAAAGGTTAAGCCCTCGCTGGGCTACCTTGGCAGTTTGACTCCCTTAAATCTGAATGAATGAAACAAAAGGTGGACTTGGGGGGTGCCAGTCATCACTTCCTCCTGCTGGGTCTCCTCATCATTCCTAATGCCCTCTGCCTGCCCCAACCTGCTTAGAATGTCATACCTGATGATGTAGTGACCAGGGACTTTTAGGGCTGATTTCCTCTATGAATGAAAGTGAGAATAACGTGTTTTTCTTTCGTTGTGCAATGGAGTTGGCCGCCCTTCTTATCTTCACAGGAAAATGACAATGAATGAATGAGAAGTAACAGAAAATCACCTTCGAAATACCAAAGGTCCACAATTTCAGAAAAGCAAAACATATCTTCTAGTCAAGGTCGCACCAGAACAGCGATCATCCTATTTACTTCATTTATTATTTTGTCCCTCTGAGTCTTTTGTTTTGTTTTGTGTTTTGTGTTTTTTGTTTTGTTTTGTTTTGTTTTGTTTTCCCTTGGTTGTTCACACAAGATGCTTACTGCTTCTGCTTCTGGGTTACTTGATGCAGAGTTAGGTGTCGAGCTGGTTTGTTCTGTTCAGTTAAGTAGTTTGGACTGCTCGTCTGTGATCTTGTTTCCAGTGAAATTAGACTGCGGAGTCTGCTGCAGCATGCTGTGGAGACCCTTGGCTAGAGGTCACACTCATTGCTTTCTTGAACAATGCATGGTTTAAATCAAGGGTCTGATTTGCTGGCTGTGCGCAGTTAGCCTGTTTGTAGTCGGGCGTTTGACTTCAGGCAGAGAGGCAGTAACTGAGAACATAAATAGGTAATAGTTTATTGGTGAGGAACAAAATCGACGGGGGGAGGCTTAGATCAGCCGAGCCCTCGCCCACCCCTAATCCAAACAGACATGCCTTGGGTCACAATAGGGAGAAAGTTTATGGCACCCACATATTCCATCAGAGTGATGATTTGCTCTCAGGTCATGCACATGATGAGGAGTACAGTGGGTTGCATGTCAGTTTTTTCCCCCCTCCAGTTGTGGTGAGTAGAACATGCAGTGTTGGTGCTGCTGGTGTTTGATCCCCTTGCCTTTCTGTAGATGAATGTGGTAGGCAGGTGTTGCCTCTTCTGAAGCACTATAAATGACGTGGCTGCTCTGGCCTCAAGCTGGCTCCAGCACACGCTGGCTGACCTTCCTGTACTTAACAGCCAGAACCAGGCCAGGTGTAATCACTTTCTTCAGCATTTGATACTGCCTTCTGTCACATGGGGAGAGAGACTTATGTAGGGGAGGTGGAGGGAGGCGGCAGGCGCAGCGGCGTGGCCTCGGTGCGACCTCGCTGGCGTTTCCGCGGAGCCGTGGCGGATAATCCCAGCATGCTATCTCTCTCGTTCGTTTTGTTTCTCAGCCTCTCAGTCTCTGGAGCTGGCCTGACCGCTACATTGTGTGCAGTGGCACAACGGATGGCGGGCTGGGTTGGGGGGGTGGGAAGGGGTGCATTTAACAGAGGGGTGAGGTGGTGGTTGTGGAGAAGGGGGGGCAGCGTTGATCTTGATATGCTGACCTTCCAACAACCTTGGCGACTGTCCAGTTTGGGAGTTATACTGGAGGCTGGGCTGCGGCCACCACGCGCTCTGGGCCTAGCAGCGAGTAAGAGTCTCTGGGGCTCCAGGTCCCCTCTGGGGCTCCAGGTCCCCTCTGGGGAACGGCATGACGAGGCCTCCAAGCAGAACTGGCCATAGGTTTCCAGTCACAGTGGCGGCTGGGGTTTCGATCTTGATATAAATCTGCATTTTTACATCATAGATGTCACTTTGAACAGTGCAAAATTTGTGTCAGAGAGGTGTTGGGTTTAATCTGCAGACTTTGTCGGCCAGTAGAGCGCAGGGAGGGGAGATGAGGGCAGAACGCTCTTGGCATAGGCTCATTTTGACAGTGTCTGTTCTTGTGCCATGGGCACCATGAGAAAGGCATACTGAGTCACATGCCTGCCCCCACCCTTCTGTGGTATATCTGTGCTCATCTTCAAGGAAACCGTAACTGCATGACGGACAGTTGTTCTTATCAGATATGAGTGAAGAAGAGGGTGGTGTTACACGGGGGAGGCATGCAGGTGTATTCACTTCAAAGGAAACACAGACACCCCCGCCCCCACATACACTATGTTATCATAATAGCAAGTTTACTAATTAGCCTTCCAGGAAATAAAATGGTTTTTTTTTGGCCTCAGGGTGACAGTGCAAACAGCCGTTGCTTGTCAGAATAGAAATTTCCCCATATTTTAGAAGGCATGTGAGGACAGTTGTATTAATCAGGCGAAACACTTATTTAATTACGTTGATGAATAATATATTTAAGATATAAAATTCATTTTTGCTTTGATTTTGTAAACATTTCACTCTCCTTGTTTGGCTTTGTTTACTCTGAGCCAAAATCTCCCCTGACAAGTTGAACAGGACACATATTTCATTATAAGTTTGCATGGAGGCAGAGTGGGAAACATTTCGAATAAGAACACATGGAAACTCCCAGCTCCTCCGTTTATGTCCATCCATTCCAGTCGCATGTAGCACATGAGCTTTTTCCAACTTGGTTAGTAGTGTCTAATTCTTCACTTTTATGTTTACAGTCATCCTTTTTCGTTATGTGTTCACAAAACCTTTTCTGGGAAGCCTTCTAAGTTCTAAGTTTCGTTTTGCTCTGAATAAAACTTTTGCCCATTCTGTAATCTGTCCATGAGACTGTGGAACTGTCCCCCTTGAGATTTCGTCCAGTTCCTCTCTTCCCGAAGTGGCCTGTATAGTTCAGGAGTTCTTTGCTGGTGTGCATGTTGGCCCGTTTATTGTATGGCTGTGCAAAGGACCTCCTTGATACAAAGAGAACGTCATCCTTTACGCCCCGTGCCCTTGGTGTGCCACGTGCCTGTTTTTCACACATTAATCGTGAAAAGCGGAGATAGTTGACCCCGGCTTCACCCCTAGTCTGAAACGAGCTGCTGGCTTGGGATTGTGGCTCCCTGGGTTGTGGGTAGTGAAGTTTTGCAATGGGTGCTTTGTGGTTGTCTCGCGTTAGCATGGCTAGGCTAACCAAGCTAGGTGTTTGTGTGTTTGTTTTTCTGTTGGTGTAAGATTGAGGCTGATGTAGTTGTAGAAGGCCTAGAGATGGCCGGTCTGCCCTGCCAGCCTGAACCCCTGTGTTCACCTCAGTTTGCCCCTAGCTCTAATGCCATTCTTTAGAATACTGCTCAGAGAGCCTTGGCCCAGTGCCCTGGCTAGGTGCCATGCTTCTCAGGATTCCCCCAATACCTGCATGCTTCAGGACTTTCTCTCTTCCGCTCCCCCTTCCCCCGCACCGTACCCCGCCCCTGCACACATGCGTACACGCACGCACATCTCGACTCATTGTGACTCCTGTACTCCTCGCCTTTTGCGCCCCCCCCCCCCCCCCCCGTCCCGGATTCCTTTGGCTACACTCAGCTGTTCTGACTTTTTGGCTGAACCTCCGATGAACCCGGTCAAAAGGCGGTCAGCGCTCGGCTCGGGCGACCTCCTACGAGCCCCCTGGGTGTCAGGCACTGCTGGTGATAAATAAAGGGGACTGCGCGATGTGCAGATGGCAGCGCCGCGACCAGAAGCCAGCTCGCCTGCTCGCTCCTCCTCACCTCTCGGTGATCTGCCGCGTGTAGCCTGACCCAGACATCGACAAGCCACAGCCTGGAAGCCTCAGTGTCCCGCACATGGACTCTCCCGGATAAGCCTACCTCTCCCTTTTTGTCCCTGGACTGAATCCCTCTCCTCTGGTTTTTCGCTGAATGAACCTGCTTCGACTGTGCTGGGAATAGACGACTAAACCGCACATCAAAGCTTGATGATGGTTCCACCTGTAGTGAGCTGTCCTTAAGTTCTCAGAAATATCATACTTCCATCAACCTACCACCAACCCAAGTATGCAGTATGAGCCAAGCTGTCACACCATGTTATGAAATGCTTTGCTCCTCTTGACTTGCCGATGTGGTCCAGCCTGCCTTAACCACTGGCCCACTCTGCATCTCTCCCCTGACCTTCACTTCATGCTCCTTTATAGACAGGAAGTATATTCTGAGGTCCGGTCTCCCCCCAGGCTGACATAACTGACCAGAAGCCACAGGAAATGGCTGTTTTCACTTGCTCTCTGATGCCGCAAATGGCCCCAAAAAATGCTGATAACAGAACAATGACCGGTCCGGCTCAGGGTTGCGTCCACCATCCTCACCTACTGCTGAACCCAAGCATCCTTAACCTTGAATTCACATCGCAATGTATTTGAGATATTCTGTCATAGTATACAAGAAGGTGTTTATCCTCTGACACTTATTTGGCACTTTACAACATGCTTTTATTTTTTTACCTCATTCTCGAGCCGCTTATGGTTATTGTATTGGAGAATATGCGTTGCACAGATTTGTGCACAAGGGTGGTAATGAGTGTGAGAGTAGAGGGAGCCTTTGTTTGCCTGTTCTGTGGTTTCTCTGGGTTACTCTTGACACCCTCTTCCTCTGTTGCTTTCAGTCCAGTAACTATTTTGCCTCCTGGAACATGCTAAATATAGTTTTGCTGATAGAAGATGAAGATTTGTGCGTAAATTGCCTTTTCCCGGATATATTTTGGTCAATTTGGATAATGTGGGTTTGGTAATCAGGTTGCTTTTGCTCAGTGCCTCTCCTCCAGTCACCTCCACTGAAATCTAGGCACTATTCACATTTGACCTTTAATTATATAATCTCCTGCTGACGTGTCGGCTCTGGTTTATGTCCAACATGACGGGTGGAACCTGTGTCTGATTTTGGGAGCAACACAATAGCGGCGTTGAAGTCGACTGCATTTTCTTTCCTTTTCAAAAGGCTGATAATCTGTTACTGGTTTTGGTTACTGTGCCTATGGTAGGTTGAGGGCCTCCTTCTTTGTCCTGCAGAATGAACACACATGTTAGTTACAGCTGAAGCCGTGTATGGTTTTACTCCAGGCACTACTGATGTAACCTTTCAGCTACTCGAAGCTGAAAAAGGTACCTGGGGGGCTGTGTGTGTGGATGCCTAAAATGCTGAGTGCTTCAGTCTGACCGAGTGATATCTCGGTGTCAGCGAGGCTAGGTGTATCGCCGTTTTTGTAGCTAAATTCTCACCAATTGTCACGGAAACTCTTGTGACCTTGCAGGGGTTAGGTGGCTGTCTTGGTGGTGGGTGTTTGCTAGGAAGCAGGCACGCACACCGGTGGTCCTGGTCCCACTCTTTTGAGCCTGATAACCTCTGGATATCTTCTGACCTTCCTTATGTGTCTAGATCTGTAAAGAACCAGCAGGGTAGGTAGTGATAGACATTATCCCAGCCCAGTAGCAGATAGCACTAATCACTATTGTTCTACAGGATCCTGCTGCTGAATGGTGGTCCCTTTCCCTTCCTCCGTTTCCTCCTGCACCTTGATTTCCCAGAGCCTATAGATAGCGTGCTAAGTGCTCCGAGCTGTCAGGGCTAATGCCGTTCTTCCATCTCCAGCGCACTCAGCAGAATGTCTTACGTTTGGGCTTCCGGCCTGGCAGATAGCGTATCTGTCTGTCGCGGGCCCCCCGGAGTTCTGTGCATTTCGCTGTTTTCTCAAGGGGAGGACCCTTGTCCAGTGTGTCCAGGGTGGCGACTTTCAGAAGGACCAGTGTGGAGGTGGAGGGGGTAGCTAGTTGGCTTTTGTTGAATGATCCTGCAAAATTCCTGATAAGTTCCCGTTCCCCTTTGTATCAATTTTTAGTGTAATAACTTTCTACCCTAGCGCTAGTAAGCATCAATATGTCAGTATATCCATATATAGGAAACAAGGTAGCACTTTCTATAAAGTCCATATTCATAAAGCCAAATAACTGTTCTTATAATTCATTGTAACATTCATAAAGTATTATAAACAGAAATATAAATATTTCTAAAAAGACATAACACATTATAGCCATGTTTCTCATGCATTATGAATGCTCTGTGAAGGTCTTGCTCTGTGAAGATCTATAATGCACTATAAACACCTTCATAATGCATTATAATGGTCAGTATAAGAATTAGGGATGCTTTATGCTACTTTATGAAGGTATCTTCATAAAGCATATGTATCTTCTTTGCCAAGAAATTTATCCACTGTCTACAGTCTGCCTTAACCCCAGCTATAGAGTCAATGGTTTGTTTGACTCAGTACAGCATGTTGACCTACTGATCACCTTGAAGGTGTCTGAATTCATTTATGGCATCTGGGAAGGGCTTCCACCTGCTCCTCTGTGTTTTGCACACGTCTGATTCATGTCTATGCCAGCGGCCGTCAACCCAAGCCCTACACCAGCTCACATCTGTGGAGCACATTCACCTACTTTCCTGCACAGCAGACCTGGACCATCTGGCATCTAGCAGACTGGACGTTCATCCAGACTCTGGAAAGGAGCCCGTCTAGTGAGGAGTGTGGATCTGTCGTAAGCTCACGTGGCAGTGATCGCGGCACAATATCTAGTGGCGCTTAGCTGCAGGTGCTGGGGAGGTCATCTAACACCTGCGCATCATCCCAACTTGTGGCTGACCCTGAGCAATGCCTGTGAACGCCACTGCAGAGCGCTTCTCCGCTGGGTTCCTTGATGAGTCTGTTTAAGGAGATCAGTGGGCACTTTTGTATTTTTACTGTTTAGACGATTAAGAAATTTCTGAAAACCAGAGGCCTTGCGTTTCGGAAAAATTCCCTAGCAACAGCCTGTCTTCGATTGATGTCATTACCGAAACTATTATAGCGCCATAATCCAGGGTAGAACAATGACCCAGCCCACAAGGGCAGAGAAGATTAATCGCGTTCATGGCTGTACTGAATGCCTCCCTATTGACACACCTGTCGGCAGAAACTGACAAGTCCTCGTGTCTCCGGGACATTGGCAGGCCTTCTCTTTGAGTTCCAGGTCACACTCATTTGTTTCGTGGCTTTCTTTCTTTTAATTAAGTTTCTCTGCTCGGCTTAAAGGAGATTTCCTCGCAGTTATTATCATTGTTATCGGCATCTCCGCAGTAGTTCACATAAAAAGTGATGCCAGAGGCGGCCTGCCAGGGAATGTAGAAAACAATGCGGCATCTCAGAGGCCATCCAGAGGTGAGCGCTGGAAAGGAACGCTGTAGTCATCTGAGATCGTGCTGCTGCCGAGTTCAGGGCCAGGGCTGGGGGAGCGTGGGGGTGGGGGGGGCATGACGGGAAGGGGACCTCCAGGGACGTGGAGTGAGGGGGGGAGAGGAGGGGACTGGCCAGCTACTGAAAGTGGGAGAACAGGCAGACGTTTTGGTTACTTGTGACAGCTCCAGACTAAGTGCTTCTTTGAGCCTCACTTTCCCTTCACGAGGGTCCTCTGCTGTTTTCTGCACCGTCGATGCGAGTCGCCTAGTCGCGAGTCCCTGTCCCTGCGAATAGCATGAAATGACACTGAGCAGAATAAGGTCACGGCGACTGGATGTGGAGTTGCGTCCTGTGAGCACAGCCTATGGGGACACTTGTCGGATTGTAACTCAGCCGTCTCTATAGCTAGTGTGTGTGCGTCTGGCTGGGATAAACAATGCCGTGTGAGAGCAGTGTCTCCCCGGGCTCGCTCTTCCCTCCATGGGCCATAATTCCCCACGCATTCCCAACAAATAAACTCAACAGTCTGAAAAATCATTAGTCGCTGTAAACCACGCACCAGTCACAGGGGGGGGAAATAAATAAAAAAGGTGCTATCTACAAGAGGTTTCCCCCTTCCCTTTTTCTGGAAGAATAACAGGAAGTAATAATGCCCGGCCCACCCCCTCCCCCTGACCCCCACCCCCCCGTCTGTGCTGCTGTGTTTGTTCAGTGTGAGGGCCCGATAACAGCGGGGTCAGCGCGAGGTGAGGCGGCGAGAGCGAGCCGCAGTGAAAGTTCAGCCGGAGGTGAAGGCAGGGCCACGGCAGGGGTGAAGCGGGGGTCAGGGCACGGGCGGTGCAGGCCCACTGGCTCCTGCACCGCTCGCTGCAGCTCCCCAGCTATGCCTGCTTACCTGCAGCTCACCAGCCATGCCTGCTTACCCGCATCTCCGCAGCCATGCCTGCTTACCCGCATCTCCGCAGCCATGCCTGCTTACCCGCATCTCCCCAGCCATGCCTGCTTACCTGCGGCTCCCCAGCCATGCCTGCTTACCTGCGGCTCCCCAGCCATGCCTGCTTACCTGCACCCCATGCAGCATTGCTATATGTGACATGTATCCCAGCAGGCCTGCTTTACAGCTCGTGCACTTGCCCATGCACTTGACCCTGATGACTATGATGTTTCTGTTGGTCGTTACCTCTGGCCCTTCCGTGCCATGGTCATTTCCCTGGTAAATCTCTGCATCTGTGGGGCATGCTGTATGCTTTTTACCTAGGATGCACTGCTGATAAAGCCTGAACAAGCTGGGATGGGGCATGGCAGGAGTCTGTTTTTCCTGGGTTCACTGTATCTTCAGATTCCACCAGGGTCCTTCCATGAAATCAAATCATATCAAATCTAAATATTCCTTATTGCCTGTTGTGCCTTCTCGTGATCGAGTATTAGAAGAGGGTTCTGGCTGAATCCATCCTGAGGTCTGCCCATGTGTACTTCCCAGTCATGAACTGCTGTCAGATTCTCATCGCCCTGTTGCATCTCTCTCTCCTATTGCAGCTCCTAGATCTCTTCACACAATGGGACTGGTCCACATACCTGGCTGACTATGGCCGGCCCGCCTGCAGGTACCTGCGGGTGAACCCGCACACCGCTCTGGCGCTGTTGGAGAAGTAAGTGTGTTGGGGCCCCTGTGGTTTCCCTTTTACCCATCTGCCAGTATGTTGCCCCCCGGCTGGGGAGTAAGGCACAGGCAGCCCTGCTCTAGTTTACCGGTTTGCATAGCTTCACATTAAGTGACTGCTGTTCTTTCTCTCCGCTGAACTCTGGGCTCTCTGAAGGGTTTCTCGAGCGTGAGTATCTGCCTGGCCTCTAAGCTCAGACTTGGCTTTCCTTGTCATCCAGATCTTCAGTTTCTTTTATCTCCTCCTGTCATTGTAGTTGTGTGGTGGTTAGGCCTTGTAGGACTCACACTGTGGGGCTCCTATTCAGTGCACGCGCCTACCTGCCTGTGTGTGTGTGTGTGTGTACATGCATGTGCATGTAGTGCTGCAGCGCAGAATTTGTGACCTAGTCTGGTGCTCAAATGTTTAAACAGGATCTCTGCGTGTCGGTGCCTTTTGCTATTTTATCGCAGATACAGATGTGCCCCTCTCTGGAGATAAGAGATTATCTCTGCACAAGAGCAGTCAGAGGATATGCTACTTTAACTCTACTTAACCTTAGACTCCCAAATCACAAAATAGTGGGGAAAATATACAAATCCAGCATTGTTTGGCCCATGCAAAACACAAATTTTTCTACACCAATGCACCCTGAGTCAATAATGTGTATCTGTTGACTGATACTAAACAAAAAGCTGATCTGGATAATCCTTAGTCATAGATGTTTCTGATGGCTCTTAAATTTAGAATATAAAATGAGGAATGGAGATGATGTTAAATGTTCTGTTTTTGACCGTTGTGCAGCACAATGTGTTTTGAGGGCCTCTGTGTTCGGTGTATGCATGGTGTTTCTGTCTTTGAATCAGAATAACAGGGTAAATATAGTCACCAGAACAAAAATATCTTTCATATGAGCACATGGTGCCGAAGCTTTGCTACCTCGGGGCACTGACTTCCCATGCCGGGCTGTGCTCCTCCAGCTCACTTCCTGTAAGACCGTCACGCAGGCCGGTATAGCCGATCATACTGTCCTGGTCTCTGTCCACAATGTGCCAAAAAAAGCACCTGGATCCTGGATGATGGTTATCGCCATGGAGATAAGAGCCCGGCTGATAAGGAGACCAGGAGCTTGCTAATGACAAGCGTGTTAGCAGAAACTGTGGCAGTGAAGTCGATAATAAGAGGAAGTGCTTGGGTCGAAAGTTTGATGCAGCAAGATAGTCGACCGAAACCAAAGGGTTTTATTTCATTGCCAAGAAGGCTTGTGTAGTTAGAGCATATATTATACTCCGTTAAATACTCAGGTGTACCAGTGTTCCGTTAGGACTAGGGCTGTCGAAATTGACGCGTTAACGCGGATTAATCCAGCGTCGTGATTAATCTGATTAAATATATTAACGCA
>JAODKN010000016.1:20677589-20689724 GCA_026774425.1 Petrocephalus zakoni | reverse complement strand
CATAAAAGACCGAGAGCCAGGCAGTAGTGACGCCTGAATTATTTGCATGATGTCACGCCACAGTTGATTGCAGATGACTATGTAAATGCAGCCACTTCTGAGCTAACCTGCCCCACTCCGTGCAGAGATACTCTTTGTGGTTTGTAATCCGAGGGAGCAGATAAAAAAAAAGCTTGCAGCAGTTCTAGCGCTTCCTGCATCGTCGTGAGCTACATGAAGTGTGTGTATCAGCTGGCATGATGTGCTGCTGTTTATCTGCAGTCAGGGTTACTCTTTCCATCCTTACAGATTGCAGCATGCTGCTTGGCAGACACTGTAAATCCTATGCCATCACTTTTGACCTTCTTAAAAATGAAAAACAGGTAGATATAGATATGGTTTAGGAGTGCCCCCTTAGAAACAAAAAGAGTGACTGAATAAATGAGTGAATGTTACATTTATAGAGCGCATTTCAAGACACCCAAAGTCCTTTATAGAACCAGTGGGGAGCCACTTCAACCAGCATCACTGTGCAACACCCACCTGGCTGATGCAACAGCAGCCATCCTGCTCCAGAACACTCACCACACAGTAGGTATGGTGGTGAACGGGCAGGAGAGAATTCACTAGTTAGATACAGGGGATGATTAGGAAGCCAGATCTGATAGGGCTACAATGGGCAATTTTAGTCTGGACATTGGGGTACCACTCTCTCTCTCTTTCAAAAGATGCCCAGGGATCTTTTATGGCCAGGGCCTCAGTTTTATGTTTTATCAGAAGGACATTTCCATTTTCACAGCAGAGTGTCCCCATCACTGCACTGGGGCATTGGGATCCATACAGACCACAGGATGGGCTTCCAGGTTGACCTTGCCAAGAAGACATACCCCAAAAGCCGGGCACCTGCATAGTCCTATTTTTTCATTTGGCCTATAGCCTTTTCTAAAGCAGTCAACTTACGGTGTAGTACACGTCTTACACTTACCTCATGCCACTTAATGGCACTATTCAATTCAATTCAGTTTTTTTTATATAGCGCCCTTCACAACAGAGTTGTGCCAGGGCGCTTTATGTGGGTGTGTTGGAATACATTACTATATGCAAGACGCATATAGGTACTAGTGCAGGGATTTCCACCAGCTGTCTGCGTGTTTGTTATAAAGCCCTTATCTGATCCCAGAAGAAACAACTGTTACCTCCCAAACCGCATGTGCCAGGAACTGGTTTTTATAAAAACAAACCGGCTGGCACACTGCATTTCTGCTGTCTTTGACAACAGCAGTGTGCCAGCTTTTAAAGTTTCCCCCTAATCCAACATCGCTTAGTGACTCCCCCATAACATACACATTCGCACACTATTTCTTTTTCACTTAGCAAATGGTAGCGTAAGGCTTAGAAATCCATACCTAGAGAGATTACCATGTAGTCTTTTTCTATTATGTTAAACCTATCAGTGTACAGAGGGGCTTGTAATGCAGTCACTGCTTTCTGTTTACTGCCAGCCAGATGAATGTTCTTACTACCGCAGGAGCACATGTACAGGTGTCTCAGAGAAACTGACCTCGTACACTGGAGAAGAAAATCAGAGAAAAAAGCAAGGAGTGTTTATTGGCAGAACCCGAAAATCGATGGGAGGTCCAGGTTAAGAGGAATGGATAGAGCTGGGGAATGGCTGTGGAGGTAGTAGAAGGTAGAGGGGGAAGAAGGGAGGAGCGTGCTCAATGCGGGGCAGTCGGGCCTGGACAGCGCGCACACGCTCTCCGCTCTTGTAATGAAGATAAACGAGGACCCCCAAACCTCCCTGGCTCCCGCCCGGCTCTGCTTCGGGGGTAATGGATGGGCCCGGGGTCAGAGGTCACTGAGACAAACACGCCGATCTACGTGTCTTCCTCTGGCCCGGGTGCCAACGGAGACAACGTGCGGGAGGAGAAATGCCGTCCGTCCCTGAAAGCCCCTCTTCATCTCCTTAACACCACCCCCCCATCCTGGACTCATCCATCACCAGCATGCTAGGCCCAGCTGGTTGGGGGGGGGGGGTGCAGCAGGGGAGGGACAGCATCAGGGGGGCTTGCATATGCTAATATCACTTCCTTCCACACAAGGCGAGCGACCCACGTTGTGGGGTGTAGGCGGAGGCTGGGGGTGCTGCTCACCGCCTCATCCGTCTTGCTTTCACTCAAGTGAATGAACCACTCGGTTATGAAAGGATATTTACTAGCCTCGGCTCTGCTGGGCTCAAGGTTGCCGCGAACATCAATCACCAGCTGTCACGTACCTGCATTTTGAGGAGGGGCCTCACTCACCCCGATGCCCCCCAGCTCTCTCCCCCTCTCCGGGCCCGGTCTGTCTGTCTGCCGCTACATACATCCTGACAATCTCCCGTCAAGTCAGCCTCGCACCCTCTCTCCCCGTCTAACTGCCCGTGGTTCCGCTCGCCTCTCTTGCCTGTCCTGTTGTCCCTCCATGTATAATGGTGGTGTTGAAATGTGTCAGTCTTGCTGCCGGAATCGGGCGCACTGAAACGAGTACAAAGTAAACAAATAAGTGCGGACTGTCGACTGAGAGAATTATGCCCCCGGAGTGAAAAGCTCTGATAAGTACGGTAACAAAAACACCAACTGTGTCCGTGTGGTCAGTGCTCACAGAGGGCAGGAAATGCAACTTTTAAAATAAACACTGGGAACCTTCGTGACCTCTGTGTATTGTTACACATACGTGTAATTCAAACGTTTTCAGCCTATACTTTGGAGGAGAAATAAAACACGGTGACAAGAATTTCAGAATCGTTTAAAATCTAACATTATCCTGACGTAAATGATTTCAAAACAACTTTTCTAATTCTGAATGAACGACAAAAATTGTATCATTTATAACTTTAATGCTACTTGGTTTTAGTAAAGCTGACGGTAAAACGATAGCTCCACTTGACGTAATTGATGTTTGGGATGAGCATGAAAGCACTGGGTATTTCCTAAAATAGCTACGTCTCAACCCGTCCTCAAAACTGTTGCCACATGTGTCTGTATTCCAGTCAGTTCCAGTTGCTCCGGTTTGCTGTTGATGAATATAATAAAATGATAGCTGTTATTTAAAGGGGAAAAGCTCTGACGATGGTTCTGATGTCATTTCCAGGCTTTTTTAGGGAAATTACGGCGCCCAGTAGCATTACGTCAATTGGTTGGTCAAAAGACGTTTTGTGGCTTATGGGTTCCCGGCTGCATGGAATTATGAATTCTGTTGGGGATCGGGAAGCCCTCCAAACGTGAGGGAGCATGACTGACAGGCTGACAGAGTCTTAGTGAAGGAGCAGGTTTACTGGCTGCCGCTGTGTTGTCAGTCCTTTACCGTGGCGTTCTTGCACTGAATGAGGATTCTCTTGCCACAGCATGCGATGGGGAGTGAGTTTCAGAGATTGATTCAGTCAGTTTGCCATTTGTATTAATCAGAGCCATTTATCTCTGCCACCCAGAGTTCTGCTCCGGCCAGTTCAGGGCTAAAAATTGAGGGTCTAATTTGACTTCAGGGTGGTAGTAGGGCTCAGTCATAAGGCACCCTGTATCTGGAGCCCTGTCACTTTATGTTGCTGCAAAATGAATGAGCAGACATTTCAGTGATTTACCAGGAGCGCACTGCCCACCACGGCAGGCCTTTGGGATCATGACTTTATACCCTCAGATGACATGGCTGAATTAGACTCCTGGGGGAGTCTCAATATTTTGGAAACACCATCACAGCCAGAGGACTCATGAGCCAATGGGTTCATCTGGTCTTCCTTGAGAATGCTTCTTTACCAGCCGTATATAGATCAGACTTAATTAGAGCCCACAACATGTGTAGTTGGGATTCACATGTCTATAATGGGTATTCATCTTCTGTCAGTCTCAAAACAAATGTTTGGTTAACGTTTACTCTTTCAAACACGAAGTAATGTTAGATCCCAGGCCCCTGTGGAGATGACATCTACATATCAAATCCTCAGTGCATGTTTTCACAAGACAGATAGGGAATAGGGAATTTATATATATATATATATATATACAACAGGGAACTCTGGGAATTAAAATGATGGGATTATAGGATTTACTGGGCTGAGTACTGAGTTGTACTCCACAGCCGTGATGGTGTGTTTCCCAACTTGATGATGGGGGCTTGGCTCAGCCTGCTGGGAAAATCCTACACCCCAGATGAGCCTGTGTCAGCCACAAATACCCCGTCTGCACAGAAATATGCTGAAGCTCACACTGCATGACAAATGGGGCAGTGGGTGGGGGGGGAAAAAGCCTTTTCCTCTTGGCACAAACCAGCGCATCTGTTGGTGTGTCTGGCTACTTATCGCCATGGCTTGAAGGGGGAAGGGGTCACCTGTGCCCTGACCTGGGTAACTTCATCATCAATATTATTATCGTTATTATTATTATTATTATTATTATTATTATTATTATGTGCTCAGAGACAGGCCCCCTTTGTAACAGCCAAGCACCTTCAGAGAGCACATGCTCGGGCCACCTTCACGTTTAGATGCTCCCCTGTCAAACTGCGACAGCATGCGCATCCCACTGGAGACATTGTTCCATGTGACAGATGTTGCCCCGCAGTTCCTCTGCCCCCAGTGTGCTCTCAACATGCTTTGGTAGGAATCTGTGGGAGGGCTGGGGGAGGTTGGGCAGCGGGCTCCGTGCCTCCAGGCTTCCATTCACATGCCGCTGCTGTCACTCCTTTACTGTTGCTGTGAGACCTGAGCATTTCAGCACAGTGGGCTGACTGGTCCTCACCGCACAGGAGCCTGGCTCTGAGTCACACCGCACACCAGTCCGTCCCGACTGGCCGCAGAACCTTGAAATAGCTCTTAAATGTTTCAAGCAATTAAACGAGTTAACAGCAGACTGTCTGTGTGTGCCTGGGGAGGACGGGATGACATGGCCATGAGGACAACAGAGACAGGGTGATGTCTTCAATCCTCATTGAACTTATTTCAAAATAGAGGGACAAATACTAGCTAATGGTCTGAAATACAAAAGCCACTAAGAGTGCCTCAGCATACTGCGAGGGTCTATGGGGGGCAAGCTCTGCCCCCTGCAGAAGGCGGGTCTGTCTCTGTCTTTCTGGGGGTGATCAGCATGGTCCTGGAGCCTGGCATGCAGATTGATCAATGCTCACAGAAATGCAGGCGGAAGCCCAGGACACTCTTCGCACTCTACGCCAGGCCATGCCCAGCGGCACTGTTGCCCTTAATCCGCGTCATCCATCAACCGCGCCAAAGTTGACGCCGGGTGGGCTTTTAATGGTGCTGTATAAAGTCTGCCATCCGGGCCCCAGTCTCGATGCCCAGGGAAGGTTTTTGCAGAGATGGATACCTCATCCTTCTTCAACATGGGGCCCAGACATTTTTCATGAATTAATTACTCTGTACTAGTAAATAAATTAAGAGTGACATGCTATTTCATATTACTCATAAAAAGATTTAAGTAGTAAAATTCAAATACTGAGGATAAATATCAAATGATTGCGAAGATAGCAAATAATTGGTTATCATAGACTCACCATCACATTATTTGGGTAAGGAGGACTACTCACTCTGGTCTTTGATGATTGGATTACCTTCTTACTCTCCATCCATTCATCCATCCATCCAAAGTGCTTACCCATTATTTGTTTACAGAAAGGCTGGCACCTATCACAGGAATCACAGCATACTGCACAGTGGTCATAAGATTATCTGCCATCATCTCAAAGTACTGAAAGTAACTGGGCATGTGGACAAAATCAGAAACCACAGCACAGAAATGTACACACATTATTTGTGCTGAATGAGAACTGAATAAGTTGGCACATAATAAAAAGTAGCAAATGTGTGTGTTGTCCGTGTGTTTTGTGGGTTTCCTTTCGGCAGCCAGAGACACACTGGATGCTCTCTAAATGACCCCTGAGGTGTGTACAAATGTACGTGCCTCTAGCAACACTGCCATCCACTCAGGGGTGCTCCCATACCCAAAGCAGGCCTGGGTAGGAAGGCGGTTGGAATGAAGACCTGTGTTTTGTAATAGACGGCTTGTATAGGATTTGTGAGCTGAAGCACCCCTTCATTATTTGAATTATAAACAGTTAATTTTACCCTATGTTTCCCCCACATAACTTGAAAGATTTAGTTGACGTATAGGTTTTCAATCCTGTTTACCATTTGTTCCTTATGTAATCAGATTTTACCCCTTTAAACATCTGGATATTTTATATAATATATTATTAATATATTTTTATACCATACTCCCTGCCATCTGAGGAAGTTCAGGCACTACTGGATCCATGATTATGGAAACCTCGACAGTGTGGTATAAGAATGCATTTACCCCCTTCAAGGCCAAGCTTTGATGAAGTGTGTGGTCCATGGAGAAGGTCAACGGCTGTCATCTCCAGAGCAGCAGGGCGAGCCGAATAGATCATCGCAGACCCATCACCTTTTTCAACCTCTCCCTACTGGTACAAGATACAGGGCACTGAAAAGCAAACCTGAACACCACCTGGAAAGCTGCTGATCCAAACCTTGTGCTTCACCTGCCTTCCACTTGACGCTCAAACACAGCCCAACAGTACATACATTCTTCACTGCACATTTCTGAACGTCTTCCAACTCTTTGCAATTACCAGCACACAATTATTGTGTACATTCTGTCTCAAGCTCATATTCTATTTATATCACATTTGAATACACTTACACGTCCTTGATCACCATCCTTATACAGGTATGCAAGTTCCCATATGTAAAACCACCATCAGATAAAAATTCCTTATGCATTAATATTTAATGTACTTGGCAAATAAAAGTGACTCTGTTATCAATCCCAGCTGAAAATGACTACAAAACGCTCTCCTTACCTTCCTTCATGGCTCATGCCCTTTCATTCACATACTCCAACATACTCTTGATTTCATAGGGTGCTTGAAAATTCACCCATTCATCCATGTCTCATCATTACATATCCAGTATTGGGCCATGGAATGCCTGTAGTCAATCCCAAGAAGCAGGGTGCACCCTGGATAGGATGCCGTTCAGTCACAGAGCACAGACACAGAAGTGAAAGGTACGTGTAGATATTCACCTAAACCACAACGTTTTGGACCATAGTAGATAACTGGTGAAACTTAAAGGAACTTACAAAACCTGAAGGAAAACATGCAAAAAAAAGTTATGATGTTGGCACTAAATGTTTTTATCCAGAAAAGTCTACAGTGAAACAGACATTCGTTCCCGTTAAATGCATCCGTCTGAAAATGAACAGTTCTGGGGAAAAAATTTAAATATTATCCTCCTACTTTCATTTCAGTGCCATAGACGTTTCTGTTTTAGTTCTCTGTTATCACTATTTTAATCTCTATTTTGTTCCATACCTAATACCATGCTGGCAAAACTGCCTGCCCTGCTGAAGCGGGCTCTTATTATTACACGTACCAAAACAACCATACCTGTCTCTCTCTCTCTCTCTCTCTCTCTCTCTATATATATATATATATATATATGACCATTATTTAATTTGAAACATTTAAAGAAAAAATTACTCCTATCACATTTTATATGCATAATCTGGTCTTTTGCATTTTAAAGAATTTAGCGGTAAAATAAATATGCTTGTTTTTTTATTTCTGAACAAATAAGCTAACACAAGGCCACATTGAGTATGATATAAGAGTACTGCTATATCTAATAATATTATTGGGTCCTCTGATTTTTCCAAGGTTTCCTTTTCTTAAAAATACTTCAAAAACAAAGTGTATCAAATTTCATCGTAAGCGCAACTTCATCTGAATTTGCAAAATCTGAAATATAACTGTTTAGTTCCAGGGCCAGCTCAGCGTAGGTGTGAAATCAGCCATATTTACCATACTGTCCTGTTTTCCTGTTGGAGGAATAGAATCGTATTTCAAGGCAGTGATGTTATGCAATCATTTCAAAGGTTAGTGAAATATCGGCCAGACATTCGTACACGTTATGGTATATTAACTTGTTATTTTAGTATTTGGAGGCAGATTAAGACTGCTTTCATTTAAGAGGAACAAGGGTGATTTGCTTGGCTGTGTTCCAGCCTGTACTTACTAATGTTAGGCACAGATAGCATTATTATAAGTTTCGTGGCGTTCACCTTGAAGTTGGCTGGTCAGTCATCTCAAACTGAGATGCGTGGCCATTGCATTGAAACGCTCACTTCAGACATGGGTATGAAGACGGACTGTTACAATCCATTTCAGTGACACGTGGTTTTATGGCTTTGTAAAAATGTGACATACAATTACATTCCTGCAGTGCAATACGGTGGCCAACATATCATAGTTACTTAAATGAGTATTGACATCCACAATCTTTTCACTTAGTAATTAAATTAACCACCCAAGACAATTCCAGTTTACAAAAGAATAATACTTCCCACAAGAAGTACATTTCCAAACTATTTAACCTTAATTTATCAAAAAGACGTGTTAACAATAACAATAGGTAAACAATAACAATATCTGGTCCATCACTCCAGCAGGGGGCGCCATAAAAGGCGGGAAGTTAGAACGACTTCAGAATTTGGAGCATAATTGGATTGGTCTGGGTTGGGGCCCCAATACGATATGCTTTCATGGGGCCCAAAATCTATAGCGAAGCCCCTGGTTTCTTGACTAATTACTCTTTTCTTAATTACTCTCATAATGACCTACTAGTGCTCACTCTAATTGCTTTTTTCTTACAGTGAAGGTTAGAGGCAGGGGAGATCTTTAGTGCTCCAGAATAGAGCACACATAACAGGAAGTGATCCCCGCTGCTTGGGTGAGATCAGCGTGCCGTGCAGGGCCAACACGTCCCCACCCCACTCGTGTAAACGAGCTGCAGTCCCCACTAATTGGATTTTCCCCCGTCTGGTTGTCCCCACAGATGGGCTTAGGCTGATGACTCTGAATAATTGGAACAAGACCGACCGCAGAGAAGTCGGGCTTTGATATGACTGTCATTGCTTCTGGAAAGAGTTAACACGAGGAGGAGTCTCTCATAGGCTGCAGCCAAGGGCCCTGACAAGCGGGTGGATAATTCAGACGTCTCTCATAGTGAACAGGGTGTCCTACACTGGGAGATCAAAAGGTACTAATTTAACTTTTTGTAGTTTAAAGCTGGGAATTAATTACTATTGGGTTAAGAAAGCATAAATCCCTTGGCCTGAATCCCCAGACTGCACGGAGATTAAGTCATTAAAAAAAACCCAGACATTTTCACCTCAGACAGTTAATCTCTACAATCTGAGATTCATCCGTGTTCTGCTCATTTTTTTTGTTTCTCTCTCTTATTACCAGTAACTTTGCTCATCTTCTCCACAAAGATTCACTAAGTTGCAAACAGTTTGAGAATGAGGCCCTAGACACAAACATTATTGGGTATGGGGTTCAGGGGGGAGTGGGCTATTGCCCATTTGATTATGGATCATATTCTATTATAAATATGAAATACACAACACCTATTGTGTCTCCCCAGGCGAACACCAATGAGCTTGTCACAAAGACAAGTGACTTTGGGGGATTTGTATCATGTTCCTTTAATAACCCAGACCTGACTGTTCCAGTTTTTGCCAAATGAACACTCTCACCACCAATCCCAGTCCTGTACCTCTTAATTGCCCTGTGACATTTGTAAGGTTGGATTAGGCAAAGAAGCTCACATGAGACAGCTGGTTTCTTCTCAGCAAACATCCATAGAGCTCGACTGTCCTAAAGGAAGTTCTCCGGGAGAGATACTATTGTGCATTATGGGGCAGGCAGAATCAAAGGACAGCAGTGCTAGATAATTTTACACAAAGCAGACGGAGTTGCACTGAGCACTGCCTGCACATAACTTTCTAATGTATGACCCTCCATGTAGAACTGGCCTTTGAGAGGGATGTTTGCTCTTTCCCAGGTTTACATCACCTTTGAAACAGCTCCCTGTGACAGCCTGCACTTTCGGGATTTGCCCCACAGATGTGTGCCCAGAATTGGTTCAAGGTCTCTGTAGCCTATTGCTAAGGCCATCCAGGCCACCACTACTAAACAGGACCATCACAAAAGTATAGGTATAATGTACATTTCTGTTTGTCAATCATAATTTATTAATTTATTACACCTGCTCGGTAATGCAAACAACCGGCTCGTCCAAACACAGAAACATGCACAGCTCAATATATAGCACGCAGGCAGGGTCGAGAGGTCCAGTTACTGTTTGGCTAAGCCGCCCGATCGAAGCGATGCCAAACGCGACGTGATTGTCGGTGTCAGACGCGGCGGATCCAGCGGCTCCGAAGCAGCCCCCTTGTAATTTAGTCAGCAGGGATTATTTGTGATCAGCCCGTGTACTACCACATAACATATTATATAAATATATAATATTTGGGATATGTAATATAAATAATGTTAAAAAAATAACGAGGACATAAACTTAAAAGTATAAAGTAATTAAATTAGACAGATGGCAAAGTTAAAAGTTTGAAAAAGACGTAAAATCTTTCCCTTCTAAACTATACAGAACTTGATGCTCTAAAAATGCCGTATCTACAGACAAAGGTAAAATGTTGCACAAATGTGACATATGTCTCTTTCGGTCATAGCGTGATCTCATAGCTCTGCTTCCAGGTTTGTGAGGAAAGAAAAATCCCCCTCCTTCAGCAGCTCGGCTTCGCACGCAGCTTCGCAAGCTCGGCCCCGCCGGAGGGCAGCGCGCACACGTGCGCGTACCCGCGGACTCCGCGAGCGATCCTGCAAATAAAGCGGGGTGTGTAGCGAAGATGCCGTCAGACTTCGTGCATTTGGAAAGAGAGATGCGTGCGGCGGCCCCACAATTTATTTCAAATTGACTTCTTTCTGACACTCATGGCTGCGAGCAAATAAAAAATCACTGTAATGATAAACGTTTCATTACATCGTCCACCAGCTAAACACGATATGTTACATGCTGGTTATTGTCAAACAGGAATGTATTACAAATTCGGGATACAACGGAAAATTAGCTAACTGAAACTGATTTATCAAAAGTATCACTGAAAAGTTTACACATTACTCGGTTAGAAATGTTATCACAATTCTGCATATTGAATAAAGATCTTTCGTATACGATTACTAACTGAGATTAGATTCAAATTCGGAGCGCTACTTTGCTGAGAAAATAACACGGAGGGAATAGATTATAAAGTGATCGCAAAGTGAGTAATTCGCACTCTCTGGGGTAACTTCTCATTTTGTCAGTAATGAAATGCGTCCATCACACGAAAGAGGACGATTTGTATGCTATACAATCCGTTACAAAAAGCTTTGACATTTGAACAGCATGAATACTTGTTTTCCTTTACATATGGCACTCGCTCAATACGTATTAACTACCCATTTCCAATGTTAAATCTAAAATAAAATATACCCCAGAACAAGAGGCTCTCCACATATTAAATGAGGAGGTGTTTAACGGCTGTTACTCACACTGTTACTGCACCATTCTGGGAATCTCTCACTTTGCATTTTCTGCAAGGAGCTCAAACCGATATTCGTATTATTTATACTATTGTAAACTTTATTCTTTTTGTCTTTTATATTTTCTCTTTTACCTTTTTATAAGATCTTTATTTTTTAAACCCAGTGTAAGGAATGGGTGGCAAACCATTTCGCATTACAGATGTACGTTGTGGGTTTTTGTATGTGCCGAATAAACTTGCAACTTTTATTTTCTATTTTCAATATCAGGATAAGATGTTTTATATACTAGAGCTAATGTCTAAATATATTATTTGGGCGTTTTCTCAATACGCGGGAATTAATCATTTCCACAAAAAAACAGCCCAAACTTTTAATAAAACTGTCGCAAGAACGGCGGTCGTTTTTATCTTGAACTTCACCCGACCCAAGCGGTGGGTTTACGGAGCCAAGAGGCGAGTCGCGACAAGCGCTTCCGCGCTGCCACCACTAGGCGGCAATATAGGGCAGTAGAAATATTTTTAGACCGTCCATTACTCGACTACGAAACTGAAGTATTTCTTAGAAAAATATAATAAAAAAAAAACAGAAATCCTTTACATTGCGCAGTGCAAACATGGGGCACATTTACTTTGGCTAGAAAAAATGCTGGAGAAAAAACAAAGCCCGTAAAGAAAGATGGACAGCTAGAGATCTTTTTTT
>JAODKN010000016.1:20661162-20673126 GCA_026774425.1 Petrocephalus zakoni | reverse complement strand
GGGCCGCCCCCCCGCCCGAAGGTTGCTATCGTAGAACCGTTGAAACTTCTGCATCCCCCCCCCCGAAAGTGACAGACAATCTTCTGATCACGGTGCGAGCTGTCAGCCTGGACGCGTATTGATGCCGTTCCGATCTGTACACCAAGCGCTGGCCCGGCGCCCCCCCCATACGCGCCCCCGCGTCGCGCTTCCCGGCGCACGCCACAGCGTGTCCCCCGGCGTGCCATCCCTGCGCTGCGTAAAAGCACGATTCCAGCCAATGCTTTAAATACCCCTCGCTTAAGAAAACCAGCTTAATTAAAACGAGTGATAAGTAATTCTTCTTTGCTAGTGATCTGGAAAGTTTGAACGAAAGCATCGGAAAGTTACACCGATCTCGCCGTGGATAAACACAGAGATCTTTTTAAATTTAGATTTGAAATGGCCCCAGACCAAACCTCAGAAATACTTCGTCTGTACGCCGTGCCCTCTGGAAAGCCTTGCGGCGAGACCTCGAGTTTAGCGCGTCGCGGCGGCGCGCTCGGCCCCGTGGGCGCGCTCCCACCCTGGAGGGTCTGTGATCATATCGCCGTCACGCTGAAGCTCCGGCTTCCTGGGCCAAACGCTGCGCAAAAATCACGGGGAGGACCCAATTTAGACGAAGTAAGCCGAAACCTCCTCTTTGCGTTTTTCACTCGCTTTCCGCATACGCGCGAAGCTTTCCATGGCGCTCTCCTAGGGACAAACTCTGGTGTGTGTGAGAGTTTCTCTCTCTTATTATTATTATTAGACTACTATAATTTCTTGTGACTGGGTGGGATTATTGATTCGCTATAGTATTAAACAGACTTGTGTTTCAGGACTCGCCGGGGTGCGATCGCGCACTTGTGGTCCTTCTCTGACACGCAGTACAGGTAGTCGCCTTCTCCCATGTGCGCTGGCAGGCAAGTCGGACAGAGAAAAGGGGCGTGTTCTGCTGGACCTCAGCCAGCTGTTTAAAAGCAATTGTGGCGTGAAGACGGGATGGAGGTCCACCGGGCTCTCGTCAGCCTTGGCCCAGAGCAGTAGTCAGGATGAGAGCAAGGAGGTGGGGCTGGTGGGGTGGGCATCTGGGGGGGGGCACCTGTGCTGTTCACTGATGCCTTTTTTCTGTCTTTGATTGAAGTGTTTGAAATGAAAGACCCTCCAAAATGGCATGCTTCTTAATAATTCATTACGTCTGGAATCTACAGGGAGATCTTCATTACTCTTTCAGCATTTTGCAAGTATCTAAGTATCTGTTTCCCTGACAGTGCTGACTTCTCGTTCTCGAACATTTTGTCTTATGATTATTGTATTATTGCTTTCAGCTGAATGAGATGTTTTGGTGTCTCACTTTCACATTAACGTCTAGTAATATTTTAGTAATTATTTCGTCGCATGGTAATAAATGGCCCAGCCCACATGACCATCGCCTCCAGGCCTGGATCTCTGGCCTCGCGCCCTTCCATGGACGAGTGAGAGACTCACATCTCAGCCAGCCATCCTTTTCGGGGGACTCCCTTCTCTGTGGCCTTAGTGTATGTTGTTGCACGGCAAAGACCATGAAGGGAAGCTGCTGTGGGGCAGCGATATGAAGCACAGATCCTCTCTGCCTTAGGAAGGGGCTCAGAACACAGGCTTGTTGTATCGCGGATCGCTGGTCACCAATACAGATTTGAATTCCCTGCCCTGTTGACGCGGTTGTTGGACGCGGGGTGCCACCTCACCGCCACTAATTCGGGCCTGTGGGACTTTGGTGGCACTGTTGTGGAGTTACGCCGCATTAGGGGCAGCCTTAGTCTACAGCAGTGTTTCCCAATCCAGTCCTCAGGGACCCACAGCCGGTCCATGTTTTTGCTCCCTCCGAGCTCCCTGCCAGACAGTCCACATTTTTGCTCCCTACCTGGAGTTGGGAGAAAGTGTGGATTGTCTGTGGGTTCCCAAGGACCGGACTGGGAAACTCTGATCTATAGACTAACCAGTCGACGGCCTGCATGGTTTAGGGTCAGGGTTTACTGGCTCTAGTGCTGGTGACTAGCTTTGTATACTAAGCTGTTACTTATTTGGTTAAAGTGTTCAGCTGAATTTAAGTGAAGTTAACCCAAAATCATTGGTTAATCCCTCTATTAAGGACATGAATGAAGTTTTGATTTTTAGTTTATAGCGGGAACAATTGTACGCTAAACGTATAATTATTTTAGTTAAGTTTTATACTCATTTTTCTTATTTTAATTTATAAATAAATAAATGGACAAATCAATTAAGAAAGAAATAAATGTAACTTTCCAATTTTAAAGTTGGAACTTTGCACCAACATACCATTTTTAAGTTACCTTATTTGTATTATAATTGAATAATGAACAATTATGCCAATGTACATGGCATTTTTAAAATATTATCTTTCACATGCACACAATGCAATACATGTATGCAATGAATTTGCTGACTGACAGCTGATTGAAGACTATCAGACACATCTGAAACACAAGCCAGTGCGTGCAAAGGGTGACCAGAACCAGGAATGAAAAATGCTCCAGGGTTTCAAACCACATTGGGGCCATAAGACTCGGATGCAGACATTTGCTCCATCTATGGAGAGATTCTGCTTGGAATTAATATGATGACTAATGCTAGCAGGGTTCCCACGGTCTTCAGAGCTCTTCAACATTACATGTTTTAAAAATATCTCTGTCGGTCTGTCTGATCTGCACCCAAGTGCATCGGCACAGAGAACAGCTTGGCGGATGGTGGTCCCGTCAACCTCAGCGCGGAACCGAGAACCGGGAAGGCCGCCGTGGCGCCGCTGTCAGATTGCATGTCTCCGTAGTGCGTGCTGGCCTGACGACTTGTCCCTCCTGCTGCTATCTCGTGCTTCTGGATGCTGCTCATCCGTCAGCGTTGGCGCGTTACCTGGCAGCATATTGCTCAGGCGACTCTATGTGGAACACCGGCATTTGTGGTGAGGCATACGAGGCCGGCTCGCCACCTCGATTGCGGCGCGATTGTGGGATTACTCCTTCGAACCTGTTCTTCTGTTTTCATGGTATGTTACACTTGTTGTGGAGTTCTACCTTGGCATGCTGGTAACAACAGGTATGACAGCCTGCCATAAATTCCTGGTTAATTAGTGATCGGCTCACTGCGGGTTGGTTTTAAGCATGCATGTGATGCATGCATTGGTACAGATTTTCAGAAAGTTTGCCATAGAGTCCTGAGTACTTCACGGTACCACAAGGTCTTGAATATTGCTGATGAGCTGTTGGTAACAATATAAAAGTTGCTGGAAGGAGAACATTTACAGCGTACTCTTGGCAGTTCTATCACAATTCCCAATGCGAAGCATGACTGGTTTATGTAGAAAGCTCCCACTGGGGTCATGCCCTTCAGACCTAGGGGGTCTTCGGCCCCAAATCCCGTTGGGAAGCAGGCTAGATGCAATCCAATTTGCATGCGAGGCAGAACCGGCCTCCTAAAAGCCCTCGACCCCCAGCAGAGACCCCTGCTCCCCCCCAGGCTTTACCAGATTAAAGTGGTGAGTGGCACAGCAGTGCCGTGCCCCAGCTTTCACCCCTGGAACACACAGCGCCCCTGAACTGGCTCTTGTCTCGCCGGATAAAACGGGCACTGCAGAGCCGAGTGGGATTTGGCAGCACCGGGGGAGAGGGGACAAAGGAGGTCCCGGGGTGAGCACTCACACCACCCTGAACAACCGTAATCTCACCCCTCGCACCGCTTCCAGGTCGGAGGCCGCCCTATTCTCCCTACCTCCCTTGTATACTCTGTTCCCTTTTCTTTCGCTTTTTGGCTCTCCCTCCAGAATTTTCTTTGTGAAGGGGGGAGAAAAGAAAATGTTCCTCCTGTAGCCCGTCTCAAACCCCCAGCCCCCCGGGCACAGTCCCCCACAGGGGCTCACGGGAGCTCCTTTCTCAATACGGCTGCCTGTCTGTGGGTGATGTGCAGGCAAGTTTAGAATGCACCCCCCCCCCAGCTCAGTGCCCCCTGCACTCTAAGCCTGTCTGCAGTGGGGTGACGTCCTTCGATGACTGATTGCCTTATAATAGGGTACAAAGCACCCCCCCCCCCCACACACACACACACACCCCTCTCTTCACTCCCTACCCCTGTCCCGGGTTTGCATAACCTCGCTGAACCGCGTCCAGTGTACACTTCCTGAGAGATTCCGAAGGGCTATTTCAGTAAATAGACACATAATCGTTATTTGCACTGTACGGGCCGTACATCCCGGGCGAAAAAGCAACTGCCGTAGCGTACCTGCAGCTTAGCGTGGGTAAACAGAGCCAGCGGGCCGGTAGGTAGGTGGCCCGTGTGCATGTGGCGGGCGCAGGGGAAGCTACGGAAAAGCCGGGACGCGTGCGACAGACGGAGAAGAGGTGCTGACAGGCGTCTGCCCGAACGGACAGACCGAGCAGACAAACCAGAGGAAGAGCAGAGAGGCCAACACAAACAGGTATAAGAAGCTATAAAAATCCTGCGGTCGTCACTCCGGGACGTCGTGGCGTGTGCGTGCGTATGTGCGTATGCTGCTGGACTCGGGTGCGAGAGGTCCCCCGCTTCCTCTCCCTCCCGTCCTGGCTGCGACTGCTCAATTATCCCCCCCCCCCCTGCCCGTAAGAACCGTAGTGTTCGGATAACCCCTGCCCTGATGTGAATAAATATAATTAAATGCCTTTTTTTTGTGGTCCTAATAAAAGGGTCATTTGTATAACATTTCCACTGCCGCACAAAGACCACATTTATATGCTGGGAGTTTCGACCTGTGTCCAATTTACACAGAAATTTGTATTTTTAGTCCTGTGCTGCGTTGGAATGGGCTGGTGGAAAAAAAAAGCAGTTCCCTTTATTGCACCTCTTGTAAAATATTTGATAAATTTCTTTTAAAAATAAAAGAACTATTGAGAACGATATCTTAACTCTATCCTGGCTGTTGCAAAATCAGGCGCTGTCTGATCGCAGACCCGGATTGATTGTTTGAGCAGATATTTCTCATACTAGATGCACTTCCCGGCCTGGCAGCTGCATCTGTTTAAAATCCAGTCCCAAGCCCAGATCCAACCCTCTGCTTCATCTCTCCATCCATCCATCCATCCATCCTTGCTTCCTTCCATCTGTTTGCTAAGCCTTTTGTCACCCTGACTCTCATAATGTTCCAGGTGACAGAGTTGAGTCTAAATAGCTTTGACAACTGTGGCATGGAGAAGGCATTTGAAAATGGAATAGATCGGTCTTATTGGTGCCTCACCCATGGATCGCCAGCCATTCTGTGCACATTAAACGTCACGTTTGGGTGGTGATTATCCCGGAAGGGTCCAGCTGTAACTGGAAATGTACCACATGATTGCGGACGGGTTTTCCGATCTGAATGTGATGGAACGGCATTCATCAGATGAGCGAGGACAGGGAGGTGCAGTGGTGCAAGCGCACGCTTACGAGTGGGCCGTGCACTCGGGATGTGACTCTTCTCCAGGGTGTGATGTGGGTTGGCACATCAGTTGCCCCCATGATGCCCTTCTGGGTTTTTTCGCCCCTGAGACCAGGGAGGACATTTTCTCACCTTCGAACCAAATGTCATCTGTGCCCCTCCCTGGTCATTTTGGTAAACACTGACGTTCAAGGTCATTCTATTTTCAGGGCAAGGCATCACACGACCATGAATTAGACAGCAAAAATCCTTTGGCTGCCCTGCTCTCTCTCTCTCGCTCTCTCTCTCTCACACACACACACACACACACACACACAAACACTCTCCCACCCCTACTCTCACTGACTGGGTTATGAGAGTATGAAACAAAGTCCTGTTTCTGGTGGCTGGCCTGTGGAGCAGTGTGTGCGTATGTGTGCATGCGCGTGTGTATGTAGCCGAGTCTGTCAGAGCTTCACACATACTATGACGGCCGGGCTCCCGCCAGTCAGGCCTGGTGGGGCCATAACGGCGCGACCTGAAAGGGGGCCTTGTGCCGGCACAGCCCCCTCGGAGCATTTGTGTGCGTCCGCGGTTGTTTCCGCAAAAAAAAAAAAAAAGCCCTGGCGAATGAAACGAGCTTTGACCCACCGTGTGCAGGGGATTGGGACACAGGAGAAAAAACAACATAGATGTCCAATTCCTTGATGAAACTGGTGTGTTTTTACACAGCTGAACAGTTATACCTTTCCTGCCCCAAGCCCCGCCCACATCCTACTCCCCCGCCCTACAGAGTCCTGGGACCCTGAGCTCGCTTCGAGTGTTTTCTTGCATTCTGGTGGAATCCCTGCCTATAGACTCCATACTGTACGGCTCCTTCCGAATATGTGGCAATCCTTTTGCATCCTCTGGGCAGAGGGCCCTTTTCTGTCCTGGACAATAGGTCCAAACTTTGGCATCAGTTTGGCTGTGATGTCACAGATTGCATCACAGACTGCGCCTTGGAAAGGGGCTAGTGGCAGGGGTCGCCATGGGGATCCGTCTATCTCCATCCATTTGTTAGATGATTCCCACTGGCCACTCGGCTAGCGGGATGCAGGCCACTTCTGTGACTCCTGTTTCTGGGGAACACACTCCCTTACGCACCACGCTGCCATCGCGGGGACCCCCACCTCCTGTTCCTGGGGAACAGACTCCCTTACGCACCACGCTACCATCGCGGGGACCCCCACCTCCTGTTCCTGGGGAATACACTCCCTTACGCACCACGCTGCCATCGCGGGGACCCCACCTCCTGTTCCTGGGGAACACACTCCCTTACGAACCACGCTGCCATCGGGGGGACCCCCACCTCCTGTTCATGGGGAACACACTCCCTTACGCACCACGCTGCCATCGCAGGGACCCCCACCTCCTGTTCCTGGGGAACACACTCCCTTACGCACCATGCTGCCATCACGGGGTCCCCCACCTTCTGTTCCCCACACCCCAGTGCCTGGCTTCAGCTCTGGCCGTCCATCAGGCCCTGAGGTTTATTTATGTGGAAAAAGGGAGAGGGCAGCCAGTGCAGGAAATTCACAGGAGAAGTAAAAACATGGTGGATCAACAGTGAGTGCAGGACTAGCGCCCGTGAGGCTGACAGAGGAGGAGGCAGAGAGACACGGGGCCAGGCCCTTCTCTGACAGATCAAGCCCCGCCGATCAAACGCTTTCATGCAGAGCTGAACTTTCAGCCTCAACTTCCACTAATGGTCTCTTTCATGGTGCTGCTGAACCAGAGAGCCAAGCAGTCTGGGACCTTAATATTGCTGGATGTCACTTCAAAAAGATGGAATATCTATGTTGTGATGGTGACATGTATACATAAGCCTTTATTGCTCTGGGCCGCATGGTACTCTGCTAGGAAAAACTGATTCCTCAGGCCTCCTCTTTATTCTTATCTTCTGCAAGACATCCTTAGCGATGGCCACCAGGTAGTGCCGGTGCTTGGCAACACAGCCTGAAAGCTGATAGACTAAGACTCGGGAGGAATCCATTGTGGTAAGCAGGTCTGGCAGAAAGCGATGAGGATGAGCTGCTCACACTTACGATCCGAGGGTTCTGTTTGGACCCTGTGCACCCAAACTCCCGCGAGCGCCCAGCCATCTGCTCGGTGTCAGCCACGTGGGAAGAAAGCGGTGGCTGAAGCGTGGAAATGCTATTCAGCCCACAAGTGACACAAGAGCTCTGCGTTAAGTGGAAAATGATACGTCTGGGCACCGGCAGAGCCTTCATTCAGAGTCTCGTTCATTTGTTACCCAAGAACATTTTAGCACCAGTCAAGGTGAAGGCGAAGCCGTGGGCTGGGAAGGAATTCGGACGAGGGGTGTCAAAGCTAATCGAGCAGCTTTTATCGGCAGGCTATGAGATGTGCGTGGCATGTTTTAGAGTCCTGACACCTTCCCTTTATGGGGAAGGGCTAAGACTGTCCACCCGGTACCCTGCTAAGGACAGCAGTGGGCTACAGAGGCAGAATACGGGAGAAGTACTGTGACAGACCCACAGAAACACTTTGCCTCCCCTGGCACGTACGCTGGCATGCTCGTAGTACGGACTAATATGCACCTCGCAGAAAAGCCACGTGTGTGTGCTGTCCCAGCTGCCCTAGGGCTTCAGGCATTCAGGGCCAAGTCCCCGCTAAGAGCCGAACAAACAAGAACGACCTACAACGCTTCTAAAATTAGCCCCGAAATAAGCACTGACGTGTTCATCCAGGCTGACGAATGGACCCGAATCTTGGGGTGAAACAGGGAATCGCTCTTGCTGTGCATGGAAAGCTCAGTACAGAGAGTCTTTATAGTGGTGCCATAACCCCTGTAGGTGACGGCAATTGCACTCTATTTAACAGGAAAAAAGCAAACTGGCTCTCCAGCTGTCATTCCTCGTGTGTTTGACATCTCCGAATGTTCGTCTTGGCTTTGATGGGCTTCTCTGCTGCCCGTGTTGGGAGATACGCTCACCCTTACTCCATACTTGTGAACGTGTTTACATTGCCATGGCAATTGGTGCACGGCGAGGGGGTGTCGTATCACAGGCATTCTTCTGCAGAACGATGCTCTTTGTGTTTTGTATTCATGTTTACCTTCACGGTGAAATTAGGCCTAGCAGACCTCCAGGGCCATTATTTTTCTTATTCCAAAACCGGATACAAATAAATCCAGCAGGTCTCAATGTACGATCAAGAGGGAGGCAGAGCAGAAGGCCTCGCTCACGTCAATTTCCTCAGATGGTTTAATGATGATGACTTGTTGGGCTATGCCCTAACTGGTCATTAAATTCAGATTATGAGGTGAGCACGGGGACACCAGCTTGGTAGCCCTGGGGGTCCAAAAACATTGACCCCCCCCCCATTCACTCACATATCCCTCTACCCCACACCACAGAAACTCTCCTTTTTCCAAATCCTGCTCCCGTGATACATTTGGGGCTATGCCTATTACTAAATCGTATGGATCGTATGTAAGATGCGTCGAGTCAGTGAAGCACATGTCTCTATAGTCTGGGACACCTTTGTATGCAAATAACGATGACTTGTACAATGTGAATCCCATTGGCATTGGCATTGTATCAGCAGGTCGCAGCACTCATGTGCATGTAGGTAGATGGATCCCCAAGCCTCTGTGCTATTAGAGACGTTAATGATCCCTGTCACCCCTCCGACTATGACTCATCTCTGGGCAGCCCATTCCTTGGACTTCCTCATGGGTTTCCATCAAGTCCTTTCTCCCACATAGCTCTCAAACTTCTATAGACTCATGCTCATTATATCAGTTCCTCCAGTGCTTGCCATATACATGATCCTCCAGGCTGTTATGAACTGTTTCTCGATTAAATCAATCACATCTTCCCTCTGTAATTACCTGTGCTTCAAATGTCCATCTTTTGATACATTTTACTGCATCAGTTATTGTTAGTGTTCTATATACAGTATGTGTTCATTCTTACTGATGAGCAGCATGGAATAATTGAATGAAATGGGGAATCAGTTTGGTTAACAATACATGACTGTGGGGTTTCCCAGCATCCACTACCTGTCCTGCTGCCGGCAGGGTTGGTACCCTTGCTGATCCTGTGCCCCACATCTGTTAACAGGGCTCTGGGTTCCATGCGTCACGGCGGCAGAAGTACGGGAACGTGTTCAAGACACACCTGCTGGGGCGGCCGCTGATTCGAGTGACGGGGGCGGAGAACGTCCGAAAGGTGCTGATGGGAGAGCACAGCCTGGTGACGGTGGAGTGGCCCCAGAGCACAGCCACATTGCTGGGCCCCAACAGCCTGGCCAACTCCATCGGGGACATTCACCGCAAGAGGAGGAAGGTAGGCCCACAGGCCTCTGTGCTGCCTGACAGCCTGAGCCCACCTCCACAGAGTGATGTCCAAAAATGTGCTTTCTTTGGTTACTGGAACAATTTGCAAATCTCT
Source organism: Petrocephalus zakoni (assembly GCA_026774425.1). Classification (NCBI taxonomy): domain Eukaryota; kingdom Metazoa; phylum Chordata; class Actinopteri; order Osteoglossiformes; family Mormyridae; genus Petrocephalus; species Petrocephalus zakoni. The sequence continues at coordinate 20,663,247 of JAODKN010000016.1, read as the reverse complement.
CACTCTGCCTCATCTCCTCACTAATATGAAACGCAATCCTGCTCTTCTTTCTTCTCCTCTGCTTCCCAGTCACAATTCTTCTCTTCTTTTTTTTTAATATTAGCTATTGAGGCAGAATCAAAACAGGAAGTACTAACTTGATGCATAGCTTATACTTCCTCTACCTTTTTATATAACTTGGCTCTAATTCTTATGCTTAAATATCATTCTGAATGTCTCAGAGCTTCATTAAGGTCATAACACATTGTGTCAAAAAAGAACAGAATGAAACAAAGACGGCCGGCTGTCAAACTCAGAAACGTATGAGAACTGGTCCGTCTGTTAGTGAGTACGCACCTGTCCCATGCTGCAAGACGGCCTGGCTGACCACCGTGAGAAAAAGCAGCATTTCTCTGAGGTCGGAGAGGGAACAACAAGAGGACAGCGTCACTGTCTCGTCCTGCCCAGATCAGGGCTGATACCATCCCCGCGGGTCAATGCCAGCGCCTCATCAAGCCATTACAGGAAATTGGGCAGGGGTTCTTTTCATTATCCCAGGGAAGCATACCTCTGCCCCGCCATTGTCCCGGAACAGAATGGGCCTGTCTGAGAGAACCTTTCCTCCCAGCTCGAGTTTCACCCCACACACCTGTACCATTGAAAGGTCAATGGGCTGTAATCAGCAGCTAATCCCTGTGGTCTGGGAGGCCTCACACAAGCCCTAATGACCGGTAATTAGTCAGGCAGCATTTGCCTCACAAAGAAAGCTTTTTTAGCCCTTCCTTCAGCTACTCTAGTGTTTTACCCCCTTCTCCTGTGCTGTAAACAGGCATCAGTGATTTTACAAAAAAAAAAAAATTGGGGACGGAGATGGTGGGGGGAGTGGGGGGGGGTGCTCAGAATTTAACTTGAACTTTGACAAATGCAACATTCCGCTTGCAGGTCAAAAAAACAAAAGAAACACCGGGTCTATCCGCAGACTCCTGGCACACAAAACACTAAAACAACACTCACAACAATAACAATAACAGAGCAGTGACAGGACGACAACCCTATTGGCACTAATCACCTCCCCCCACAACCCCACCACCCCCCCCCACCACCCAGTCTTGAGTAAGCCACGTTCCTGGGGCGTGCGTTAGGCCGAACGGGAGGACGGCATACAGAGACGCCCCGTGCCAGGCCACCCGTGACACACAGCTGCCTTTTCTACTCATCAAGAGAGGCCAATTTGTGCAGTTTCCCTAGGTAGCCATACAGGAAAAATGCACGTGTGAAAGGTTTTCCAGGAAAGAAGTATTTGGCCGGGATAAATCATTATGACCAGTGGTGATTCTTCCAGATATCTGATACTCAGGTTATAAAAGCCTATACGTTTCAAGGTAACAAAGGCTTCTAATCTGTAGGCTTACAGTCATACTGGTCCATCCCTCTGTTCTCTATCTGTGCCCTAATTCTGAAAGTCTAGCTCATCCTGTCGCTTTCTCTTCCTATATGTATATTTTACATTTTCCCCAACTTGTTTTTATTTTTCTTTCGGCACATTTTCACCGGAGCGATCCCTCCTACCCTATTTTTAGAGAGGAGAAGGAGAGCAGAGCTTTTAGTCAAACTCTTAAACTGAGCTGCCAGACAGCCCATGTGAAAAAACACTGGAGAATACGATACTGCCAAAAATCCAACAATTTCCCCTACTACGAAGCGTATGAGTGGTCCGCCATTGCCGCACAGACACCCCTACGGTATTCTATCATAGTCGGGTTTCCTCTGGGTAATGGCTTACAAACCAGAGGTCATGAAACACACAATAATACATTTCTCTGCAAGTTCAAACACTGGTCCCTATTCAGAGAAGCTGGGCTCCTGGGTTAGCTGGTGATCCAGTGAGTCAAACGGAGTTCATGGTTCCGACAGATCTACGGGGGCTTTCTGGTACTCCGGGGGTATTTTCTTCCACATCCTGGCCCCTGCTGGCTCACCCTCTACTCCACCCAGCTCAGCTCAAATTAGACCCCTGCCGGACACGACGGAGGAATTGCTACGACTCTAGCATGGCGAAGAGAGTCTGACCGTGTGTGCCGACCTCCAGTCAGGCCCCTGCCGGAC
>JAODKN010000016.1:20630053-20640579 GCA_026774425.1 Petrocephalus zakoni | reverse complement strand
ACCACACTGCTCCTCCTGAATCCGAGGTTCGACAATCCGACGGACCCTCCTCTCCAGAACCCCCGAATAGACCTTACGAAGGAGGCTGAGGAGTGTGATCCCTCAGACCCTCTATAGTTGGAACACACCCTCCGGTCCCCCTTCTTAAAGAGGGGGACCACCACCCCGGTCTGCCCCCAAGTCCCTAGACTCTGCTTCCTCTCTGGAAGGCATGTCGGTGGGATTGAGGAGGTCTTCAAAGTATTCCTCCCACCGACCCAGAACGTCCCTAGTTGAGGTCATCAGCGCCCCATCCGCACCATAAACAGTGTTGATGCTGCACCACTTTCCCACCCTGAGCCGCCGGATGGTGCCTGTCGCGACGGTAACCCTCGAACCCTATCGGGCCTTTTTGGCTTGTGGGACTCCAGAGGCAGCTGATGGGTACCGACGGGCCAAGCGGAACGCGGCTTCAGCAGTCACTGAGGCAAAAACTCGGATGTGGGAGGAGTTTGGAGAGGCCATGGAGAACGACTTCCAGACGGCTTCACCAGAAGTGTTATGCTTAATTCTAATTGGCATATTTGATCTATCTATCTCATTGCCAATAAAGAAGCTCTCAGGCAAAGAATAAAAAAACATAGGAATGGTTCATACCTGCAGGTGCTGTGGAGCAGAATGTGTGGGGGCCACAGCACTGATTTGTATTCTATGACATTTCTGTAGACACCAAACAGACCCTACTAAAGACTTGTACATCAAACACCATTTTCCTGCAAAGGGCCTCTAACAATGACCCAAACATCACATAGGATTTTAAATCAGTTTGTCACATGGTTTATTTCTCTAAAGTTTTAATGTTTAGTCTCCTCTGATTTTAACATTCCCAGCTCAAATTTTAAGTTTATGACTTTGTATATAACAAGTGATGAGGCCCCCACAAGGCCTAGACAAGTCATATTCCAGTCTCCAACTACAGCATCAGCAAATTAGCCTTTGCCAAATTATATTTGTATTTTGGAAATCTTCAAAGGCTGATTCTTTGGTCTTGGATATTTACAGTAGCCAGAAGGCCAGGGTAAGGTTCCAGTTGGCACGGGGGTAGTAGACCCAAAACAGAAAGGTTGCAAACAGAACTAAGTAAGGCTGAGAGTCATCTGTGCTGAACTGCAACACTTCGGATCCCAGGAACCCTGCAGATAGGATTTAATGGGCCTGACCTTTGGATGTCTAACAAGCGCTGCATGTGTCTGGGATTTAACATCGCTGATGTCATTATTACCTGTCTGAGCATAGGGCCCATCTGCATATCCTCCCTATTCCAGAGATTATCTATGTTTACTGGTGATATTTATTTTATTAAGTAATCAAGAATACAAAACAACCTAAAAGAAAAAAAAAACAAGAAAGCACAGTCTTGCGGGCACATGGAGAGAAACAAACAAACAAATAAACAAACAAAAAACACAGGAACAATTGGTTGCAGATGTGCGATACTAATCAGGCTGGTAGCTGAAATGAGTTATAAGATTTTTTCCAGACAGGGTTGGCAACATCTGTCTGACGGATCAATAGCTCAGGAGCTTGGGGGGGATTTAGCCAAGGGGGGTGACATAATTCCGCATTCTCTTGTGATAACTCGCTTTTGGAAGAGTGAGACTATTAGCATACGATTTGAATACACAACCCAAAGTGTTCGGGAAAACTTTCCAGTGGAATTCTGGAAGTTCAGAAAAGAAGACGCTTAAAGTGGCATTTGAGCTGAAAGTCTCTTTCCACAAAACCTGTTTCCAACTTTAACATTAACTAAGTTATATCAACTTTGACATCAAAGGCCCATTCTGTACCCTGTGTTCAAAAGAATACTTCCCAGTTAATAGCTGGGGGGAAAAAAGTATAAAACAAAATCAGTCATATCATTTCACCATATAAAGATCACGTTGGAGGATTTCATGGACTTCTGTCCAAATGGCTCTGCTGAAGGCTGATTTTGCGCCCCTGTGTGGCTTTTGCGTGCGCGGGGTTTCTGCGACGCACACACCAGACTGGCTCTGTCACTGGTCCTCCGATCATCCCTCTGTGCCTCTGCCAGTTGACTGATCAATTTAAATGCCTGCATTTCAACTATACTTGCCCTGCAGTTCTTATCATCTGTGAGACAGAACAATGAGGCCGTCTCTTCCATTTTCATCCCGTTCAGAATGCAAATTTCCGACCGCAGGGCTCGGGAGCCGGTCTGGGAGCAGATATTTGGAAAGCGAGATCATTTTGGGGTGGTAGGGCTCTATCATTGTTGTCTGAAGAGCAAACTTTGTATTACAGCTACAGTCACTATCGTGCCACATTTGCCATAGGCCAGACGCGTTCCATCTTTTCAGGATTTTTGAGGGAAATTCTGATATACTTTCCAGCATTCTGCCAATTTTCCACAATAGAAACACAAAGATCTCATTCAAGGATAAAAAAAAAACTTCAGCCTGTATTGGCCCTATGGATTTACATCCCCTAGAATACAATTAAAACATGAATATTGGATATTACAATATGCAGCTGAGAGGAATTATACTCTCAAGAAACTGTCGATGTAGAGAAAAGAAAAATATGTATTTGGACTATTTCAGAAGGAGCTCTTCTTGGTCTGTGAGGCTTATTAACTGCTATGCACACACATGGGTGCCTTACCATGGAATGAAGTTCATATACATTTTAAGGAGTCATTTTGTAATTACTTACAAAACATAGTTCTCAGTTATATGTTATAACCAAGTATTGAAAATTATTATCATTTACTGAGACCTGTTTTTCTCCCCTGGTAAAGCTATGAGAAAAAAAGACTAATACAGCACTGGTAATATTTACTAATTTGTTTTGGATGTTTGAAAAGATTACTGTTACTGCAGCATTAGTGTACAGAAGCTAAAAACATGGGCAAATGGGTAGACCTAGTTCAGTGCTGACACATATCTGCTTGTCCATGTATTTGAAAACTTTTGTTTAACGACAGTGGTGTATCAGAACATGCTGTTGCTTTTTTTTATGGTCATGTTAAGAGGACTTACGCAACTGGACTACCGGGGTTTCAGTGGTGAACTCCATCAGTATTTTGGCATCTGCGACCAAATCATGCAAGTATTCCAGTAAGTGTCTGACCTTTGCGACCTGCAAGGAAACTCTTAAGACATATTTGGTAGAACTTATGATGACATTTAATGTTAATTCAGAAATACAGTGTTTTCACTGATTATTTGCCTGGCTTATTTTAGTACATGGGGAACATAGTTGTTTGTAATCAAGGGGGAATCCATCGTCTCATAGTGGGAATATAAATCAACAGCGGAATATGGCTAACAGGAATGTACAGTGCTAGTCACTATAAATTGATATTATCTCATATCAAACTGTGTTCCCATTGGTTTGGATGAAGTGATTTGCTGATTGTCTTGTTGTTGCTCAAATTATGCATCTGGAATTTGAAATTGCGTAACATTTTGTTCGCTAGGTTTTTTCTGTTTTCTTCTCTGAAAAATACTCTGAAAAAAAGTCTAGTTCTAATTCCTTGAAAATTTTCAGGAAGTAGCTTATTTTGTGAGTCAGTCGTGGCAAGTCGGGTGGCATGGTGGTGCAGTGGTTACCTCACACTTAGGAACTATGGGTTCACGTCTCTGCCCAGCTTCCACGTGTGTGGAGTTTGCATGTTCTCCCCATGTTTCCCCCCACAGTCTAAAAACACGCTGCGGCTAACTGGAGTTCCCAAATTGCCCGTAGGTGTGCGTGTGCCTGCCGATGGACTGGCCCCCCGTTGGTCCTGGCCTCGTGTCTGTAGCTTCCGGGTTATGCTCCGGACCCCCCGTGACCTGGAAGGACGGATGGACTATAACATCGAACATGGCATCCTTATATTTTTTTTCGTTTTGTTTATGTCCTAAGAACAAGAGAGTGCTCATGGCCCCTCTTTTACCCCTCTGGTTCTCTGTTTCCCCTTTGCCTTCCTTCCTTCTTGATGAGAAAGTCTGCGCTGTCTCAGTTTTACGGCCATCCAGAAACACACAATGCTACAGGCCTTGGCGTGCCAAAATTATGTACTGATATTGGGGGACTATGTGCATCATCACAAGCCTCGGAGAGGCAAGTTTTCAATTTTCAGTAATTGCTACAAGCTGACATTGGATTTTTAAATTTTAACAAAGAAGCCGGGGGAGAGTGGTGACAGGATTTTAAGATCTGGCATTATAGCTGGACAATGTGACATGGGCTAGTTCTGGACCCAGCTCTCACATAGGAGTTACTAGTTCTGCTAAAATGGGGAGACACACCTGATTGTGTCCAGCACTAACTCAGCAGTGGGGAGGTGAACAGCACCAATGCCTTTTCTCTGTCTCTATCAGCCTGTGATATACATGATGCATTTAATGAGTCAAGATGGTGCTCTATCTAAGCTCATAGAGTAATTCTAGAAATGAGGAGGTAGGTGGACAGTAACAACAAGGCAGCCGATGGGGGTGGCTATCGTGCCTGGTTTGAAATAATCTTGAAAAAATGTTTAATGTTATTAATAACAGAACTTCGGAAGGGTGAAGTACAAACAACATCATATGGCCATTGGTTCTTACATCAACTAAAAAGGCACAAAAAAAGGCATAAAAATCGTGGTGTGTATGTGTTCAAGATGCAAGTCTGGGGACCCGATGAAAGATGTGATGTCACCTATTGATAAATCGCTGTTTGTATCTTTGACGTTAGTCACAAGATACCACAGATGTTGCAAAGTGGATCTGAAATTATATTTGGAGGACAAAAAAAAACAAAAAAACTCATGAAACACCCACAGGTCAATGATGTACAGTACCATTCTGACACTTACTCTCCCAGCCCTTGAAATATGGAAATGTTATTTGATGAAAGCGGGAATGCTTTCTAATGACTGTCACATTGCACCAACAAAGTCTGAGCTTAGAACGTCTTCTGAAGTGCATCTGTGCCAACGATAACACCTTTGCAATCATTTGTGCGAAGAGCACATAAAAGGCTTTCGAAATGCATTTCTCAGTTTACGGTATGTATGTCATAATCATTCCGTCCTGTAACAGACAACAGGAAAAACTGTGGCGGATGCACGACTGAACCACGTCAAGCATTAAACACATTATAATTCCCACCGAGGAGTCAGACTTTAAGTGCAGCAGTAGTTACTAGTTAAGAAAAACAAATTAAGATGAAAAATAGGGTAAGACTTTCTTTGATGGGCAAACAGTGGTGTTGGAGAAAGACTTTTAATTCAGTGCACGCCATTAAAATATGCGAAATGTCCGGGGTGAACATACGTGTCGGGACATCATGAGGGAAACACTGATGTTGAGTCATTTCTGATTCTTCATGTTCCCGACACCATCTTTAGGGTCAGGAAGGTTTCGGAGGAGATATGAATCACCTGTGAATCACACGTTTGCGAAGCAGACGTACCCACTTGTGCCACTTGGAGTGCATTGTCCTGCTATTTCCTGCCTGTGTTCTGCCACATTGTTCTGATTTCACAGTGCAATTGGCAGCAGCCAAGCTCTTGTAAACTCTGCCTGAACCCTTCGGTATGGAGTTTCATACTGGGAGTGTCATTTCCAATTATTTCTCCGCCCCCTCGCTGAGCCCCCCAATCCACTCTCCTCCGTTACCTCTCACACAGACTCCCTTTTACTCCTCTATTTTCCCTCCTGTACGTCTTGCTTTTTTCCTCTTTTTGGACAGGATTCCCTGCTCTGGAACGAGAGAGTTTCAAATGCTTTGGACTGCTCACTAGCTCCAGTTTTAGCCTCTGTTGCCTTGTCACATGACTCTGTGACCGGGGACTTTGCCTTTGGGTGCCTGGAACCCTCCTTTTGTCCCAACAGTGACTCCAATGCTGCAAAGGCTCCAAATGCGATGCCAACTGTCCTTGTGCCACCTGGCAACCCTGTACGTCCCAGTGTCCAGACCTCCTAGTCGCAGTCTGTGGGGTGTGATTCTGTTCTCGTGTCCCTTGAGAAAGCCTGCTGAAGTGAAGCCGCTGGATCCTTTGTCTGGTTTCCAGTATATAACGAGCGGGATCTCTGGGACATCTTTGAAAGCCTCAGATGTAATTAGGAGTTTGGAACGACAGGGGGAGTTTCGCATGAAAGCACCGAAGGGCCAACAGGGCAGTTTATATGGAATCTTCAATGTCTCGTCATATTGGGTTCCGCATTTCCTCCGTTACCCCTGGAACCCTTTACCTTATACTAGGCCTGGTTATATTATCTTAATTAATTTGGTTTCAGTTTTGCATCAGTAGGGATTCCAAAAAAATATTCTGTATAGACCAGACCACACACAAACCTGCCTCAAAAACGACTGGGTCTGCATGTGCGTGGACTGTGCAGTGTAATAAACATATCCCCCACTGGCCTGAGAAGTGTAATAAATGCAATATTGGAATCTAAATAAAGGCACACTGACGGCCCTTACATTTCGCAACTGCTAAATTACATTTAACAGCCTAGTGACACTTCCTAGCTGCCGAGGAAACTCCGCTGGCCGAGGCATTTTCAGATTTTTAAAATGCATTATAACTGGTTAAATATGTGTCTCGGGAAGGCAATAAATGTGTTGTTCAGCTTTAACTGCGTGTTTATCCACGTTACGATGACTGTACTTGCTTTGCATCCGTATGTCCAGCACAGACACACAAACGGAAATGGAGACGGCTATACCAGTATTTCTCAATCCAGTCCTCGGGGACCCACAGTCGGTCCATGTGTTTGCTCCCTGCCAGACATTCTACATTTTTTGCTCCCTCCTAGCCCCCGGTGGGTCCTCTGTGGGTCCCCGAGGACTGGATTGGGAAACACAGGTCTGTACTCACCCGTTCAGACCTGGGAAGGCATGCCAGTGGCCTGCTGAGTCATCTCCAGGCAGGGGAGAGGGGGGGTGGGGTGTCATGATGGAGGCAGTCCTCCATCACTTTACTGTACCTTAAACTAAGACTGATATATCTGGAAATCATTTACCAAAATAAATATCAGATGCCTTTAATCCATTCGGCTGAACTCACATTTTTATGCTTAAAAACCAAAGGTGGGCTAGTGAAAAAAAGTCAAGAAAAAAAGTTCAGACATTTTTGGAAGGGGCTAAAATATTTTAAATTTGAGCTCGCTGAAGGAATTCAGGCCATTTGAGTGTGTTTTGATAGTCTCTCTAATAGGATTTGGCCTGAGAGTTTGTATGTTAAGCTAATTATGGTCTCTACTTCTACTTCCATTTGTGGCTGCTTCAACATTCAGACAAGAAGATCTTAGTCAACTCTCATCTGTGGGCCTTCCGTTTTCAAAGTCAGCGCCAACATTCAATGCTTTTCCACCTGACATCTGAACATGCAACTGTTAAATGATATCGGGATGGTTAAAAACATACACGCCTACACACACACGTTACACCGGCAGCAGTATCACATAATTCACAACATAAAATAGTTATCTAGGGTCTTTGGACTTATATTCTTGGCTAAGTACATATGATATGACAATAGTAATGCTGAATATCATATATTCTGTGATAATTTCTCCTATTATTTCAACACTAGTCATGTGTCTAGAACTACAGCTACATAAATATTCTAGAAGCTACCCTTAATCCATACTAATATTTAATGAAGGCATCAGTGTAGTTATGTTTGACACATGCACATTAAGAAGGAGGGGATGTGCTTAAAATTAAAAACCCAAATGGTTCAGCTGACCGTTTTTGGACCCTGCGTTTGCATCTCTAACGCACTGATGCCCCTCATCTTGTTTTAACTCAAGAGGAGACAGAGATGTGAATGAGGATCACTTCTCATCTACAAGCGGTTTCAGTTACAGGAAACTTTCTCAAAAGACCAAAAGCAATCGGAGACAGAATGTCATGTTCGGTTTTTCAATTATTCTTTAGGAAAATGATGTGCTTATGTCCAGTATTAGTAGACTTGGCGTGAAGACTGGAGTTCATAAGAAAAACTCACACATGGTCCATTGTGGTAAAGATTACTAAACTATATATCACACTTGTGGTAAATATTAGACCCATAGCAAAGCCTGAATCCGTCACTCGTTCGTCACTATTTCAAAGACAGCCAATGGTAAGAAAACAATAAAGTAACTATTCAGAATCAACAAAAATCAAGGAAAAACCTCAATAAAACAGGCTGTTTTCTGAAATAGGGAAATAGTGAAATTGTTTTGTTTTCATTCAATCTTTTTTTATACTTTTGACTTTGTTCAGCAACAATTTCAAGTGAAAATTGCGACAGCAAAATACTAAGAAGTGTTTCTTCTGAGAAAAAATAAGATCATCAAATATTATTATGTTCTATTGATCTGACTCTTTATTGGATGACTTTAGCCTGTTACGCATGCACAGGTCATTTTTGTTATGCACATTACGGAAAACTGCCATTAAACATCAGCGTGTGGAAATGTGACATGAAATGTGAAAAATGTGTTACAAATGAAGAAAAAAATCAATATTACAGGCTTTTTTTACGACAGAAATCTATCCTGAGAAACAGTGTTCACCAGTCTGCAGTAAGCCAAGTTTCAGAAAGAGAACAAGCCACAAGATAGACATCAAACCATCACTTCAAACCACTAGCAGAAATCCCATTTATTATTATTTTTTTTGCTTCGTTTCTACTTGGCAGGTGTCTTTTGTAGTGCGTCTTAACAGAAACACATGTTCACTTCGATATATTCAAATAAAGTTACGAGATATTTCATGCTCCCGTTATATGGCTCTGAAATATTCCTGTGAGTGAAGAGAGAAATGTGTTCTGACTTCAGATAGAGTCACGAGAAAACAACAAAAAAAACGAGTCAGCAGCAATTCATCCAGTCATCTCAATAAAGTTCTGGTGGTTTGCTAATTGGATTCACATTGCCCGCTCTCAGACTGATACCGATCTTCAGGGAGTATGGCCGCTGACTCTGTCAGTCAGCATAGACGTGATCGCTTATAACCCTATTTTTGTTAAAGTAATTCCAACAAAGGTGGAACGAAAGAGAGAAAATGGGCTAATTGTTAGAAGGAGCCTTGACGTTCCCCGGCGTAGTCTGCCCTGCAGTAGTGAGATTCACGGGGAGGAACTTTGTGTTCAGTACATGGGGAAAAAATGCAGGCCCCATCCCCAGCCCAGTCCCCATCCACCTCCATCTCTACCCTCGCTGCAACGAGAACCAGGCCGGCCGATTGAATCCAGATGGTTGTGGGGAAACGATGCAGAATTTGAGGTCGAATCACAGTCAATTGGATTCACATGGGCCTCGCCGAACAGTAAAGGATTTTTTTTTCTTCGTACTTCGTTTACTTTTTCCCCGCAGTTTGGCTTTGCTTGCTCGTCGGCAGATTTTCACTCGAATGCAGCAGTCCCACCTCACACCTCGATACCTGCACCCAGTGTCCTCTCGGAAAAGAGGATTCGCCAGCGTAGGTCTCTCCTCCATCTGCCTGCTTCCTGACGAGGGTCTGAAATACCCAGGGACTGTGCTCTCCGCGTTACCTCCGAGAGGATCGTTCTGGGTTTGCTTCTCCCTTATTCCATTATGTGAATGCCATTCCTTGCCTGTCACTCATTAAATAAAGGCTTGTGTGAAGGAGCAGCCGTCTTCCCACTTGACTGACAGATCTCTGTTGACTTTCTCATTTCCTGTAAGTAAAAGAAAAATTCTTTACTTCTTGCTTTGACACCAGGCTAAAAAAGGCTAAAGACCATCTGACCCGAATATTGCCCAAAAGGGATGATTGAAATACACATTACATATTCTCTACCTTTCATTGAAACTTTCGTCTCCATCCATACATCTATCCTTAGGCAGAACATTTGCATATCCCTTGATACAAGGCCAGGCAATCCCTAGATATTCCTAGTCCTTTGTAGGGCATATTTCTGAATATAATAATAATAATAATAATAATAATAATTTTTCTGTTTAACTAACTATTAAACTATTGAATTGTTTGCATTTGTCATGCATGGTACTGCTCAGGGAAATGATTCTATTGATTTTTAACATTTCCAGTGTACTCATTTATTGAAATATTATATATATATATATATATATAACAACTGAAGAAATAGAATATAAAAATCGACTTGCCGCATCAGAAACTGCTAAATGAAATGTTAAAATTAAGAAATAAAAATGTTAATAAACATATGCAATTATGGTCAGCTTTCTGTGGCTCACAAAATCACTGTGTGCATAGTGCTGCATGACTGCAGTTATAGTCAATGCAATGTAGCAATGTGATCCCACAGAATCCTACACGTAAGCCTGCCAGCCACTGCAATGCTGTGCCACGAAGGCCCAGTGTTATTCCAGTGCAATGAGGGAGAATCTTTTGAGTTGATCTGGCGGCTGAGATTGGGACCTGAAGCTGAAGCACAGCCATTTTGGACAAACGTGTCATTACTGTATTTCTTAAATTGGGACCTGAAGCTGAAGCACAGCCAGTTCAGAGGCATGTCCCATTACCGTATTTCTGAGATCGGGACCTGAAGCTGAAGC
>JAODKN010000016.1:20612086-20629953 GCA_026774425.1 Petrocephalus zakoni | reverse complement strand
GATCGGGACCTGAAGCTGAAGCACAGCCAGTTCAGAGGCATGTCCCATTACCGTATTTTTGAGATCGGGACCTGAAGCTGAAGCACAGCCAGTTCAGAGGCATGTCCCATTACCGTATTTCTGAGATTGGGACCTGAAGCTGAAGCACAGCCAGTTCAGAGGCATGTCCCATTACTGTATTTCTGAGATCGGGACCTGAAGCTGAAGCACAGCCAGTTCAGAGGCATGCCCCATTACCGTATTTCTGAGATCAGAACCTGAAGCTGAAGCACAGCCAGTTCAGAGGCATGTCCCATTACCGTATTTCTGAGATCGGAACCTGAAGCTGAAGCACAGCCAGTTCAGAGGCATGTCCCATTACCATATTTCTGAGATCGGGACCTGAAGCACAGCCAGTTCAGAGGCATTTCTCATTACTGTATTTCTTATTCTCATTCTTCCAAACCGCTGGATGTCACTGTGGGCGGCCTCGTGTTCTCCTCATGTTAATGCACTTGAGTGTGACAAAAGCGGATCTCTCTCCGGATCAGCGAGCCGGCGCTCAAATGCTAGTGAATATGGCAGCAGTCACCGGGGTAAACAGAATGTGCGAGGATAGTGGTTTGAAGGGGTGCCTGTCAGCACCTCTGCTTGCTGGCGTCCTGTGACGTCACTCCACGGGGAAGTGCTGGCGGAGCGGGCCGGAGCAGACCGGACAGCGGCGCGGGGGCGTGCAGAATGTCGAGGAAGGGGGTGAGTTTGGGAGATGTGCTGCCTGGCTGCTCGTTTAGCGATGGTGTGCGATGGCAGCAACACGAGCCCTGACCCGCACCTGACATATGATTCGACTTTCAGCCACCCCCCCCCCCAACAAAGAAGTCAACAGCTAAGCGTGTCAGTGTAAGGGGGGGACACCTGGCGTCCCAGTGCGAGAATTCGCACTGAGCCAGAACAGGAAATGAAACAAGAAACTGGGATGCTGCAGTATTGGAGGACACCACTGCAATGCGAGGGGGACCGGCTGCTAGTCGTGATGCTGGCCCCGTGGGGGTAGGGGCCGGTGGGGTGGGACTCTGGCTGTAATGCCAGCCTGCCTGATAATGATTCTGTTTTGTGCCCAGCAAAGAATAAAGGAGCTGGTAGATGGTTGAAGGCCTGACGTAGTGTTACATGCAAAACATCCCCACTGCTCAGCTTCAGACACCTGTTAAATTCTCCAACTAATTAAGCACAAAAGGGGCCGTCTGTGAGGCGGCGAGAGACGGCCAGCTGTGCCAGGTCATGGCAGACGCCGACTAATGGCAAGACCTCATCCAATAATTATTTGACGAATTATTAGCCGGCCTCGACGTGAGAAAATGAAAATGTGCTGAACGAAGAAGCATAAAATGATGCCGGGGCTCCGGAGTCTGCGCTTTTAGATGTTTTCTCACACTGCGCGGTAAATTGCAATGTGTTACTCCCTGCTTTGGTATGTCTGACGCAGTAAAGTGCCAAAATGTCACCTTCGCTGGTCATGATTTCTTCTTCATCCTTCAGCAACTACTAGCTGCGGTCCCTTTCCGCCAGATGTTTTAAGAAACCGAAACCTTATATCCTGTTTGTGTGTTTTCGATTAAAGAGTAAATATATATCATCTACACATGCTCTATACAAGGGTTCCGGGTTACTCTGGAATTTGCCCTATCTGATTGCTTTTTAAACAGATACAAGACATTGTAGTTGGTGACTATAATTGCAATTATCCTAGGGGACCAAAATAGCTTGGTTTTAGTTTTTGGGCTCATTATCAGACTTTGATGTAGGGGAAGAAGCTCCGCCCCCTTTTTCAAGTTTAAGGTTCTGGATTTTCTGTCATTATCATGTTAAATGGGCATTTCAGAACCTCATCCTATCTTCATGGTAGACATCTCCAGCCAAACGAAGGAAGGTCAAGCATGCACAATAAATGTGAAAGTAATTAGGATGCTGTCCTGGTTTCATTTATTCATGTCTTTTTCATGCCCAAGGGGGTTTATATCTTTAGAAGCCACTGTGAAGCCCCATTGAGAGGGGTGGGGGGGGAGTATGTGGGTGGCTGGCTGGTTAAGATGGGTGGGAGGGATTTATGGTTCTCAGAAAGACTTGTGCCAGGGGACAGGGCCCTGCCCTGGGAGGCCTGCAGGATCCAGGCTGGACTTCTTCACTTGGAAAACGAGGGATCACTTACGCTGATGCCCTGATCTTTGACTGCAATTTTATTTATTTATTTAGAAATTGTGGGAATACAGTCCTTGTTAACCACATCATTAAGTGTTCTTGGAATTGCATATATTTATGTGCCTTTGTATAACTTCAAATAGATGTACAAACACAGCCCTTGTTCCGCTCTTGTTCCCCTACAAAGTTTTTATGTTTGTTGACATACTAAGTGGATGCAATCAGTACATAATAACATGGCTAAGAACTTTAGGGAAAACGTGACGAGCTCCTACATTAAAATCTATGTGCAACACTGTTCTACTTTTAGTGTTACATTATATATAGCACCCACGCAGTGATCTTATTCAGTAATATTAATTGTTACTGTTTAAATATTTAAAATCATTGATCTTCCAATTCTGATCAAGTGCAGCGTCACGGGGGAGAACCTGGATCCTATCCCAGTCAGCGTGATGCACCAGGCTGGAGAAATGCCCTGCATGGAATGCCAGTGTGTATTAATGCCACAGGAGATCATTTGCAGGCAAAATATTTCTGCACAAAATTATATTAATAAATTGTGCTTAAATGTCGGGTTTTCATACAGCGGTTAAGCTGTAATAAACACTGTTTTTCCTCGCATGTTACTGTATGTACCTTACATGCATCGCGAGTCCTCTGGAGCAGTAATGTGTGATTTGTCTGAAAGGAACACGGTCCACTGGAATGTGCCTGATTGGATTTTACTTCTTGTTTTCTGAAGCAGCATGGAAGCAATTATTGCAAATATAATAAATATCTACTAAGATGGTCATGATTTTGTGTCTTTGAAAACATTGCATGACAATTATCTCCATACCGTCAATAGTGATTTCTCTCTGGTCTTGAGTGTTCAGCGGTGGTTCTCTCTAGATGTTATCTCTCTTTTCCAGAGTGTGGTGTTTTCACGAAGTCGATCAATAAAGTTTACTTTATCAGCTTTAATGTGTGTGTAATACAGAACAATATGTTCAAGAAAAAAATTAAAAATAAAAGAGAAAAACCTTTCCACGTCAGACTACTGGTGATTATTGAAAAGTGAGCCAACAATAAACAAATTTAATGCATATTTAAGTGCACATTTGACAGTGCATTGTTCATAGCAAGATCTATTTTTTGGACACTATATTGACTTAATTAGTTATAATTAGTTATAATTCACTGTGGAAACTGTGAGAGATGGAAAGGGTTAATGAAAAGAGTTTCCATTACTCTAACCCCCATAATGCCACAGTACAATTAGTATGTGATGGATAAGGTAACAGTGAAAACAGGAAGCAGGCCACTTCCCAGCGTGAAAGGGGGAAATTCACTTCCTCTCTGCCAAGGGTAGGAATATCATAAAGTGCAGATTGGGGTCAAAGGTCATCTCAGTCACACCTGCTCAGTTAATTGTTATTTTGGAACTGAGGAGTGAGTATGCTGGTCACAGTGAGGTAGTGATGACTGCGTGTCGTGCTGCATCCCTCCTGAGGTCCAATGACATACAGTTAGACTAATTATTGCCAGTAATGTTTGTGTGAGTATGTATTCTATAATGGACTGGTATCCTGTGCAAGGTGTTCCCCAGCCATGTGCCCCACACAGCCTGGGACGGGCTATAGGCCTTCCTGTGTTTATCTTCATGATAACCAGTTGAAAGCCAGCTGGTAACTTGTGCTGGGTCTCACTTAATCTTAAGTTCTTAATAGAGTCGCAGCTGGTACTTGGAAAAGTTTTGTCTTTTGTGGAGGGTTTGCTAACCGTCCTCATTCGTCTGATCGGAGAACTGAGATGAAACATTTAACATTCTGATGCTGGGCTGGGCCTTCTTAACCTCTCTGAAAGGAAGTGGAAGCCCACCTTCAGCCCATCTCCGACAGGAGTCTGTAAGTCCTGCAAAACATGGGATCCAAGCTGGAGGAGGTCGGGAGGGGATCAGAGTCATGCTGACCTGGATAAGAGCTGATGTGCATATTCTCCATATTCTCCAGTTGTCAGTGGATCTATCGGTAATGATGGGATGGCAGTAGTCAGCTCTGCAGGGTGGGTCCTGTCTGCACACCCTGCTCTCTATGGATATTAATTCCCATATCCAGCCTGCTCGTCACTTACCAGCTTCTAATACCAGTACATCTGTAGTAGGAAATCTGTGAGTTTAACCTTACAAGCACATAGGGATCAACTAAACCCATATCCAACCTCACCAGGGAGAGATAAATCTCCCTCTCACCTTTGTCAGCAAAAGCACTCTAGTGAACCCCCCCCCCCCCAATCTTACCCAGCTGTGACAGGACAGGGGTTAAGAGTTCAGCCGCGGTGGGGCATGGCATTGCTTAAAAGGCAATCCTAGTCGACTTTCCAAATCTGGTGACTGCAGCACTGCCCCCAGCTCCACCCGCCCCGATCCGCCTCCCCCATCCTGATTCATAATCCAGCATTAATCAGGCACTGTGGAGCAAGGTGCCGCCCCATGCGCAGTCAGGTAAAGAGTGTCCCTCACTGCAAGTAGCAGAAGGTAATTTCCTGTTTCAAGTCCCTGTCAGTGACTGAAAGATAAGGGCTACTGCAGCCAGCTGTGGCTTAGGGCTGGGCCTGGATGCCTGTGCAGTTACACACCCCACTGGCACACTGGGGATTCATTACATCAGATAATATATCCACTTCAGTTATTAACAGGCACTTGTTCGGTTTTAAGCTTCATTCTATCATTGACTTTTGATACTTTTAAGACTCTGTTCCAATTACAGCCATGTTACAGACAGTATTTTAGCTATTAATTATTAATTCTAAAAATGAATGACACTTTTACAGATCCAAATAATGTCACTAAAAGAATTTTAAATCTGATACAGCTTTCTATGTCTATAGTCATCCTAAGAAGCAAAAGGCTACTCTTAGACTCAGACTTCCGGGTTCCTGAGTAAAGATGGAAGAATATGCAGGAAGAACAGTAATCTCTGCCCACTCCATCAACCAGGTGTCTATGGTGGAGTGGCTAGACAAAAACTACATCTAAGCAACAGGTATATGACCGCTCTTTACCTAGCTAATACCATCCCAGTGGTGAAAAGGCTATTGGGATGCTTCTTAGTACAAGGTACCGTCAGACTGAGGAAGGCTGAGGGAGTGTTGACCAGGTTTCTGAAGAAGACCTTGGGCTGGTGCGAAGAGTCACCTTTCAGCGTGACAATGATCAAAAGCACACAGGCAAGACAATGCTGAAGTAGCTTCGGAACAAGTCCCTGAATGTCCTTGAGTGGCTCAGCTAAAGCCTGGACATAACCCTTAGAGAAGATCAGTTTACCAAACCGACAGTGCTCGGGAGAATGTATGGTCAGAGAAGCTGACCAAATCCAGGTGTGCACAGCTGTTAGAAGGTTACCCAAGAAGAGTCACTGTAACTTCCGCCAAAGGGGACCCTGCATAGGAGAATTCAGTTCTTAATTTTAAATTTTTTTTAATTTTTAAGAACTGAATTAATTTGTCAATATGTCGTGTCTGGTGAGCGTGACAAGGATAAATAGGTGGAAAATGGATGGATTATGGGATAAATTTGTGAAATTTTTATGACAAACAAGAATCACTTATTTAGGTTCCCTTATTTACTCTAGCTATCTTTCATATTTGTAATAACTTTCCACGCCTTCCTGCCATACCCACACGCAGGTATCTTATTGGCCCTTTTCTCTCTCCCTATACCTTTGCACTTTTCTGATCTCCTCTGATCACTGATCTTGTCTTTTTTTTTTTACAGGGGAAGTGAATTGTATTTACAAACACATCCAAGATCATGCGGTGGAAGACGCAAGTCCAGACCTCCGCCTCACCCCCCCGGACCTTTGGCAACCCCAAACAAGAGCCCCACGTCAGGCGTGACTGTAACCGACTCCAGCTGCCACATGTTTCTGCCGGCCTCCCCCGCATAATGTTTGCTCGTGAATCTCCAGAAAGCCTTGAATAATTTTATTCCTGTCATTTTTGCTATGGTTAGTCACGCAAACAAAAACAGGCAGGTAGTAGATAAAAATGCACAACGCCACCCCTCCCTCCAATGCCGTACCCTCAGCATCAACAAACGTGGTAACAGGGCCAGGTATCCTTCAGGAACGGCACCAGGGCTCGATTGTTATCATGCTTAAAAAACACACGATGCTTTGATGTAATTGGAGGAAAAGCAGATTTGCTATGGAAAAAATTCAGTAATTCTAAATGCATGGATATAGCTTCAGGGACTTTAAATATTAATTAGAATTAGATTGTTGGCTTCTGCCAGCAGTCCAAAGGCACACTATTAGGCTGACTGGTGTCTCTGAACTGCCCATAGTGTGTGACTGTGCATATGAGTGTCTGCACCCAGTGATGGACTGGCATCCTGTCCAGGGTGTCCCCAGAATAATGGCCTGAGATAGGCGTCAGGCTCCTCATAACAGTGACCAGGAGTTGGAAGATGGATATGCCGATTCAAGCTTTGATTTGCTGCCTGCGCAAACATAGCCTGTACATCTGTGTAGCTAAATGCTTTTCCACCTACTTCCAGGATTCTGCTGGAAATATGTAACAAAAAAAAGGCGTATAAAAAGATAATAATAAATAGTATTAAAAATACCACTGAAAATGAGACGACTGCAAAACAGACAACAAAGATGGAGAGTGAGGATATAAGTAATTGTAAAAACATTAAATAGCATAAACGTCCAGTCGATGCGTTGTAATTCGTGGTTCCTATTTCTTGGAAGGCATGAAGACAGGGCAGAATTAGACAGGCCAAAGAGCACTGCCGCAACATGCCACGACTGGAGATGGTATCTGCTCACTGCTCCCTCACCTCTCTAGTGTGATCTCATCCTGAAAGCCAGGGCTTCGGCGAGCCTGCTGCTCCTTAGCCTGAGCCCAGGTGGCAGCTGGCAAACAATAGTGATTCGTGCCAGCTTGACTGCTGAAATATGGTTTCCGTGCCCCGAGAGCTCCGTTGTGGGATACAACACTCCTCCTGGACTCCCAGGAGAAGCTGGTCCCTGCTTGCGATATCGCTCGCACTGTGGTGCGGAGAAAGAGTGACTGTTGAATTAATTAAGCTGCAGACCAAGGACTCCTGGAAAATGTCGACTGTTTGTTTTGGAGGCTCCGTGGCTCCCGGATGGTTTCTGGAGAGAGCTGGAAGAGAATGGACGTAGTTACGAACTTACCCGACTCGATTACTCTACTTGCACTTTTGGATGGAGCGCGACCACAAGCTGAGTGACAAAACCAGTGCACGCTGGGGAAATTATGACATCTTTTGGTTTTTGACCAAATGAAAAGTTAAGACTGGTTTACTTTGTAGTTGAGGGATTTCATGACATCAAATGTAGGATAGGGTATGTGCTTAAATGTACATTGTACATGCGTTGGACAAGGCCTTACCTGTTATAGAACCCTTTGGTAAGGTTTGTAACCCACTATAATGCACAATATACCAAAAAGCGTCAGACAAGCAACTAAACTAGTTGTTGATTAAATTTATACAAACCCTTGAGGTCACCAAGGCACTGCTGACATAGATGCAATAAATAAAATTAGCAGATTTTGAGCAGGTGCTTCAGGGTTCATGCTGAGACCTTCTCCATATGGTAAATACTGCATGGACCTGCATTCTTCTCTCACTACCGGACATGCTGTACCATCACGTCAACAATCTTGCCAGACTCTTTCTGTTAGCAGCGGGGGGGGCTCCGAATATGCTGTTGAAAGCAAAAAAAATGATGAGATTATGATTGTGTGGGATTTGGCAGAGGGACCACGTCACAAGGCGCTGGGAGTTTGGTGAATGGGACCCGAGCTTTATTCTACAGATTCCGCTTTTCGGGGGCAAATGGGAGAAGAATGGAACAGGGAAGGGCTGGATGGAGCGATACAACCCAAACACAAAATAAACACGCACATTTTCACAGGGAGGGGCGAAAAAAAAATCAACAGGGGCAGGATTCCAACAGTAAAAGCGTTAGTGGGCGATCAGGGCTGCCTTGAACCAAACCGAGGTCCAGGCATACGAGGTGACCAATATCCCGGGCATATAAATAACCCGCAGAATAAATGCTCAGGCAATTTTCGTTATGCATCATTGTGAAGGCTTCAAAGTGACTCTTGCTTTATTATAATATAACATTTCTAACTCTACACCGACATATAAAAAATGTCATAACAAATGCAAAGTTCTAGCGATTTACTTTCTTTTTTCTCACGCGGATGGCCCAATTAGTTCTGGGAAGGTATTGAAAAAATCTACACAAATTAAACATAAAATAGTAACATAAAATTGAGGAACTGTTTTTTTGTGCAACATTTCTAAATTAAACTGTTCTCTTTGATTATTTTTATCTCTGTTTTATGTTACATCCATCCATGCATAATCTTTCCATAACAAGTCATAAACCAGGTTTGACGCTAATGCAAAGGACATAACATCGAAATGCTTTCAATATGTAACACCTGGCAATGTTTCCTTTCCACTGCATATATGTGATTATACTATATTTGAACTGCAAAAATGGACTTGTAGCCATTTCTTTGGCATTGAGTATGGAATCCATGGGGTAGCCGTGTGGACAGCAAGGTCCTGAGGCTAATTCCAGGGCACAGGGAAGGAGGGGAAGAAACGCTGGCTGGCAAGTTGCCACTGGAACGTGAAACAGGGATTTGCTGGCTTGGTGGTGTGTGGTACGGTGTGGTAATACATCCTGCATATAAACAAGCCCAGACATGAAACAGGAGTTGAGCAGACACTACATTGATTGAATAGAATGGCGCAAGAAGATGTTTCTTTGCAGAGCCTAACAGAGGCTGAAAATACATGCGGTCAGGCATTGCATTAAAGTAAACAGAGAGACGTGCTCTAGCCTGGGCACGTGGATGCGTTCAAGGCCACGAGTAGGCAGGAGCATAAATGGGCTTTGTGACAGGATGTGGCTTCAGCGGTCACCTTGGGAACACGACCCCCTCTGGCCCTGGGCAAGGTACTGAACCCTGCCCCCCCTCCTCTAAGGTTTTCCCACAAGCATGTTCTCTTTCATTACGGTTATGTTTGTTTGTGGAATCTCAGTTTTATTTATTTCGCATTCCATAATCACCGTTGGGCAGGTCCCGTCCCTGCCTTGTTGGTCGGTTCCCTGTTTGGCCAGCAGGTGTCGCTGGCCATCCCATCTTCTCCGATGTGTTCCTTAAGTATTCCAATGTTCCTGCATAGCTGAATGAGCTGTCCTAAGGAAGAGGCTGGCCGGAAGCTATCTTGGTTGCTTTGAGTCTGTGTTTATACTTTTGTTCCTGGTTCCTAGTCCCTGGTTTCACTTTGGTTCCTAGTATCTCCTAGTGTCTAATCCCTATTATTGTCTTCATTGTTAATCACCCACACCAGTTTCACATGTTTCTTGTCTATCCTCGGCATTAGTGTGTATATAGGTACTGCCTTTGTCAGTTATTGTGTTCCCCATTTGTTACTTGATTGTGAAGATGTTGTCCCTAGTATTTCATGTAGTGCTCCTCTTTGTTACCAAATCGCTCTGTGTATTGTCTCTTGACCATGCCATTCTGACTATAGTAACTATAGTACTTTAATACAGAGATTTTATATAATATACAACTATTCCATCATTGTCTAAAGACTGATGAACACTAATGAAAATATGTATATTTTTTGTTTTGATGGGTAACCAAATATGTGGTCCAGCAATGACAGTCAAGTCAAAGGAAGCTGAATTGGCATTCAGCTCGTTGGGAAAATGCATGTTTACCTTCATGAACAAGTGTCTTTTTCTTCTTCGTAAATATTTCAGAAAAATATTGAAATAAATCTTGCAGATTTTAGTGATGAAGTCAAACCTGGAAACAATAGCTTCTGTGAATAGAGTGTAACTTAATGAGTTTCAGACTTTAGGCCTCATTAAAAGCCCTTTAAAACTCTGTAATGAGATATACAATATAAACTCCATAAAGCACTGCACTGCGGTTAAACCTTTTTAAATAATTTTATGAAACATTTCAGCTGTTCTGTGAAACCCTGACTGATTTCTTACTCTGTGTGAAGGAAAGAATGGAATCAGTTACATGTGGTTGCACTCCAAAAACACGGTGGAGGAGCTGTCCAAGGTACTAATCAGACACAAACACCCCTCAGATTAACCTTATATTATACAAATTCCAGTATTACAGTAGGACTGAGAATGACCAAATGGTATAGGGAACATCACTGTAATCGAATGGGGATATGCTGGAAAGAGCCGTATACCTATTCTGTTAAATCAAAAGAGACAGGCCAGTGAAAGCTCTAAATTGGACCTTTATGACTGAAAGCTTGGTTTGCAGCAGTTATATATTATAAAAGGCTAACAGAGAAATGCAAAAGTGATCCAGCTCTAATGTAGGTGCTGGATACTTATAATTAGTCTGAGTGTTGATGCGAGAGTCGGGTTTTACTCAAAGGTATCCTTTTTGGGGGGCTGTTGATACAGCTGTGCAAAATGTGTGTAAAGTACTACGCTCTTCAAATAGTAAAAAAAAAAAAATCCCCAAAGTAAAAAAAAGAATAAATAAAATAAAGTGAAATAAAAAAAGGATTGTTTAACAATTATTCCTTTGTTTCTCCAGGGACTTTTTCTTTTCTCAATAACAGCGCCGTGATGGAAAGCCGCTCTCCGCCGGCCCGCATTTGGAATGGCAGTCAGAACCACTCCAGCGGGCTTGGACGGCGGAACAGGAGCACATAAATGCTCGTCAGTCACCCTTTTGGTTTCATTTCGGCGAATAAGAAAAGAAGCGCACTCTGTTTATGTGTCCCATTCAGCGGCCGGTGGAGTGTTACCGGGTTACAGGGAGCCGGGCTTTTCGTCAGCTCAGCTGCCTCTCACCTGCACATGGGCAGACTGACGGCCAAGCCTCGCTGTCTACTTCTCCTGACTCTGCTCTCGCTCAGACGTATCCACTGAGGATTAAGTGATCTTTAAACTGATCCATGGAACAGTTACTAAAGGAACCGGAACAAACCCATAATTACTTGCCTTAGTCACTCAGTGATTCTGACTCAATTTCCCAGTCCTCTTGGGGGGTGGGGGGGGGTCACTTTCTTCATTTCAGGCAGCCATCAGGGGCTCCATAAAGCCCCCAGGCATGAGCACGCATACCCGGTACCTCCTCCTCTTCTTCAACTTGAGTCAGAGCACCAGTTTGGGTTCACGTCCTGGGCTCCATATGTTCGTGATCCCCCTCACCCCGGCCTGCTGACCCACCTCTGGCTGCCCCCCGGCGTCTTTGGAGGCGAGCTCCCACGCGCTGGTCCTGCCTCCCGCCCCCCCCCCACCGCCAAACTGCAGTTCCCACACTGGCTTCCAGGCGCAGACACTCACCTTGTGCCTGCGCCATGTTTACCCAGCTCTTCCCAGTAAAATAAGCACAGCCTTCACAGTCACAGCCGGGGGGGTGCAGGGGAGAAAACTGTGAAATGACTGTTTCGGACCCCGCTTGCCGAAAACCACACACAGACGGGCTCCGTGGCCCCATGAAGGCAACCTCTGTCCTCTGGCTGGGCGTCCCTCCCGGCCGGAGTCTTCGGTGCGAAGGACCGGTGGCGCTGGCGCGAGGCAGCTTGCTTCGTCTCCCCTGTGACCGACGGCGCCCGGGGTTCAGGGAGCAGATGTTCAGCGATTCTGAGTCATCTGTGACATGCGGGGTGATTATGAGGACAGCGACGCCTCGAGGTTCCCGAATGAGTGCTACGGTCAGACTGTTTTGTGTTTGTCACTTGGATAAACACAAATAATACACATGAGTTCAAATGAGTCACACCGCAAAATGCGTGTCATGCTGGTTACTGGGGGCTGAGCATTAAAGAGAAATTAATAACAGGGCAAACCGAGTTGCTGATCATGTGGGTACCTTTTTGTTAAGTTCTGAATAAAATGTTCAGGTTTAGTTATATGCAATGTTCTTCTGAACCTGCAGTTTTATCAGATCACTTTTGTCTTTGAGCTGTGAAAGCACTTAGCGCTCCTGCTCTTATGACTGGGGCATTACTTACTTGTAGAGAGCTATAGTGACCCACATGACCTCTATTCTCTAAGGCATCAGGTCATTCCATTAAGATCCGGTACTTTGAAAGCAGGTATCGTCGACAGGCTACCGGGCATTGATCTGGTGTCTAGGCAGCACACAGCCAGCCGTGACCTCATGCTCTGAGGTTCCCCCGCAGTGGGGTTCGGGGGAGAGTGACTGAAATGAGAAACGACAGCACTCACAGCTAGTAGAAAGCAAGACCACTGGAGACTTTTCAGGTCATATTGAATTGACCTGAGCCCATTCCCTGTGCACACTGACCAGGAGCGGGTAATGGCTGTGCGGTAAAGACAAAAAGATCAGATGAACTGACCAGGGGAATACTCTCTGTCTGATGCGTAACCCGGTACTATCACAGTCTGTTCTAATCTTAAAGTGTCGTACTGCAAGTCTAATCGTACAGCTTAACTGATTTTTTCCTTCTGTGACGCAAATTATGCGCAAGTGAACCTTGGGAATAACGAACATAATAGTTACATGGTTGTTCTTTTTCATTTGTAAATCCTTTCCCAAGGTTACATTGACCCCAAATGTTATGACGTGAACTTTCCCAGCAAGTGTCATGAATCACAGAACCGTAGTTTTATGGATCCGTAATGAGTCAGGGGGATTTTTGAGGAGGGCGTTTTGAGGATGAGCATATGTCAGTATTGGATGATTAATACCTGCTGACACGTCGTGAGCTGCACGGGTTACGCTGAGTGCCAGCTGGATGCCTCTGGGAGATACCAGATCAAAATTGCACTACCCCTGTAATTGCAGATTACAAGGTTACTATATGATAACAGTGTTTTCTTTGACAGAGACAAATTAGTGTTCGTAGGGAAGCCGCTATGAGCACAGTGACTTTTTTTGGCTGGATCAGAAATTTCATCAAGGTCTCGGAGATGTTTGTGGGTATGTGTGTTTTCATATACGTTTACATTTATTGAGTGCCTATACCCCATATTCACTTGCCAAGTGTGTTCACCTTTTGCATGTCACTGCAAGAGTTTATTCTCAGAACATGGTGTTCATTTTCCAATGAAATTCCAGGCCTTTGATTTACAACACTGCATAAATGTCAACACTCACAAGAGAGTCTCCCTAGGACTTGTGTGTGTGTATGAGAGTAGAATGTTTTTCTTATTTTTAATTAAGGCTGGATTTCTCCTCATGCTTCACGCCACTAGTCACGTCGATGATGGGGATTCCAGAAACTGCTAATTACTTTTTTTTTCCCCAGACCACTGGGGTGTTTTTCAAGGTTATTTTCAAGAGTTGCCTTATTTGGGGACACGTGGGAACGAACCTGCGGTCGGAAGCTTTTCCGCGGCCGCTCTGGACCGGGATGTTAGGGCCTGAGGTGAGGACATGCCTTATATCCGTACAAAGTGGCTGGGCACCGGGCTGCAGACTGGCAGCGTCTAGGCACACAGGAGCGGCGCTGCGGAGAGCTTCACGCGGCCCGAGCTTTTTCCATATCGCCAGACGCATTCCAGAAATGTCGGTGCTGTCAAGGAGAATGCATGTGAAGCAGCGAAACAATGTGGGCTAGCGGTCTCAGCAACGCCTGGCCATACAGCCATGGATTCAAACAGACTAAAATAGAACTTTAACCTTAAGTATGTTTGCCATTCATTTGCTCGTAGGAGGCCAAGCACACCCACACTTTGTTTCTATTGGCGCGCTTCGGCCCGTTACACGAACGCCGCCGTTCTCGTAATTTCCATGCCTGCTCCATGCCTTTAGCAGCTCCTGGAAAATAAAAGTCCAAGTATCTACGGGGCAATTGTTCCGCGTAGGTCTGATTATCATAGATTGACAAAAATCCTTTGACAGCGAGCTATGGAAACGGTGAGCTTTTGCACCGAGATATTTAAACATTTCCTTTGAAAAGAAACTGATGTTGTCAGTGAGAAAAGTAATGGTCTTTACACAGATGTGATTCAAGCGTAAATTTGCTACACGTGTGCTGCAGTTTGGTGAGATGAAATTATTACTCACTTGTGAAGATAATGAAATAATTTCTGACATCAGACATAAGTCATATGCCAGTGGTAGGTTCTCTGCATGATTAATAACTTTTTTTTATTCAAATCAATTTTGACAAGAGATCTATTAATTCAGACTGGAGCCCCCACGGATTTGCAAAGCAGACTTCTGAGACTTTGGAGGAAGAGGCAGATGAATCACTCTCTTGCTCACCTCTAAGATACAAACAATATAATTAAGAGTTTATAAGCAATGGCTTACCTCCGGAACCAGAAATAAACACATTAATCATGCCAAGCTTCCTGAACCTGTGGTCATAATGGTTGGTAGCGGTTATGGACCGCTTTGTAGAGACCTCAGTGATGGCACCATGACTCGGCATGGGATGTTTATCTCTGTGGTCAGTTGGTCACTCTGTGGTTATCTGGAATGCTGTGTCCCTTCAGTCTGGATCTCCCTTCCAGCTGCTTGAGAGAAAAGAGATTGGGGTAATGGTTTACAATAATCGTGCCATCATAATTCCTTTATAACACATCCATAGAACATTCAGTGCACCTTCGTAGTGCATTCATATCACATTCATAGTACACTCATAAGCAGCATGTACGTATGCCATAACATCCTAAAATATCTTAACAGCTTTAATATACATTAATAACAAGCATTATATGATTATACAGTTATAAGATTTGTTATTCATCTATATTAAAGCTGTCAAGTCTTATTCAAGTATTATGAATGCAGTGCTTTAAGACATGTTAAAGATTGCTTATTAATGCTCTATAAATGCATTATTAAGGTGCACTGAATGTCCTATGAATGCATAATGATGATGTAGTTAATATAAAGCATTACCAAGACTGGTATAGGGAAGTTAATATAACCTCTGTCTGCTTCTCTATCATCAGGTTTCCCACACTGCAGTGGACACCTTCTCCAGCTTTTTAGTTTGTGCCTATAGTGTGTGCCTCTGCTAGTACCTGTTCTCATTGCTCAGGTGCCTCAGGTGCAAAATTAATGATTTCCTTTCCTAATTTGTGTATTGCACCCAATGTCTGCCAGTAGGATGTCAAAAGTTTGCCTCCATACAGAGGCCGTGCTTCCCAGTAGGTGGTGATACCCTCCCCTAAAATTACTTGTGCAGCAGTCCACTTGCAGCACTACTTGTGCAGAAACTAAAATGCTTATTGACCATTGTTCTTGCAGCTTCTGTTACACTGATGATATTGTCACATGACTGCTGAAAATGTAAAAATCTGTCTTTAGACATTCAGACCCTGGCAGTGATGTGTACATCATTTAGTAATGAAGTACTTTGTTTTAACCAGTTTTCGAGCTTTTGAGTGCTTCGTTCTGTATGGCTCTATGTTGGATTGACTGTGCTTCTGAAAAGACTTCATGCGTGAGCCTGCTCTGCTGCATGGTGACAAGTGAAAGTCACCAACATGTCAAATGGATACTCGGGGAAAATCCATCATTTGTGTGGCTGAGTTCTTAAAAAGCAGCTGGCCAGAATTTACAAGCAATCATAGCAAGACAAAGGTTCTGGAACCTAATAAATGATGTGCAGTGCTTTGGGACTTTGGAGCATTGCATGGATGGCCTTTTGAAATGTAAAATGAATGACCAACTGCAACTATAAAGCAGCGCACTCATGGGAAAGTCATTCTGACCTGAAGGTGTAGCAGTGTGGTCAGGTCTAATGCTTCTCTCCTGGCAGGGAAAAGTCCCCTCATCGAAGAGGATGCTTACATTTATCCAAGAAAACTGCACTTTCCACCTGCACAGAAAGGCAGCCAGAGGCTAAGATGTTCCTTCGACCAGCCAGGATAAATAAAAATGGAAAAAAAAACACACACTATTGTATAAGCTACACACAGACACACATACACATGTTTACGGTCACATGGGTATGCAACACTACGCCGCTGCAGGTATCTTGGTTAGCCTGGTGGCACATTCCACTCCCTTGCACTCACTACATGTGTAGAATTAGTCAGTTAATGATGCTAAATTCATAAATTGCTTCCAGGTTTTCTGCACGGTATTGACAATAAAGATGTCTTTGTTTCCACTGGAGTCCACCCGCACTGGACTCCTGTCCTTGTGGCCGCCTTCATGGCAAAGGTCAGGAAGATGCTGGAAATGTAGAACTTACATTTCGCCTTCCAGTTTATTGTTTGTATCTGGCTTTTGAACTGTGGATACAAATGATTTTTCTCTCACCGAATGTCAACCTGCTATTCATAGAACCTCATAATTTATCACTGTCTGCCACTGGGATTCTACGTGGTAGTTCTCCTACTGCTTCTGTCTGCCGACGATTTCTAATTGTGGTGTAATTACGATACTGCAGCAATTTATAATACTCCTGTGAGTTCTAAATTTGCCACACGTTGTAAAAGGTTCTGTACCAGAAGTTCATAGATAATCGGGTTAAGGATGCCACACATATGCACAGAGGAATACACATAGACGTGAACTTTCAAAGTTCGTAGGAAAGAGGTAGGATTATAATTTCTGCGGTTTTGTCTCGAACTCCTGTTGACCTTGGAAGAGTTCTCCTGAGTTTCTTTTTTTCCCCTAGCATCTTGCGAATAACTTATATGGCTTGGAAGCGTCACAAGCCTTGCAATGAGTGCCAGGTCCTGCCTCAGCCAGGTTGGGGGCCTCCCCGAAAGCTTGTGCGCACTAACATGCATGCACACACGCAGACGCCGGTGGGCGTGTGTCCTAAAGCACTCTGTGCCAGCTGCTGCCCTGCGGGGAGGGAAGTTTGCTAGTCTGTTAGAGGCCAGCCTGACAGCCCAGCGATCATTGCTAGGTTTTCAACAGGTCTGGGGTTACCATCATAGCAGAACATCCGACGCCTATTAGGTGCCAGGGTCAGGAAATGAATGTTTAGGAATCAACATCTTTTCTTCAAGGATATAGGTTTGGTTTCAATATTGGTAGGGACCAAATGAACCCCAAACCAACTGCCCCAATAAACACACACACGTTTGTATTCCTATCTTAGTGAGGACTGTCCATTCATTTCTGTGGGAACCCTAATCCCAATCATGACACCCTTCACCGCTACCCAGCCCTAACCAAACAAAATACAAGACTTTTTGCATTTTTACTTTTTTGATTGTATGCACAGACTTTTATAAAATTAAGTTTGAAGTAGTGAGGACTGAAAAAATGACCTTTACAAATTTTTGTGAGGATTTGCTGTAATTGTGTGGTACTTTGGTCCACACAAGAAAAACCTGCACACAGACACGCACACACACACACACACCAGCATTATACCAGCATTATTCCTGAATTGCAACCCGATCAAAATACTGGACAATGAATCAGCCAAAAATTTCATGACAAGAGACAATGACAAAAATATCAAAGTACAAGAATAAAAGAAAATGAGCAGAAGGTGCAACAATAAATTATTTAGAAAAAGAGAAAATAAAGTCTAAGAGCTAGAAAAGAAAATCTAGGAGCTCTTATATAAAATCATTTCGCTACAGAATTTGTTGCCAGCGAAATGAAAATGAATGAATCTTGTCACTGTGTAATCACAAAAGATTGTCCACTGAAACCATGCCGCAAGCCAAAAACCTACCAAACATATTCACCTGAAATTCTCA
>JAODKN010000016.1:20546788-20569274 GCA_026774425.1 Petrocephalus zakoni | reverse complement strand
TCTCTTCTGGAACTCCATCCAGAAGCAGGCTGAGAAATACAAGGCAGCAAATGCCCTTCTGCACCCCGGCCTTTTCCGTGTCATTCTCTTCTGGAACTCCATCCAGAAGCAGGCACATGTATATTCCTGCTGCTGCCCATGGTGTGTTTAAGCTTCCTTAACCTGAATAGTAAGCCAACTAATTAAGTCTGTAAATTAGCATGATTTCAAGACTCCGGGGAAAGCATGCCTGGATTATGGAAAATAGCTTCCATTTCCACTGATCACACTGCAGGATCTTTCTAAAGGGAATATCTTTTATGTAAAACCTTAAAACTGCAGCCCTTTTGTCCTCACCCTTGAATTTTGTTAAAAATATGAAAACTGACA
This sequence comes from Petrocephalus zakoni, assembly GCA_026774425.1. Lineage (NCBI taxonomy): Eukaryota > Metazoa > Chordata > Actinopteri > Osteoglossiformes > Mormyridae > Petrocephalus > Petrocephalus zakoni. Next base: position 20,568,905 of record JAODKN010000016.1, on the reverse strand, counting down.
ATACTGTGAAACGCTTCAGAATCACCTTTGGTCATTGTTTGCATTTGGTTGTTGACAGACACCCAGATTCCAGTTTCGGCTCGCTGTTTCCCTCCAATAGCAAACCTTCCTGTTAGCTATTTCTAGCTATTCTTGGTACAGCAACAACAAATGGAGCATACAGTATACATGGAGAGCAAACAATTAATCTGGCTTACTTTTTAAAGGCTGGAGCTAAAATAAGCAGCTCTGAGCATAGCAAAACTAGAGAAAGTACTCCATATTAGCATGCAAGATTTTTGTTTAATATAAGTAAACATGAATGCTAACACATTTATGCTAACACATCCATTTATAAAATATACATCTGCTTTCGACACACTTATTCTGGTCGGGGTCATGGGGATGGAAGGTGGTGAAAATATAGAAACAAAAAAACATCCAGTTTAATCTCTAAGACAAAGATGACTCAAAATGAGGAAGTGTTTAGAGCCTCACATTTAACGACATGTAAAAATATACACATAAAAAACACAAAAACATTACAGTTCTGGAAAATGTTTAAATACGAGTTTCTAAAGGTTAATCCTCCGTGGCTGCTGAGTACTCGACATGTGACAGACTATTTGATGCTTCTGGGTTATAAATATATAACGAGTGACTTCTATAGGGAAGAGAAAAGGTTAAATCAATGGCAAATATCGCAAAAACACTATAAATCTTTTCTCAGTATCAGTAGGCGATCAATCGAGATGCATCACTATGAGTAGGAAAGAAGAGATCACTTTCCCCCTAAGACACTGTATAAGTTACTATACCAAATAAATGAAATGAACTTACTAGAAGCAGGAGCCTTTAATGATGGATTTTTTAATTATACAGACTATGAAACAGGCAGTGGCATGACAGCCTGTTATACGTGGAATAGAGGAACTTTCATGCTATTACAGAAAACCTAGCAGAGGCTTTTATAACCAAACAAAACTAGCCAGTTTGTTATGCAATATGAAATGGTTAACCTTGCGTAAAGTTTTTTTTTAACTCACAAGAAAAGCTGATAAATAATTAGAATTTATTTATACTTCAAAGGAAAACTCATCACGAAACACTAACAACTAGAACTAGTGACAATATTAGGTGTACTAAATGCTTATGGATGTAGAACTGACTAGCAAAATGCTTGCAGCATTTTAGAGGATGAACTTCACAGCATGATCAGTAGATCATGGGTCCTATTGCTTGGGGTGTTGTTTTTTGTTTTAGCTACAGACAGGCATAAATTCCATACATTAAATGAACAAAACTTTATGACACAATTTAAGTGGTGCGAGAAATTCCAAACAATTACGCAAATTATAAATAAACAAAAATATTAATTTACAAATCTAAAATTATGTACTATATCGCCACAAATTAAATTTAGGAACACTACAAAATACTAGTACTTTACAGGTCTCCGTGAGGGATACAGAAATAAGGTCAGGCTCTCTAGACAGATCTGGGTATTTGGCTTGATTGTAAGCACTGTGACACATAAGAAAACAAACCACATGTTTTGAACAATTCACAAACACATTTTATATCTGCTGGTATAGGCTCCAGGCTAATGGTGATGCTGGGCCTGATAACCAGTTATGGAAACAGGATAGGTGGGTGTATACATGTGCATGCAGGTGTGTACTTTAATTCAGTCTGTTAGATTTCACACAGAATACTGCATAAAACTCAGTCACCACAAAGAGTATTAGAGCAGTGAAAAGCAAGTATGATTCATGGCTTACTGTGATCACATTCAAGGATGAGTTACAAAGGTAACCTTGATTAAGGTAAATATCTTTTATCTCAACCAAAGCCCATAAATAAGGCATGATTCAATTGTACAGAATATTGCTGGGGTCACAAATAAAATAAGCCTTGAGGTCTTCTTTAATGCAAACAACTTCAGAATCAGGAAGAAGAAATATTTGTTATGCTAAATGGCACGGTAGTTTGAAATAAATTCTAGTTCCATTCATGCAAAGATAGTAAAGCACTTATTAAATGTAAGATGTTGTACCTGTAAGGGCCTGAATGGCCTAGTCTTTTGTATTCTGGTGTATTTTGAAGTGTTCATTTCTGCACACCTGGCACCTAGGCTGTCCGTCACTGACCGGCAGTGACTCTGGGCCACTTTCACAATCAGAAGGCCATGCCTATTCCCACAAAGGCCAGCCGCTTGCTTCCTGTTCTCGTAGGATGTTCACATTTTACTATATTTTCTCAGGAAACGTGGAGGCAGACCCTGGAGGAGGTGGATGTGCGCCCGCCGCGGTCCCGTGCCCAGTGCGGCAGACGGGAAGCAGTCACGGGGTCTAGCGCCGCCCTCAATGGGGAGATTGGGGGCAAACAGGCGACAGGGAAAACTGAGGCGTCCATCTGTGGATCCTTAATAGCATGGGAACTCTGCATAAAGGGGAGCCTGTATAACATCTGAGGGCCGTCTCTCTGTTTTCTGAAGGACTGTAGGACGCACATAAAGGCTTATACAAGGCTCCTATAATGTTTCCCCTTTTTGACCCTGTGTGGAATGTCATGCATGGGACAGACGTGCAGACGAGGCCTATAGCCCTAGGACTCAGCCCACAGAAGCCCGCGTGTGTGAGGGGGCTCACTCGAGAGCTCCGTAGGGTCATTACCTTCCTCGGACCCTCAGTACTGTACATCGGGGGAGGATCACAAGGCATCGAGTTGTTTTTATTTGCCCGGGAAACTTTCGACATTGGCTCCAGATGTCCAATGCCCCGCCCCAATAAAGCAGAGCGCGTCCTCTGGGATTACTTGCTTCTCGTGTGTCTAATTACCCTTCTGTCCCCCCGAAAATGACCCATAAAAATGATCTTGCGTGGTGCTTTTCGGCCCCTTGGCCTCTAGCTCAGTCAGATTTTCATTCTTTTCAAGATCTTCGCCCCAGCCATCCTACGTCACTCCAATCTTCTCATCCGTTCTTACATAGTGCCAGTAGATGCAAATGAAAAGCATGCCTTTGAGTCAATTGACATCAGAACTGAAGACAAAATTCATCTGTATGCATAATTACTGGTTGACCTTGAAGTGACACACAACTTTTAAGTATGAAAGTCATTAGGCTTCTTGGTCTGAGGCTTTGATGGTGTGAACGCAAAGCACTATTTCATGCCTTCCGTGTTGAGCTGTACCTGACCCGCTCCTGCTGCAGGCAGCAAAACCATTCAGGAAACCAGAAAATCGGATTTGCGACACCATTGTTGCTAAGAGACAACCACCTATGCACAGAAAGAATAAATCTGCATGCACACATAAAAACAATTTAATTTATGGGGTGTAAGGTAAACGCTGTGAATCTGGGTAGTGTGCAGGGTAACCCAAGACGATGTTTTTGTGGCTGCTGTCCAGTTCAAATCATATTAGCCCAATGCCCGGAATGCCGTGCGGTGTGGCGGAAACCTCCGAATGTCCAAGGCCGTCTTCTGGTGCATGGAAACTGGACGCCAAAAACGAAAAAACAATTAAGGGCTTTAAATGATAAATGATAAATATACATGCTTAGAGGGCCTGTGTTGTGTCCTGCATTTATGAGGTTCATTGTGATGGTTTTACAAAGGAATGTTTTCAAAAAGTAATGAATTGTTGCAGTTTTTACAAGCATAATGAGAGTGATATGTTTCAAATGAATCCAGTGGAAGGACTGTGTGTGTGTGTGTGCGTGTGTGTGTTTAACTATCTATTTAATGCGTTTTAGATTTCAGCTGAATTGAGGTAAAAGCAATACACAAACAGAGTTTTTCTAAGGGCTAAATTTATAGACACCATTGTCCTTCTGTACTGCACTGTATTGTAGTACTTATTTGCACCTGGAATCATGCTTTCCTTGCCTGTGTAATGATAACATATTATGCATAACCATACAGCTTGTATTTGTCCTTCTACTGTACTGTATGCTGAACCTTAAGGTTCTTCAAGAGTCATCTGTTAGTAACCTGCAGCCCCCAAGGGGAGAAGAACATGACTTTCAGCTGTCCGACATCCTTAAGATGGTTTGACTTTGATCAAAATCACATGGAAGAGAGCAGATATGTTCTTTGATCACAACCCAGCACATCATTTCCATCTTTCAGTTTTTTTTTTTACAGTCGGCAAAGAAAGATGCGTGGTATGTACATTTTGTAACCTTCAGCCGGTCTGTCCTTGGTCTTTATGGAGCAGGGGGAGCAGCAGGGGCTTATGGGATGCTTACATGAATATCTTTGACTATAGTTTCCCTGCCTGAACCTCCTTGGAGAGACAGTTAGTGAGACGTCTGTGCTAACAGGACCAATCTCCCATCAGTATTACTGCAGCCTCTTAAAACAGACTGGCCTACCACTGATTTCATGACCTTGAGGTAACATCTGTATTCCCCGCCTATCTCCAAAAGCTCCAAGGAATAATGTTACTTAACAAACTTTAGAAACCTGAAGTTGCTCCTTGTCTGCTTCCTGTATTTCACACTCTCCCCCCTTTGTTCCTGGAAACAATTCCATTATTTCTCTACATGTGCAGGTTCTCGTCATTCCGCGTGCTTAGCGAACATGCTCGATGCAGGAACGGGAACACAGGGTGCATCGAGGACTCGCCCCAGAAAGGGCAGCAGAGGCATTGAGCTTCGCGGTTTGTTGCACCCTTGCTTAAATTTGGAAAAAAAGCATATATTTAACTATGCGGAAAAATGTCCCGGATTACAGGGAAGCTGAGAAAGACTTACTGAAGGACACAAAAGTGACGCTTCCATAGCGTGTAGCAAGCAAACGGAGCTATTGGCGGAGATCCTGCACATAGCTTTGGGAACTCTAAGGCTTCTGATCACGCTCACCTATCATCTTATCGCATTCTCGTTTGCCACTGCATTGAAATATTTATTATTTAGCAAAAACAGCCTGTTTTATGTATTTTCCATGCCTAGTTAAGTTTGCAAGTTAAAATGCTTAAAATTGCTGTCATAAAACGGGGAGCTTTCTTTCTCTGGAACAGGTTCTGCTATTGTGCTGATGGGCAAATGTCCACTTGTCCAGTAATAAGGACCCTCTTAACACACATGGCACACTTACGCCTGCTTGTTCTCACTGCTTAGGGGTTTATTGAAGTAATTTTTATAGTTACTGACCCTTCCAAAGGTAATTTTCTACACCCCAGATATCCAGAACATTGGGCACATTTTGGTGTGATGAAAGGCTGTGAGTTTTACTCAGTTTTAGATTAGATACATTGTTATTACACACACACACACAAACACACACACACACACACACACAGCGTGACAAGCCAACACACGAGCTGTCTCTTCCCATAAAGACATGCATTTCTGTGTGTTGTCAGCCTTGATGGGTTGAAGGAGTGAAATTTAATTTTATAACACTGTCTTCTTTGCCCATTTATTACGCGAATGACTCAGCTACTTGAAAATGCTTTATAAACCTTTTTTTAATATGTGAAATGTAAAATTTTATGGGGTAGAAATCAAACCACTACACACTGTAGTGTTATAAACTGCAGCCGTTTGACTTCATATTACGGGGGAGAGGTGTCCAGGCAAATCACGAAAGAGCGTGAAATGGAGGGAAATGTGCACCAACCTGAGCTGCACTGCCCAAGCCCCTTGTCTGACCCCTTCTCCACCCCGGACACGCACCTCAGCCCGTTCTCCACCTCTGCGTCCTGACAGGTGTAACGCTTACTGGCAGGTGCTGGCCCAATTAGACTGTTCCTGCACCGCTGGACCCTGCTTTATCTCCTTTTCGCCATGCTGGGCCCTGCTGGGCCAGCATGAAATGGGATTTAATGGAGCAGGTCATTAGTTTCCTGTAATCCCCTCTTATTCTTACCCTCTGACCCCTACGCCCCGCCCCTCCACTGCCACTCGGGCTTAAATAGGATCAGATTCTTGGTAGATTAGCTGACAGCACTGATATTATGGTTGAGTTCTTGACCTGGAAGTGAACCTGGAAGGATTCGGTTTACTCCTGTTGCGCAGACGGTGCCTGATTAACCTGCCGCTCTTCAGTGTGCAGGTGGGGCACAACGTGCCTGCATGCACAAACCAATCATAATGCCCCATTTAGACACAGGAAAACCTCAGAGTGCTTGGATCATTCATACACAATTGGCAAACAGTTAACTAACCACCTGTGATAAAATAACAAGTGTAATTACCAATAGCTGGCCCAACTTTTGCCCCTGGTCATTTTCAGATATTAATACCCAGCTTTATTATTTTTATCCAGTTTTCGTCATTTATGGCCTTGCCCTCATCATCATATGATGCCTCTTGTGACTGTAGGTTCTCTGCAGGCTTTTACCACCTGTTTGGCTCTGTCACTCTAGAGACATTTATGAATAAAACATTTCACTGTTGTACCCAAGTATACAACTGGGACCAACAGACTCTAGATCCAGCTTATTACTACTCTACTACTGGCTGCTTATTCACTGATTTCTTACCAGTGCTTTACCAGCATATTGTGGAAATTTCTGGATTCCACAGAAGCTTGAATTATCCAGTAAACCAGATGGTCCAGTATTGGTTTGGAATGGCCTAGCCAGTGAGCATTTTTTTAGGAAGCTCAAAAAATATAAATAGATTTTAATTTGGTCCAATCAGGACGATTATATCTTGGAAGGGTTGGCACAACCATCACAAAAGACAGTAAGCCTCCTAGCTCTACATCCTTCAGGTCTGTGGAGGCTGTCCTAGTTACGGCATGCACATATTACTGTTGGACTTTGCAGAAAAAAAGTCTGAAAACACATTAAAAGTCTGTCTTTGAACCAGCAGGCACAAAACTAAAAAGGCTCATTAACTTCTGTTGCGAAATAATCACAACAAATCTGGGCTCCATTAGCTAAACACAGAAAAATGAAGATCTCCAACCGCAGTTACTTTATTTTGTCTTCCTGTTCCTTTCATGACGCCAGGGAAAAGCTAGGAGAAATGCTAGGATTAGGGGAAGATCGTTTTAATGCCTCGCTGCCTGTCGCCCATCCAGAAGAGTCGGACACTGAGCTTTTAACGCACAGAAGCATTCTGTGTTTTCTGTTACATGTACGTAGGCCGACCGACTGACAGAAGCATAGCTGCCCACGCAGTACCAAGCATGCACTCGACTGCACGTTCACTCAGCCTGTGGCGAAAGCGCCGGTGGACACCGGGAGAGGGTAAACAGATCCCTCGAGCAGCTTTATCTGATAAATGCCCTGTCGAAACAAGCCACCCATTCTCCTGCCTTCTGTAGGAGGGACAAAGGGAGGAAGAGAAGTTGGGCGGTGTAAGAGCGATAAGGCTGGGCCCTGTCTTTCTGCGGCTCCTTTCTGCGTGCGCCTATTTCTGCTGAAAGGATGCTCCAGTCTTACTCATCTTCTGTTTACAGACCCTAGCCAGTTTGGCAGGCAGCTACTGAGGAGAGCTGTGAATGGGCCGGTGTGGGGAAGCAGAGGTACCATTCAGAAGAAGGGCACCCACTACTGGTCTGATATGTGGGTGGTATGGGTGCAGAGGAATCTTAGGTATCAGGTCATTACTTGCCTTCCGCAATGCTCAATATTTTTTTCCTTATTCTTTTATTTTATTTGTAATTTTATTACTGTTTAATTCTGATAGACCCACAGAAACAAAAGTCTCACAATCAACGATTTTACTTGCTGATTTTTGCATTTTTTAAATTTATTTAATTAATCTTACATGACGCATGCTATGTAGGTTTCTGTTTAGATTTCGCGGCTTGGATTTTCGGGACGCAGAGTAGGTAAAGTGCAACGGTTATCCTACCCTGCAAACTGAGTCACGGATCAAGTTCTCGCGACCCGACAAGGGTAGCAATCCCCCCTCACCCCCCCGTGAAGTTTGGATTTACGTAACGTGGTATTTTCCCTCCTTGCTGTGGGCTCAGGGTCCAGCTGTTACAGGCCTGATTCTCGGAAGCTGATTCTCAGTTGATTTCCCTCTATATTTACAATAGAATAATAATCATAAAAGCCCAGTTTAATGTACCTGCTTAGTAGCTGCTGCTGTCAAACAGATTTAGTTTTATGAGTCTGTCAGATTTGGCAGCTCGTCTTTCTCTGCTCCAGCCAGAAGTTTTTTTTTTTTTTGGTAGGTCATCAGCCATGATGCTGATGGAAACAGCAGATACAACAGGGAGAGCCGACTGGCTTTGTGGAAAAATAACGAATGTTCTCTCTCTCTCTGTCTCACGTCCCGCAGTGGTTGGCCTGGTGGCAGTAACCGGACAGTTTCGGTCAACGTCTGCAGACCAGCAGAACTCTTCCCGTACAGCGGCGAGCACAAAACGGCCGATGGAGGCAGGGCAACACGAAGCGAGGGCCCCCCCTCGCCCCGCTGCACTGTTGACCCCTGAGTGAACCCTAGGATCACGTTCTGAAATTCCCATGGACACCAGAACCCATTAAAGGTGCCGGTCCCCACCTCTTTTCTTCCCTCTGCACCGGGTAAGACAGTGGTGCGGACACAAAGGCCCCCGGGACCCTACCAAAAGCGGCCAGTGAATGAACAGAGGCGTCTGGGAGGCCTTGAGAACCACGCAGTCTTTGGGTCTAATTAAGACGACAAAGATAAAACTGTTTCAGAAACTGCAGAAAAAGGATCTCTTTACAGAACGGAGACAGTTTTTATCTGCTAACTAGCCCACTTTTTAGGTTTACTGGCCCCTCCTTTTTTAATCCTCCTTTCTTGTCGATTGTTCCGCCGTCTCTCTGTACTGTCCGTTGTGGGTCTGGTTACGTTTAAAGGGCGATTCAGGAAAAACAGATTCCAGCTACACAAAGCAGCCACTTAAACATCGCAAAGGGCCATCAGAGAGCGTCCCTGCCTTCACCCCATCACAAAGACACTTCCCCTGCTATGTCCCCCCCAAGCTCCGCCTCCTTCCACCTACCACCCAATCACCTCAAATGTTGATGACCTCCAAATCTCAATAGACCCACCGAATTCTCCAGATGTAAGGTTCTTCGTAATGTTTTTCTGCAAAGCCCGATTAAACAGCCAAACCTGGGTCAGAATAATTTTCTGCTGTCTGACTTGGCTTGCGATCACAGATTAGACTAGAAGGCAAAGATATGGCAAGTAAAAAAATATATAATTTGTGTGTCTAAGTAAGTTTTTCTTATGGTCATATTTCATTTACTAACTAGGTTAACAGGCTTGCCAACTTTGGCTAGCTGACTGGCCTGAGATTTTCAATTCCAGACGAGTCTGCCCACATATTTACATGTATGTACGAGTTGTATTACCTTATAAATAGACGGTAGGGTTTGCAAAATACCCCAACACTTTTGATGCAGCTAATTTTAGGTTTATAATGGAATTATATAGATTGGCCGTAAGATTTCCAACATGAGCGTGAGACTTGGAAACCTTGGGTTAAGTGGCTTGAAGATAGATTAATGGGTTTTCTCGAAATTTATCAGATGTGGCTACTGGACAGTAAAGACACAAGCAAGTTTACATATTTAGGTGTTTTCTTATATGCTGCACATATACCTGTTTTTGATATTCAGTGTTATTAGGACTTTGGTCAAAAACTTGAATGATGAAAAAGTGTCACAAAATTAAGTAATTTATAAGTTTGGAAATGTAAGCCTTTTCTTGCACTCTGCAACAGCCTATGACTTTTATCCTCGATGACTTCAACCAAATTATTGTCCAGGCTCTCCTTCAGCCTTGCATGAATCCCGGCTCTTTTCCCCGCAGAACTGCTTCAACTCCCTGACATTTGTGGGTTTACGAATAAGAGCTGTCTGTTTCAGATCTTGCCTCAGCATCTCAATTGGATATAGTTGTGTACTTTGATTAGACTTTTAGATTTTAATTTTTCTATTCTTTACTATTCTGATGCATACTTGCTAGAATATTTTCAATTAAACATCAGGAAATGTAGTGGCTTTTTCACACCACAGTATGCACACATACAAAGTTTTACTAAATAAGTGTCATAACAGTAGCAAAAGACTCAAAGTGATGATTCTTCAAACCATTATAATAGTGAACAAAAATTAGACCAAAGTATAATACTTTTAGTCTTTCCAGAGAAAGCAAAAGGACCTGAAATAGGAAAACAAACTAAGGCAACTTTAGCACCATCTAGTGGTAGCCATTGAGAACAAAGGTGTATGAGCCAGGTGAGTAACACACAGTAATCAATACCTTGCTCCAGTTGTCAAACAATTAGAATTTCTTTACAATGGATACTAAGAAAGTATGAAAAACACAACTGTCACATAAAAAATGACAGGATCACCAATAGCAAGAAAGAGTCTTACTGTAGGCTGTTTGACCTGCATATACATGCTAAATATATATTATATTACATGATTGGGATATTTTATAAAATTCAGCAAATGTAAGTAAAAGTAAGCCAACACCATCCAATTCAGAAGCACACAATAATTAGCACAAAGTAGTTTGTGATCTCTTCAGGTTATGTACATTGCAGCTATGTAGGTCTTTATAATAAATGAAAACAGAGTTTGGTTTATTGCTTGTGAACAACAAATAAACAGTACTATAAATTTATCAATTTATCTAGTAAATAGGCTTATTAGTGGCAACATGGGGCGAACAAGTATAAAAATGCAAAATTTGCAGTTTAATGATGGGTTTATGGCCTAGAGACCATAACACATACTCAAGATAAATTGAAGCAACGAGCAGCATTCAGTCCTTGCCCAGCGTAATTTACATTTAGTCAAATGGCTCGGTCAAGCAGTAACGGGTCTTGTAAATGCGGTGAAGTTTAATTAACAGTGTTCTAGCTTAATTGGCATGATATGTCGTGGCTGGAAGGAGGCCGTAAAGTTTATAGTAGAATGGACAGGCCATGCGTCATGGAGCAAGCGGCAGTTAAACAGAGGAATCTAAAGCAGCACAAACAGCCGACCGGCCCGCCATCCACCCTGCACAGCACAGCCTCAGACATGCCACTTTACAAGGTACATTTCTTCAGTCTTGAATACTTTGCATTTAAGAGGCTAGTTCACCGCTTTATAGTCGCCCAGCATTAAATAAATTGACATCAAGCTATTACCACACAGGCATTTTTATGTTTACCTATTAAAGAAAGGCTCTATAAAACTGGGGGCTAATGGTTCACACACACACACACACACATGCACACACACACAGGTTTGTATTCCTATGTTTGTGGAGACTCTCCATTAATTTCTATGGGAAAAACCCTAATCCTAATACATCAGCTTTAACCCCTACCCAGCCTTAACCTTAACCATAAATGACCATACAGAATACAATACGTTTGGCATTTTTAGTTATTTGATTGTGTTCACAGATTTTCGTGGGGACCTAAAAAATGTCCCCACAAAATGAAAAGTAACAGGTTTACCTTCACTGTGGGGACATTTGGTCCCCACAATGTGGTTAAATATGTCCCCACAATGTGGTTAGACATGTTCATGCACACACACAGACTAATTCTGCATGTCCGTATATTCACACTCATGCCCAGGAGACTTACATGCCATCATGCTAATGTTGTATCCTTTAACATAGCAAAGGAGTAGTAATGGCAGATACAAAGAGAGATCCTTGGTGTCTATATATTTGCTGCACAAACATCTGAGCAAGAGTTCAAACACCATGCCTTGGCTGCGTTTCCTTTCTTATAGTAATTCCTAAACCCTTAGTACTGGCAGGAATGTCAACCATAACCATTTAGGAGTATAATGACTAAAGTGTCCCGCTCAGCTCGAGGCTGACCTCTCTGCTCTCAGGCTCTGCACCCTGGCCATAGCCGTGTCACCCTAGAGCAAGCCCCTGTCAGCACTCTCTGCATAAGTAGGAAGGATCGCGAGCAGCATGTGGGAAACCCAGGGGAGGTTCTGGTGTTCTTGGAGTGAGATGTTCTTCAAGGCAGACATTCAAAGTATCTTGGGGAGAAAAGCTGCAGAAAGGCCTTCCAAACAAAATAAAGTGTGGGGTGAGGGACGCTGAAAAAGGCCCGCTGAAGAGGAAGGGAGCTTAAGTGTCCAGATGGTGTTCTACTCCTCCTTCAACACCATGTCCATTCAGAGAAACAATGGTGAAGGTGGGTGGCAGACCAGCCAGGTGTGGCACCTTTCATTTAAGCTGCACGTCATATTCTGTCCTTATAGTCCTTTACTTTTAACGAGTGACAGCTATAGGATGAAAATGAAGCTGTTGCATTTATTAAGCTAGCAATAAAGTAATAATGATTGCTATGAAAAAGCTTCTTTAGTCTTCTGTTGACATAGTCCAGGTCTAGGTATAGCACTGAAGAGTGCAAGACCATGAAGGAGTCTTGAGTACTCGTAGGCTACTGGATTATGTCTTTTGTCAAAATTGCACATTTAGCAGAGCTTATATGGCTTGTGTAGGCCTCTGGTCTCTCGTTCAAGATGAAACAAAAGAAAGTCTTAGATGAAACGGAGAAAAGGGCATGGGAGGAGAAGTTACTGAGAGATGAGAAAAAAATAAGATCACGTAATTAACTGAACATCATGGTCAATGGGTTTTTCAGTTTTCATAAATCTAGATCCAAGCCATCTGACTCTCTAGTTGACCTGTTTGGGTTGTGCCTAAGTTCCAAGTTCTAGAACGTGTACCAGGCACTGAGGAAACTCACTGGATCTCTGACCCTTGGCCACCCCCCTGGTGTCATGTGACTGTTAACTGTTAACCTACCTCCCGAGTTCAAGGAAATGGCCTGAAACCAAACATTTGGAGCTGCGTTCTCCACACGCTCTGTGCACCATTAGAGCAACTGTTAAAAGCCAGGTGAGGGCATGGGAAAACTATCAAGCACATCAGAGGAGGGGCGGCTTTAACGAGTAGGGGGAGGGGGTGGGGGGGCTGGTGGGCCAGCAGAGGTGTGTTAATAAAGGCAAAATGAAAGGATAAATGCTCTCATTAATCTCAGTGTGGTTCACACATTGGAACCAGGTGTGAAATCCAGCCCTGGGAGGGACTGTATTTACACAAATGGTGCATGCACAAATAAATACCTTTGCTGGCGGCTTTGCAGTGATTTCTTTTCATTTTGTGCAGCGTCTCGGTGAGTTTTAATTGCTCAGCATGCCCTTTGGAATGCTGCGAGTCCCCCACCCCGCATACCATATATTTTTTTTAAAGGGCTGCTTGGGGGTTTCGTGGACTGTACAGTGCCATGAAGGACGTAACCTCCCTCCCACCCAGGGCCCCCATCTCCACCAACTCTATACCATCCACCCCCCGCCGCCCCACACATATATACATACCTACTACGGGCTGCTGAACCCATGCTTTAGATGAGGGGTATCTTTGCAGCTCCCTAATTAGGTTACTAATTAGAGAATGGATTGGCTGAAGAGTCCTCACACCTGACCTAAAGGTATCCCAAAAGCCTACATACACACCAGCCCTTTGCAGATCAGACTGCCCACCCCTGCTTTAGACTCATCATTGTGTCACTGTTATCAATAACATCACATGTACATTGTGCTGCTTTTCTTCCAACATGAACGAGTCTGCAGGGTATCGATCGATTTTCTGTAACCGCCCACATCGGCCAGGCTAGAAATCAACAACAGTGCTTCAAGCTGAGGATCAAGACCTGTGGGGAGTGATTAAATACACAATATGCCCTCCCATTTAACCTACCTAGACATGATGGTATGCAAGTTTGTGTGAACTATCAATAAACATACAGGTTTTATCCATTATGCAGCTGAATATTAAGTATGTAAAGTTAAATTAATAAAGCTATCACTATGTATTTACATATCTGTGCATCTGCATCCGAGCATTTAAAAACGTGTAATGCACGGATTGGAGTGAATTAACCCTCTTCCACACCAGTTATTAGTTAATTGTACATAAAGGCTGGCCTTCAGGCTTGGCAGCAAGCATTTTCAAAATCACTGCTAGCTATAGCAACAGACTATTTTTGTATTAGAGACGATGGCTTGGGTAATAGTAGTAGGCTTGGCCGGTATCTAATTTTCATCCCTTCTAGACATAACACTGCGGTATACGGTATTTCGGGCAATATTTTTAAAAGGAACACTATTCTGGTATTTTGAAATTTCCCCCCATAATGCAGTTTCACAGAAAGGAAGTAGTGCACTATACTAGGCCTAGTTCTACTAATAACTGCATTTTTGATTCGTAAATCTGAATAGAATATTTTTAAGTGCAAGTGCAAACCAAATTTACGGTAACTGTGGTATAAGTGCGGGAAATTCTTCACCTCTGCAGCCATGCATTTAAAAACGTATAATGCATAGCTTGCCATCCATTAAAATTTGCATAATGTACATAAAAATTGTTAATAGTTATTTTGGGACATCAATTAAATTCCTCTTTTCCTTTAGCGAGCACATAGATATGACTGTATTACTCATCAGCACTGGTTTGTTTAGGCAGCCGTGAGACGGAGGTGAAAAGTGTTCTCTACCATGTAACTTCTCCGAGCCAATGGGAAAGATCTCCCCAATAAACACACAAACAGCTGTTGCACAGGAAAAAAAAACACTTCTGTAAATATTATTACTGCTTAAAAGTAACTGTCACCACAGAAATGGCTTTACAAAATTGCTTTATGAAAATCGTCACCTTTGGCATCATCATCACCATCACCATCATCATCACCATCACCATCATCATCACCATCACCATCGGCATCACCATCACCATCACCATTGCCATCACCATCATCATCCAAGCACATTGTGTATTTTGAATATTTCGAAACTGGCATATGGCTTTGAAAAATCACATTCCTGTCATCATCCTTCATTTCGCTGCTTATTCCTAATCAGGGCTGTCATAAACGTTCTTTTGTCCTCGTTCCAACGCTGGCTTTCTCCAGCTCCGTTTCTGGCCGATGAATGTGTCCGTGTTCCTCTGTCCGGCTAGACCCCTGCTGGAGATGGTCATTTGTGCGTTTCATGGAGAATGATTTATGCATTTCTGACTGAAGTTCTAGATCACCCTCAGAACCGAGGGATTTACTTTTAACATTTAACCCACGTTCCCCATTCCTCAGCCTCTTTTGTCATGTATATTTTCCACGTTCATTGACTGTACAATCCCCATCAAATACACGCTCAGCAGTAAGAGCGTGAATGTCCTCTTTGTTTAAGGGCCCAGCCCTCGACAAAAAAAACCCGGCACTAAGATTTACGTATGAATTATGATTCAAAGTTGGCGATCAGTTGAAGGGAAAAGAAACTGGATCAAGACAATAAAACACATTGTAGTACTCAGTGAGCTGTGTGATATTCAGAAAAACTGTAGGTATTTAAAACATACATGGGGAAATTGCTTTCTCTGGCCAAAAGCACTGGAAATATTTTTGTTAAGTGATTTATGTATGGTGCCGAAAATAAGCAGATCTTATACGTGTGCATTATTTTGGGGCTTTGGGCTCCTCGGGGGCATGTCGGGGAGTTAAGAGGTGCTGTAATTGTTCTCTCTGTAGCTGCTTTAAACATTCAGATGACAACAAGCTCCCTGCTAGCAGAAAGCATGTCCCTTGGCTGCCTGTAGCATCGCTCTCTTAAACGGACTATGACTTATAAGCGGCCCGTGACCACTGTCCCTGGGACAGAAGAATCTGTTACATTTTGTGGAGTGGCACAGACTAGTTGGTCTTTTAGCACTGCGTGTTTGTAATAAATAAATTGAAAACAATAGGAACAATAGTCATGACCAAATGGTACTGTCTCATTTCCCTGAAGGATTTCAGACTCCGTTTCTATAGACACGGTGTATCATTCAGGGTTTTTAAAATCCACTATCATAAATGGGAATGTAGTGCATCCATCTTCATGTTTCCTGAAGTGTGTAGATATTAGGTATTAAGTGCTTCAAGATTATTATTAATCATGGAATTTCCACAGATTGTAAATACATTAGAAGATTAGCTAAAGTAGAAACATGACTGCATATGTTTTGTGTTTTCATTGCGTTGGATTGCCTCCAGATTGGAGAGAAAGGCACGGGGTGGCCAGGTAATGGTGTTCACACATCAGTAGGTGTCCCACTTGCTGTGTTTTTGTTTTCCAAAGTTGTCATGGAATCCATAACCACATGCATTAAATACCAGTAAGAATGGGTGCCAGGTACTAGTAGGCTAAAGCAATGTACACCTGCTGGGGTAAAGCTGCAAGTGGGGAAATCAGCGGCATGAAGTCATTTCATCACATGGTATATATTTTTTGGGAAATGCCTGGATATTGTGTGGGTTGAAGGAAACGTGTTATTTAATATGCTGGATCCATTGACTTAATAACCTGATAATATATTAAATTTCATGTTACTGATTTCATCAGTATACTGGATATTTATTTGTAATTATTGCATTATATGTATTGAAGGAACTGGAGTTTTATTAATGAAGCGTTCACTCATTCATATTCTGTACCATATTCTGTACCACTTGTGCTATTCTGGGGGTTGGGGGTCCGGAGTCTGTCCTAAAAGCAAAACAAGGAATAACCCAGGACGGGACGCCAACCTTTTGCAGTGTACCCCCACAGTCTGGCAAGCAACCAACTCCGATTCACCCTTACACATATTCAGACTGGGTGGGAACCCAGAGGAAACCCCCTAAAATGTCACCCATAATAAAAAATATTTATATTAAATATAATTATGGGTTTTAATTAGGGACATCCAGAAGAGCTGTGTACAATGGAATTTCAATATCTTGACTCCATTGTGCTTTGAGGTTTACAAAAAATGTCAAAGTGTCACTGTATTGATGGGACCCATGAATTTAAATGAATGATTCCTCCTTCCTGTATCCAAAGACAAGCTGACGCAATACCATGTGCTGGCTAAGCAGAACTTGGCTCACAAGCTGTTGGTTTGTTGGTGCGTTTCTTATAACTAAACAAAGCCTCTGTACAGGAAAATCAGTCTATGGGTCCCTCTTGTTATTAGCCAGGTCTTAAAACATCCTTGTTCTTGCCTCAGTGTCAGCTCGGTTGATGTAAAGCAGAGAGTTCCGTAGAAAGTTGGCATGCGTATCGTAATCATTCAGCTCGACTCTGCTGGCCAATGCTTTGAAACATCCAAATGCTTCTGACCCTTTTTCCACAAACAGAAACCAGCCCATGTGTGAAGCCAGCGTTGTGCAAGCGAGGTGAATCAGAGTGCGTCGATCTCTGTGCAATTCCACCGAGATGCGGGAAAAAAACGACAATTGATTTGGTCTTGATTATAAAATGGACCACAGACAGAGAAATCTCTCTTCACCCCCCCCCCACTCCATCCGCCACCCCTCCCCACCTTCTCCAGCCAGCCCTCTCCTGGATCCATGCTTGCCTGTCTTTCCCTGGGTTTGTTATTTCTCTCTTTTCCACTGCTGGCACAGTGGAAGAGGTGCTCAGACATCCAGCCCCAATGAGTTGACAGCAATTTGCTCCCTTTTGCCTTCCCCTGCCTGGCGAGACACCAAGAAATGGCTTTCAGGGCTTGTAATAAGGCCGAGGTTTCCATCACATACACGCGTACGCACAGAAACACACACACACACACACATGTGGCTTTGTTAGCGGAGCGCCTTGCCCGGGGCTGGCCGGCGGTGCTGCTTGGCAGGCCCACCCAGCCCCGGGCACCATTCTCAATTACTTGCCGCCGCCCAGTCTCCACTCGATCGCACCGGTCGGGCTGTTGGCTCCGCCCTGCTCTCCATCACCATTCCGGAGAGATGGCCAATCAGAGAAAAACACTCGAGACCCCCCCAGGGGAATAAGGCGTCCCCTTTTCACGGCTTATTATTTGTGTCCTTGTTGGTCATTTAGTCGTTCCGCCCTGTGTGCAAACAAATCTGCACTTTTTTTCCACTCTCAGTTAAACGTTGAACCACGTTTTTATTCCCCCCCCCAACAGATAATTGCAGCTTTGTTGTATAATGCTATGACTTGCCACATGGCAAGTTTTCATTTAATAGTCCACAGTACATCATATTATGGCCCGAATTATACGCTGAAATGAAACCAATCACATCGCCCATACCAGAGTGCAATGAGGGAGCTGGAGCCAATCAAATCGAAGAATGCAAGACTGTGATTACGATAAAGGTAAGAGTTTGAATTCAGTCAAGAACAAGACTTTGAAATGCAGTTCAACAAGTGTGCAACATTGCACTGCTGCTGTACCACATATGCATCGCTATGACCTTATCACTGATAAACATCTCTGGATGGAGAAAATGATATAGATGACAATGAAGAGCAAATACAAATATTGCAACATATGATTTCAAAATAACAATTATAAACCAGTTATCTTGAAAATATTTGTCTTTACAAACTAGTTTGATTAATGATTGAGATTAATGACATTCTCTGACAGTAGTGATAATTACAAGACTTCATCGAGAAGTATGTTTCTGCTTTTCTTATGTTTAGAAAAAAAAAACTGCAATAACTGCAGCCATACTATTATGCCATGTCTATAAACCAGACCAAGAAGCCTATGTTATTAAAAGGTGATTCAATGCTACAGATTACTTTGATTTAGACCAATATTGGCTCTGAGATAACAGCACAAACAATGTTTTCTTTGAATCTAAATGTATGCTGGGAGATTGGCTTCTATGGAAACCAGAATCAACAAAACACAAGGTATACTGCCTTTCTCATTTTCACTTATGTTCAATTTTTTTGCAAGAAATAACATCAGAGAGTCCATAATATGATACAAGCATTAAAGTAATTCATAAGCTAAACTAAGCATCAAACTATCAAATTGTGCGTACAGATCAGTGTGTTTCCAAAAATGACAGACGAGTGAGAATCTAACATGTCCCCATAGAAACTGTAACAGCATTTTAAACATAGCCATCAGTCAAGGGTGAGAGTGTGTTCGTTCAGTCAGAGATGGCTGGATGGAACACACTGCCTGGTTTGAGCCACCACAAGGCCAAGACTAACACAAGGCAGTTTGGAGAGCCTTCATGTTAGCGCGGGGGCAAAGGGTAGCTCTTGTACAGTGCGTACAGACAGTCAGAAGGGCATGGGATTCTGTGGCGACTTGACAGATCCAACGAGGGCCAGAACATGAGACTACTGGGTATTTCTCTGTTGTGGGCGATCCAGTAACGCAGACTTACTGGAGCTGTTCGATTATGCCAAGCTGGGCTGACCCTGCCAACCTCAACCCCACAAATCGAATTTGTTTAGTCTCCACTCTCGCCATGTTCCTCTGGACCCTGACTCACTCCCTTCATTTATGGCCCACTTCTGCCTCTCTCCCTCTCATTTATATTTTTCTTCTACTTTTGAAAATATAATACTGGTGGTTTGTGAATGAAGTCACTACTTGTGTGCACAACACATCCTGACATTCGGCGTTCACCATTTCGGCATGTTACCCATCTCTAGGGCCACTGAGGAAGCCAGGGAGACCCTCCTGGGTTGGGGACCTCAGAGCCCAGAGCAAGATGACAGTTTTTACCAGATATAAGGAGCAGGAGTGTCCGGCCTATTTTCACTTACAACCGGATTCTTGATAAATGGGAACCGTGAGTACAGTACATTGAGTGGTGGCAAGGCTGAGAGAGGCCCTATAGAAGCAGACTCCCACAAACAAAGTGGATCAGTTAGAACAGTCTACAGTGTGATCAAGCTGAACTGGAGTTTTTTGTGTTGTCTTTTGAGCCATAGATTGATGATCACATGGAATAGAAATAGAGTGTAAGTTAATATACTCCAGTTTGTCCCTGTGAACCACGTCACAGATTTGGGGCATTTAGGGCCGAAGCCCCAGGTGAATGGTGATGTCCCCCGAATGATATCTTTAGTTCAGATGCTTTAACAACCATGCTTAGGTCTCTGGGCTTAGCCCCAGATGTCTCAATATCCTAAGAATGTCCCAGTTCTACTATTGTCTTGGTGTCCAAAAAGTAGCTTGACAAACTGGGAATTTTTTCAATTGTCATAGGCATCATAGCCTTGAGATCTAGCTGAAAGCATATCTGCCTGCTTTCACATGTGCCCCTAAGGCAACAGTTGATCTGGTACAAAGTATTCCCATCAGAAAGATACTTAACGTAAATTCCTTCAATATATATCCAGTTTAATAAATGGGCAAAGGGGAAAGAGTTATAGTGTATCTATGTCACTGTGGATGAAAGTGACTACACAGCAAATAAATAATGTAGAGTAATGTTACACGAGGATAACAAAAAGCAGCAGTGAAAATGTCGAAACACTGGAAAATGCCGAAAAAGCCGGTTTGTCGGTTATGTCAGGTTTGCCAGTGGAGGAACGGAGTCCAGTGTCAGACTTTGCAGGCAACAACTCCACCCACACACTCGGCCTTATAGACAGCCCATGAACTGGATCAGAGCCATCTGAACAGCAGAATATCTGATGGAGTTTAGTTGGATCCATCTCAGACAGGTCCGTGTTCTTCTCTGTCTCAGCGGATCAATGAGTCAGTGGATTGCCCTGCCAGTGCCGCGAGACCCCAGGCTGTGGCAACCGCAGAGATCAGGACCTCAGCGTGCGATACTCAGCCCCACGGGCGTCTGCTGTGCTGCCTGATAAGGTGCGCCTTGCATTCACACACAGAAGCTCCTTTATTCCATGTAGAGTGGAACCAGTTGTGGAACAGCTGTATCCAACTATGTCTATCCCTTATGTTTCACATTGTTGAATGGGGAGGGGGGTCCTTTTCTGGAGAACACCCAACTAAAATACTGAAAGAATTGTACAGTAGAGCAGTAGCAACAACTAGCCCTGTTTATGTCCCAATGGGTGAAAAACTGATTAAGCTGTCAGCCTAATTTATTATGCGAAATGTTCTAAGAACCCCTATCTGTCACGCAGTCTGTTTGGGGAATGTGTCATCCGTTTCCCTCTCTTGTCACAGCGCAACATCAGGAACATTCAATGCTTTCCTCAACTGGCGTTACCTTGCGTCGCACGAGTCGGCCTCGCAATCTGTATTTTGACACTAAGAAGTTCACATTTGCCAGTATCATCCTTCCTCCAGATGCTGTGGCCTTGTAGAAGAATGGCTGCCTGTGTTTGGAGGCGGGACTGTGTTGGTCAGGACCTGTGTAACTAATTGGGGTAGCACTACTGAGTTTTATTACTGAAGAACTATAGACTGATTTGGTTATAGTGGTTATAAGAAAAGGAAGATAAAATATAAATAAGATGAAATCAAGTTGGAGTGATCAATAATCAGCAAAAATACTGCTAAGAATAATACTAATATCAATAGAAATACTACTACTAACACAGCATATGAAAAATATAATCAAAGGTCATATCCAAATATACTACTGCAACTTATCCCACAGTCAAAAGGTAAAAAGGAAAAACTGTTGAAGATTAGAATTGAAATTATTATTGTAGTATTTGACCTGTTCATTTTTTGAGCTACCAGATTCAGCTTCACTGGGTAGATGTGGAGCATGTTTTTTCAATTCAATAAACTTTATTCGTCCTCAAATCACACATACTCAACAAGGCAGGAACCCATCGAGACACATATCCATCTAGGCATGTACGAATTCAGCCATGAACCCATCCAGGCAGGAATCCATCCAGATACGTAATCATCTAGGCATGTACCAATTCAGCCATATACCCAACCAGGCAGGTATTCATCCGCACACAAACCCATCTAGGCATGTACCAATCCTGGGAGGTACCTCTCCAGGCAGAAACTCATGCAGGCATGTATCCAACCAGGCAGGAACCCATCCAGACAGGTACCCAACCAGGCAGCAACCCATCCAGACAGGTACCCAACCAGGCAGAAACTCATACAGGCAGGTATCCAACCAGGCAGGTACTCATCCAGACTGGTACCCAACGAGGCAGGAACCCATACAGGTATGTATCCAACCAGGCAGGAACCCATCCAGACAGGTACCCAACCAGGCAGGAACCCATACAGGCATGTATCCAACCAGACAGGAACCCATCCAGACAGGTACCCAACCAGGCAGGAACCCATACAGGCATGTATCCAACCAGACAGGTACCCATCCAGACAGGTACCCAACTAGGCAGAAACTCATACAGACAGGTACCCAACCAGGCAGGAACCCATCCAGACAGGTACCCAACCAGGCAGGAACCCATACAGGCA
>JAODKN010000016.1:20531147-20546688 GCA_026774425.1 Petrocephalus zakoni | reverse complement strand
ACTCATACAGACAGGTACCCAACCAGGCAGGAACCCATCCAGACAGGTACCCAACCAGGCAGGAACCCATACAGGCAATTATCAATCAGGAAGGGAACCCATCCAGGCTTGCACTTATCCATGCAGGTACCAATTTAGGCAGGTGTCTATCCAGGCAGGTACCCGGCACTGATAACCCCTGAAAGTGGCCCATGGCTCCAGGAGCCTCAGGCACCTGCAGGTGAAGGCCTCCCTCTCCAGCCCGGTTCTTCCTTTCCTGGTTCCTTCTCCTCTGTGGCTCGAGTGGCCGGCCCATTCCCCGCAGGCATTCTCCTTCACTCCCACTTTTAGAGTTTTTCCATGGCGTTCTCATCGGAAAGAATAGCTTCAGACAATCCATCAAAAGAATGTCGGACAAATATAATTTGGCTACTGGGAAAATGAGACGGAGCGACTGTTTCGGCACAGTTTGTCTTCTTAAATTATTTATTTACATATCCATTCAATGTTATATTTAATCACAAGGTAATAGTATGCACTCACCTGGCTCATATACATAATTTAGATTTCATTTGCAACACACTTGTGTTGCTTTCATGTTGGAATTTGGGATTTAAGGTCATATTCCACAATAAAACGATTTAAAGGAAAAAAGAAAACTGGTGACTTTTATATTTAGCTGACTAGACTTTTTGGGAAGGCATGGCAGTCTCCATGAGGCCATGTCTCCCCCTAGAGCTGCATTCAGAGCACTGGCTGTAAATCTGAGAATCAAAGAAACAGATTTTTTTTAAATCTAGTCTGTGTAGCCATTGCTGTGGCTTTGATGCTAAACGCACTGCTGTTATTACTACTGTTACATTCTACTACCATTTCAGCCCCCCTCAGAAAGCTGCTTGTCCCATTCACAGTCCCAGGGGGGCCGGAGATTATCTTGGAGGCTACGGGTGCAAGGCAGTGTTTTCACTATTATTATTATCATTATTATTATTATTATTATTTGTTATTATTATTATTACCATTTGAAAATGTATGAAAACATTATAGGATAGAAGCAGAAGACAGTTGTATGTTCCATTCCTTTTGGGGGCTTTTCAGGTCCCCATTTGGAGAACCTCAATTTTATAAAAATTTGTGAATGCAATCAAAAAACTAAAAATGCCAAAAGTCTTGTATTTGGGTTAGTTACTTATGTTTAAGGCTAGGGCTAGGTTAGGCCTAAGGGTGTCACAATTGGGATTATGCATTTTCCCAAAGGAATAAATGGAATGGTTTCCTCCTGCATTGCAAATAGACTAACTGATATCTCTAAACAGCCATATGATTGTCCGTCCTCCCCGAGTCCTACTCTGGATCATCGGGACCATGAAACATTGGGATGGTGGATGGCTGAGGTGTGGAGAAAGCTCCTCACCTATTGCGGGCCTTTGAAGGTACGTGTGCACCGACCCTGGGTGACCCTGAACCCGATGTGAGCCAATCTTGCTGCATGTTACGTGGAATCTTTTGTGAAACCAGGCCAAACATACAAAAAGGAAAACAGCATGCAGTACTTTATGCCAATGGCATGATTATGCACGTTATGTGCACATAATACATGTTCATCTGTGAAAAAAAATAGCATTTTTAGAAGATGATGCACTCTGCTTCCACAGAATGTGTAAAATCTGAAAAGCAGACAAAATCTCCACACGGCTCCCTTCTATCAAGGAAGAAAGGAGGAGAAAGAACAGCAATTGTAGGATGTGGTGATGCAGACCCAACTTCAAACAGCCCAGCTCTCAGTGGAGTCATTAAGTTTTATGCATTTAGGCAAGGTCCCGGATTTTCCTTCCCCCAGAACAGGACCTACACATCTTAATCAAGTTTACAACAGAACATTTCAAACCTATCAGATAAATCTGTAATAAATTTTGGTTACTGATATTTTTTTCTTACCTCTAATCAGATTAAATGTATGCCACGGAAGCCACGACTGAAAGTATTTTCATTGGTAAATTTTAGACCAAATTCTCGAAGTGAGTTTATGTAATTTGTTCCTGCCATTCATGGACAGCTTTTGTGACCATTTCATCTGTTTTGCATCTTCCTCGAGTTTCCCTCACACACATAGACACACATACTGTATACACACGGATACGTATTCTAGGAGGAAAACCTTAATCAGTTTAAACAAGTACAGAGTCCATGCTTGAGACACATGATACAGGTTTGAAAACATTCAGAACGGGATGGAAGATGGTATTTGCTAAAACAATAATTTTGAACATAAGATCACTCCGTTTGCAACAAAAAGGAACCACAACTGCATTTTGGCAATAAAAACTGAAGCAAAAATAAGTCTCAGTAGATCATTTCAAAACAGAACAAAGAATGAACTAGTTTGCAGTGGCTAAACTAGAAATCTCCACAAAAATCTAAGTGGAATTTGGAATATTTATTTCATAAAATCCACCATCTATCTGACTAACTGTCCTAATATGATCTTTTTTGGGATTTTACATGTCATATTACTGTGAAATATCTTGTGCCTTTGATGTTGTCTAGGATTATACTTTTCCCCACATCTCTGGCACAAAGTTTTAAATAGGTACTTTATTTTTTAATCTTATTAATGAACATGATATATTTTATTAAAACTATCACATAATATGTAGGGGAACTGCACAGAATGTCCCACACCGAGAATGACCTTCTGAATCCTCATCAGTCTGGCTTCAAACCTTGAGACCTAGACCACCGTATTGACTGTTGTGGATATAAGAGCTGTATCTAGGTCATCTGGTCTCATCCTGCTGGATTACAACATTCAACACTGCAGACCCACAGATCCTGTCTAAGCTTTATCAATCTGTCTGATCCTTGCAGGTCTTGTCTTGAGGTGCAGAGGTCATATCAGATAACAACTGGTGTGCCTCAAGGTCCAATGCTTGGCCCCCTCCTCTTGGTCCTATACACTACCTCTCTAGGTCCATTCGCATAGCTTCACAGCCACTCCTAGCACTACTATACCATACCATACCAATTTTATTTATAAAGCATTTTACCAACCCACACTGGACCAAAGTGCTGTACAGATTATAAATAGAGTAGCGACAAGACATAAGTAAAAGAATATGGACGATACAAGAGAAATAAAAACATAAAACGAATAAGAGCAGCAAATATGAAATAAAAGCGAGTAAAACTAAGTGGTGTACATAAATACATAAGATAAATCAATAAAATAAATCAATAAATAAAATGAATCAAATGCCAACATCTCACCGGTCATCAAAGGCCAAGGAAAAAAGATGGGTTTTAAGAGAGGGAAGAGGCCTGTCTAATGTGCAAAGGCAGTTCATTCCACATCCTTGGAGCTGCAACAGCGAAAGCCCGATCCCCTCTAAGCTTACGCTTGGTTTTTGGCACACACAGGAGCAGCTGATCAGCTGACCTGAGAGAGCGGGTGGGCGTATAAGGGTGTAGCAGCTCAGACAGGTAGGGGCAGTGGAGTGCGGCTAAGACTGGGGAAATGTGCTCATACTTCTGTGTGCCAGTTAGAAGGCGTGTGGCAGCATTTTGTACCCGCTGGAGATGAGCAATGGGGGAAGCACTGACCCCCACATAGAGGCATTACAGTAATCAAGTCGAGTGGTGACAAAGGCATGAATTACTGATTCAAAATGCTCTCTAGGGAGAACTGATTTAATTTTGGCCAGATTTCTCAATTGAAAGAAGCTTGATTTGACAATTGTTCTAATCTGTCGAATTTAAGATCCGCATCCACTTTGACCCCTAGATTTGAGATGACTGGTTTCGTATACTGGGACAAAGAGCCCAGATCAACAAAGGGGTTCTCAGAGGAACCTCCAAAAACCATCACCTCTGTCCTTTTTTCATTTTACTATGCAGATGCCATATCCAGCTTCACCTAACCTCCCCTCCAGAGGAGAGAGCAGTCTCAGCCCTGCTTTGCTGACAATAGGGCTTGTACCTGTGTACCTGCATACCTGTGTACCTGCGTACCTGTGTACCTGTGTACCTATGTCGGCTCCTTGACAGCTGTAGCACTTGTATCTTTTAATGACCACACAAGTACATTGCTTTAGACAAATGTGTCTGTGAAATAAATGAATGTAATGAAACTTCAGCTTTTTTATTATGGCAGATTTTTGTTGTTTATGTGGTGATAATGGTCTTGTTTATTTGGTGATAATAATATCACTAATAAGCATTGAAAAATGGGCTACAAAACAAGCCCGCCTATTCCAGAAACATACATTTTAAATGTTTTTTTACAATTTTACAATTGGTACA
The DNA here is from genome assembly GCA_026774425.1 of Petrocephalus zakoni. Classification (NCBI taxonomy): domain Eukaryota; kingdom Metazoa; phylum Chordata; class Actinopteri; order Osteoglossiformes; family Mormyridae; genus Petrocephalus; species Petrocephalus zakoni. The sequence continues at coordinate 20,542,410 of JAODKN010000016.1, read as the reverse complement.
CGAGTATAAAGTGTACATTAAGTTAAGCTCATTAAGGGATACAAAATTTAAGAAAAAAGAAAAAAAATGTACATTTTCCATGTTTGGCCACAAAAGCAGGAACAACAGTATGTCAGCTTGTTTTTTTTTTATAGAAGGCAAACACACAAACATATTGCTGTTTAGGGTGTATAACATAAAATGACAAAGAAACCACACTAAGGGACGGCTGCCCTCGTCGCATTGTCTGGGATTATAATGTCTGCCACTTTGTCCTGTTTACAGCTCTGTCTTTCTTTTTGCTGTTATCAGTGTTAAGTTCAGTTTTCTGCGTGTGTATGCAAGTATATACATTTTTAAATATGCATATTTACACTTGCAAACAAACAAACAGGCAAACAAATTACAAAAATTGTTTGTGTTCTATTATCAAATGTTTTCTGCAGTGGGTCTCTTCTTCCTTTAAAAGGCTGATCTACAGAGGAGCAGATGGCAATGGAGGCCGAAAAAATTTGGAAGAGTAGTGAAGTGGAAGGCTGGTGTGAAGATGAGGGGATCCAGGAGGAAAACCTCCAGTGCAGGAGCAAGCAGTCTGATGCTCCTCTGCACATGTGAAACCAATCCTCCTGCCGACACTCGTGATTAATGGCAAGGAGGAAAAAAATCTTTAGGTTCTTTATTTTGCAACATTTACAAAAGATTAATGATCCAATTAAGGGCCTTGAATCCCTACTAACGGGCAGTTGTCTGAACATCCACATCTGCTGGTGTTTACAATGTTTAAGGCAGGAAAAAAGGAAAAGCATGGAGGAGGGTCAGATTAATATAAGATTACAGTTATAAATATGGCATAGCAATTTTAAGCACTGCCTTAATCAGTATTGGTTTGTTTTTCAGCTGAATCCATAAAAGAAGCATTTGTCTGTGCCACTTCTTTCTTGGGCTGCCAATTACAGTATACACAAATTTCTTTCCAATGGATCATTTACAAACTCCCCCTGTTTACCCTTAGAATTAGGGACTGTCATAAAATATTCACCACACCACAAACCATGATTATCTGTTATATTATGGTAAACAGGCCAATATTTACTTTGGGCAAATGTAGGTCACATGATAAATCAATATTCCTTGTGATGGTCCAGCAGTATTACAGTAATTCTAATTTTTAAGTAAAATGTTCTTTTATTTTGTTTATTTAGGGCAAAAATACAAAGATCTCACAATAGAGGAATTTTTAGAAAAACAAATAAAAATGCAGAAATGTAACAAACGGGAATATGGAAAATGGATAAGGTTTTACTAACTGTAAAATGCTGAAACACTATAAAATAAGATAAATGCATACTATAATTCAAAAGGATCTGCAGTAAACCACACTGAAGATTGACGCTAATCTATGATTGCAGTGTTTTCATAGTGAGGTGGCCCGCAGAGCCGATGATGCAATCTCAGTGACATCACAGGTCGCTGCGGGGTCATGGAAAGTGAAAGCACACACAGGTCATGATTCTAAGGTGATCTCTATGATCATAGGAAGGTGTCTGAGTGCCTTCTCCCCAGGAGATATTCCACCTACATGTTACTGTCAGAAAAAGTGGAGCTGTTTGAAAGATGTGGTTAGCTCCAGAATATTTTTACGGCACCATGGAAAATACACGAAAATATGCCAGAAAGACCCATTACAGAAGGCAGGGGGTTTTATTATTGAATCATTTTGAACGTTTCAACCCCAAACCATGGACAAATGCCTGTGTCACCGCCTTTGTTGTTGACTGATGTGGCTCCTTGAATTACTGTTTATTTTCCTATATAATTACAGACACGGTGTGGCAGAAGCAGAGGGCAGGGGGGCAGTGCGGGGGGGAGGGAAGCAAGGCAGGACTATAGCGCCTGCTGAACCCAGGACCATCTGTGTGACATGCTCTCCTATCCCTGCATGTGTGATGCCCGCCGGGACATTCACATTCACACCAAAGGCTTTTCTACTTTCTATTTGACATCAACCAGAAATGTCCTACAAGACCGAACTATTGACGAAGTCTTGTGATCAGGGAAATTTGATTTGAATGAGGAATGCACTGTTATGTCACATTGGTGTGCAAAATAAATTATTCTCTAAAGATTGGTACAATTACCCTCAGCATAGAAAAATGGGTGTGGCTGAGGGGTAACTCACCAAACCATCAACTTTCTATTAGATAGAATAAGACCATTAAGCTAAAAGAATTTGCACACTCTACCAAAACACTGCAGCTATCAATTCATAACTCCATTTGGCCCTTAGGTTTAGCACACTCATACAAAAAATGTGGAAAAAAGTATATATATATATATATTGAATAATAGTGTTTCTTGTAAGCCTAAAAAAGCTGAAAATATTGAGGATTTGTTGCCGAATTCTTGTGTGTAGAGACATTTCCCTCAACTCGTCTTGGGGCAGGCGTGTTTTGGGAGCCTCCAGCCACGTGTGCTCATGATAGATACCCCTCACTCCCATCTGACATGATCCATGCCCATAATCCTGTATGCACAAGTAACGTCACTCAGGCAGGAAATAAGGCCTGCTTGATGGAGGTCTCACATTGTTTAGTTGTATCAGGGGCTTTAAAACAGGCTTTGGCGTCATGCTGTTAAAGACATCTTTCTGTGTAGAATTTGAGCAGGCCCAGAGTGCTCAAACCTGGCACCCATGCTACCGAGAGGTGATGGTCTGTGGCCGCAGGTCTTCTGGACCCTTTAGAGGTATCGTCCTTCAGACAGTTTCCATTTCGGCCTTGATGTTTAGCTTCCTTGCTCAGTGGGGGTCTTGTTACCCCTCCCCTGATCACTTGTCTACTTACTGATCCACCTTCCTCTTCTGATCACATAATGCCAAACACTTCCTGGTTCAGAGTTCAGGAGAGCGAAGCCATCTTTTTACATAACACTCAATTTCTACAGTATCAGTATAGAGCAATATAATTATGTAAGTATGAATGTAAATTCATGTTACAAAATTTCTATAAAAATTTTTAAACAATACACTGTGGGTCTCTGCAGAAGCCATGCATGCTAAAACACAGAGAGTCAAATGCATAGATTGCGGAAAGTTTAGTATTGTTGTTATTGTGTTATCATATAAATTAAATTCATGCCACCTCTTCTAAAATCACTAAAATCACTTCCTGAGACATTCTTTTCAGTGGTAACCTTCCCAAACAATGGAGAAGGCAAAATAAGACTGCAGAGTGCTGACTCCCTCTTGGGTCATTACCCGCGTACTCAGCCTCGCCATGTCATGCACTGGGCTTTGCCAGATGGCCTCTAACCCTAGGCTTGGCGTGTCAGATGAGTTGCCATAACAAACAACTGCTGAGACATGTCGGGAAGTAAGAGCTGCTCTCTTGATGGAAGTTTTGTGTGCTTATGAATAAAGGTAACTGGGCCTTTGTGCAAGAGAGCCTGCGGTTTACATGGTAACGATCATAACATTTCACACAGATGCAATTATGGCAAAATCATAATCATGTGATGAAAAAAACCCAAGCTTCTAGCAAGGCCTTAAGTACCATACTTAAGGCTAATTTTCTTAATAATAATAATAATCCTTGTAATATGAATTTCTTCCTGCCTTTCCTGATCTGGAAATTGATATCCATCGAGCACTACAGTTGTAGATGGCCTTGTAATTTGGTAGACAACAGAAGCCAATACATTCCCTCCATGCAAGGCCAACACAGTCCTGAACAGCCCTATGGGCCAAAAGCAGGCTGCTAGCCAGGCCTAGGCCTGTTAGGACATTGCTGCATACATAGACTTGTACGTACTAGCCATTGCTGGATGTTAATGCTGCTTGTTACATGTGACTGCACCTAACCCTTGCCCTGTATTTAGTATTTTTCTCCACATAATAATTCATAATTCATATATAATTGGAGGGTACAAATGTAATTCTGCCTCCCTCCCTTAAACTTTGGTAAACCATGACACCTCAGCCTTGACAAAAAGAGAGGGAGAGAGAGAGAGAGGGAAAGAAAATCAGAAGATTGTCTTTCAACAACATTTGGAATCTGAACACCATTTGAAGGCTTTTGTACATTTTTTTATTGTGCTATTGCAGAACATAGTTTGTTTCAAAGCCCTTGGCTTAGCTAAATATATAGCCAAAAATTTTATTACATGAAAGGAAGAAATGTAATTACAGTTGTCCCCTGCAATCCATGGGGGATTGGTTCTAGGACCCACCCTTGGATACCAAAATCTATGGACGCTCAAGTCCCTTGTATAAAATGGTACAGTATTTGCATATAGCCTACACACATCCTCCCATAGACTTTAAATCATCTATAGATTACTTATAATACACAATACATAATTCGATGTAAATGATGAGTAAATAATTGTTATACTGTACTGTTTAGGGAATAATGCCAAAAAAAAGTCTGTACATGTTCAGTATAAACACAACCGTCAAAGTACATATTCAAAATATAAATAGAGAAAATATAAATTCATTATCCCTTGGTAATTACACATCACTGCATTTGCAGTAAACCAATCATATAATTGGTAATAAGGTACAGGTGAAAAAAAGTGAATGTGCACCTGACCTGACTTCACCCCGACTGGCATGTCTATGTCCCATTGATCACCCTTTCATCTTACAGAAGCTTTGGCCTACTGACAATATGCCTTCAGCGAAGAATGTATCAGGAATATACCAAATTTTCACATTAACTGACTCTGTACAGAAGGAGGCAGTGAATGAATGAATCGCAAAGGATTGAATCACGAATGAATCAATGTATCGCTAAGTCTTAATATGCGGGGCCGAATGAGGCATCATTCTCACACCTGTCTATATCCAAAGGGGTAATTAGACATCAATCATTAAAAAATCATGGTATTAACTAGAAATTGACATTCTGTCAGTACTGCAGATGTGCGTTAAAGGCATTTTCTGCAAACAGCTGCAATATGGCGTGGATAACACATCAATAGACAAGCTGATGTACAGCAAAATATAGATTGGAGTATTTGTAATTGCAGAAAGTGAAATCTGACAGGAAGTTGCATTTCCATGCCATCTTAAAATAAATAAATGAATTGAGTAATTTAAAAGGTTGGCATGGAAAAGTTGGCAAGGAAGCGTTCCACCTCTAGAGGAGAAGGTAGGAACTGCAGGGCGATCAAGTATCGCAGCCAGGAGACATGTCTACAAAGTGCCTTGAAAGTGTATGAGGGTGGTCATGACAGTGCCTTGGGGAGTGCTGGCATTTAAGGCATAGGGCAGCAGAGCGTAGCCCCACCTGGAGCATAACGTACCTCTGAAGACCACCAAGCGCAAAGCAGTGCTGTAGAGATCAGGCATGTGTGCATGTTGGTAATTAACACAGACAAGTGCTCCCAAATTCAGGAAAAGACGCATGCTGACGCATTCCATAGCAATGCTCCAGCTTTGAGAGACTAAGCAATTGATGAGCAAAGGACATACCGAATCCCTTGCACTTGAGCATTTGCTTGTAGGTAACAGTGTGTAGTTTTGTCTGAGTGTTCTCCAGTGTAAGCCCCACCCCCCACCACAACCACTGGTAATAAATGACAAAATAACAACTCACTGCCTTACATTACCACAGAAAAACATGCAGGACTGGGTTTGCGCTGCAGTAAATCCTGGGAAGAGCAGGTCATGGCTCTGCTCAGGATGTGAGGTGTGGGAGCGAGACCCCCGCCCCATGTCGAGAATGGGAGATTAAAGAGACTTAAGACTGAGGGAGGTGAAGATGAAGACAGATTCAGGAAAATGGAAGGATTCAAACTCGGAACAGTGAAACCAAGCAGTCATACGAGGATAATGCTGTAAGATAGGTCTGCAGTGCCTGATTTATGGGTGGATCAAGGTTTCCGTCTTAATCCCCAGCCGGTAATTACAAAGAGCTCCATCATGTGCCATGAGGACACCCAGTCTCGCCACTCATGTAGATACAGTAGTCTTGACCACGTGCCTCTGTTTCAAGGCCTCTATACACTGGGGAAGGTCCAGATCAAATATTAGCTTTGTATCCGCCTCTCAGTACAGAGCTTGATTCATGTTGGCCAGGTTCCATTCCTATTGAGAGAGATGGGAAGATCTGGTAAGAACAGCATGGATTAATATCCAAAATACACATCCTGGAATGTTACAGTAGGCTCTTATTGTGTTAACTACTGGGTATACCAATCTCACAGCCAAGACCCTGGGTGTCTTGAGTGGCTAACTATCCAGAAAGGCGATATCCATCGTTTGCTATTTGTGAGGAGTGCAAAACCATGACAGACTGTGTAAATTTAACAGTAATATTCTTGCAATCCCTATGTATATCTGCCCCGGCCTTGTGCTCTGTGCCACCTGAGAGAGGCCCTAGGCTCCCCCGGCAACCCTGAACAGTATGTACAGTGGAGAGACTTATGGACTAATGGATGAAAGAACCATTTATGTGATAAATTATATAATATAAGCAGGTTCCACACATATTATAGGGTGTTTCTTACAACTGGCTGTCAAACAACGAGAGACAATGAGAGATTTAACATCATACTTGTCTACTTAATGTTTTTCCATCAAGTGGGAGTATTCTTGCTTATGCCTCTGTGGAGTGTGTGTTCAGTTTTTAAACACTGAAAGTGCCAGAATTATTATGAAGCATAAGTGCTGTATGTATGTGATGATTTAAAGTGCTTTTAGTATATACTGTATTTATATATTGTGCTACAGTGAATGTGCAGTATGTACTGTTAGGTAAATAAACGTGTGTGCATGAATGAGGATGCTCGTGTACCGATGGCTCGCCAACACACTTGCACCCCCAGCGGAAGCGGCAGCCAGTTATGTGAGCCCCCGGGGGGCAGCAGAAGTTGACTCTTTCACCCCGGCCCCTTTTCCAGCAACTCCTACTTTAACTGCTCCTGTCGTAAAACTTCCTGCATATTCCTGTTGGCATACAAGTCCCTTGCCAGTATCCGATCCTGTTTGTTTATCCTCTGGTCAAAAGACCAAAGCCTGCAGGCGTGCAGTCTTCTGCTACTGTGGCTGGGAGGGGGTTGGGGGGGGGGCGGCAGAACCTTCCGACGCCCTTGGTTGGCTAGGCTAAACGTCCTGACATGAGGAACTTGCTAGGACTCTTCTATATTCTACTTTAGTCGGTCACGGATACATAGGGGTGAGTCACTTGGAAAATTCACTTGCTACCCCTATAAATCCTGACGGCTGTTATTATACAGGACACTATAGTGTTGCTGGAAAAAGGGCTCTACCACACTGTCCACATCTGGAAGCCTAAAGCTAACAGACAATATAATACTGCACTTCCTTTTTTCATGCACAAAGAAAAACTCCTTTTTTGTTTTATGAAAAAACAAGCTTGAGCGTGTTCTGCCCAGCTACGGCCGTGTGCAGTGAGTCACGTTCCTTTAATAAGCCAGTGTACCGGGAAGGAGGGAAACACCGGTTGTAGATCTATGTATAGGGACTGGAGAGGTTCTGGAATGTTTTGCGGCCTGAGTCTGGTTATCTGTCGAGTCCAGACACGTTCCGTTTGGCCTGAGAGTGTACGTTCCACACCCATAGCCACGAAGAAAGAGAGAGAGAGAGAGAGAGAGAGAAAATAAAAAAGAACGAACTTCCCGTCATCGATGGCTGACCCTAACGATCCATTTCCAATTGGCTGGGCTGGTCGTGTTTTCTTACCCTCTCCTCTGTTCTCCAGGCCTGCAATGACACCCTCTGTGTGATTGTAGCGAATGGCTGATGTCCATGGTGCTGAGGTGAGGGTGATGGACCCAAAGGGCTCCGGCTTGAGGAGTCCCAAGCCAACTTAGCGGAGGGAGCAAAGCCTGTGGTGATGCTGACAGCTCTTGGCCATGTCCATGACCGGGTCACATTGCCTCCAAGGACTGTGTGGTATGGAGGGCGAAGTGACCAGAGGGCAAAGCCGGCTTGCGGTCAGACATCGGTTCAGTTCCTAGACTCTGAGGGAGTGGAAACAGACCATAACCTGACCACATATTCAGTCAGGGTAAGGGCAACTGAACTGCCCTGCCCCCAAGCTCTGCATACTGACTGAATTGTTCTTTATTGATCTGAATTGGTATAAAATAAGGTGGAGGTTTTGAAACCCACTATTGGTCTGCTGGCATAACTACGTAACCATACAGATTTGGGGAGCAGGCAGTGTAGAAAGTGAAAGATACAGCACTTCCTCCTCTGAGAAAATACCCTACAAGGTGAAATGTGCCTCCCAAGGCAGATTTACAACTATGGAGCCATCTAGCAATGCTGAGATGGTCATCCCTTACCCCAAAAACATGCTAACTCAATCAAAAATGCAGCATTTTTTATCGCAGCTGAAATGTACACTTCATTAAGTCATTTAAAATTGAGAAAATACTTGCTTATAAGCAATGGAACAATAGTTTAGCAAATTTACATTTCCCCTGTCCAGTTTAATCATCAGAAAAGCTCACCCCTCAGCCCAATACAGCTGAATAACAAAGGTTCCTAAGTTATTTTCATGTTTTGTTTATTTTTTGTTGCCTAATTTGAGCGATGAGCTACGACTTCATGCAGTGCAGGAACCCTAGCTCAAATGTTGAAACGTTATCTTGGCTGGGGGGGTCTGCCGATGGTGATCACAGCCGTTGCTGTTGCAGTGAGGCTGCTGATTCCCCTTTGCAGCATAAAACAGAAAATAGGTGGAGATGGGATGGATGCGGTTTGCCGCCAAGGTAAATTGTAAAGGTTTGTAGAGTTTATAATGTTCTTTGGCGATTAGCAGTCTAAAACCTCGTGGAGCTTTATTTAAGTGTTTCCAGGAAACTAAATGAAATTGAAACAAATCAATTTTCAGCAAGCGGTAATTTAAACATCTGTTTTCCTAAGTCGACAGCATGTGGTTTATAAGTGGCAACGTTATACATATTTGCCTTAAACAGTGGCTGCCGGCACACAAGAGAACACTCAAACGCTCAACTCTTCACCCTCGACTCCGGGATCCCCTTTGGGTGTATCTATAGAATTTTCTGTTATGCTCATGGTTTGAGCAACGCATCATAACGGGATACCCACATTACCTAATTCGAGACTTATCAGACTACGTTGGTAATTTAACTGGACATGGGTCAATGTATTTTTCTCCCTCTTGCGGTACAGATTCGGCTACTTTAACTGATTCACGCCAAAACAATAACTGGCAAACCGAGAACTGCAACTTCAATAACATAGTTCTCCTTCGCATAAAACTTACAGTAAAAAAAAAGAGCTTTGATGTGTTGCCACCGTATGTTATACATTTGGTTACAAGATTTCTATAACAATTTAAAAAGCAAAATCAAAACCGTGGTGCGGTGCTGCTTAAAATATGTTTGGAATCAGCAGAACCTAGAATCCCACTCCAAGACGTAGGCCAACGATGACTCTGGCATCGGCATTTATATCTGAGCAGGTTAGTTACGGACTTGACCTGACATGGATCCTTCATTTGGAGGTAAAGCGTGTACTTATAAAGCAGAAGGACAGAAACAAAAAGGAAACGATGAAAATCTGTCAATAAAAGACCTGCTTATTTTCCGATTTAACATCATTAAAGATGATTCAGATCTCGCATCAGGACATGAGGCTTTTGTTGTTTTAGTTCTGTTCTTGTGCTATCTGTCATACCCTGCCGTAGCCAGAAAATTATTACCAGACAGACCTTTCAAAATCAATCCAACGTCTCATATGAAATCTTAGAATGTAAAATACCATAAGGATAGCACCCAAAACTTACAAAGTAACACGCGTATTAGCCAAGTCACTTCCTGCCAATCTGACGTGTCCTTCATTTCGATGACAGCCAGAGGAATCAGGTAACCAAATAGCCGAATATCGACCAGAGGTAAGAAAATGATAACAATGGCGAAATGGACAAGATGAACCCTAACATTTTGGCTCCTTACATTATCTAGCAGATTCTCTTGTTCAAAATGATGTACGAGTGAGGAAATTGTGGGGCCAGAGAGCTGGATCAGTCTGCGTTCAGCACCCCAGGGGCACATGCGATTAAGGGCCTCGCTCAAGGGCCATAGAGGTGATGTGATTCGAACATAGGCACAGATCCCTAATCCACTGAGCCACACCCCTCTTCATATGGCCCATGGCTTACTGCTTTAGACAGGACTGTTTAATTGCTAGCACTTTTGATCTAATGATTATATTGGCATTTAATATTCAGTGGTGTCCCCCCACCTGCTACCCTGGGCTACCACCCGGCTCACCACATCCCTGTCCTGCACAGATATCACTCTTATCTGTTCATTCTCCATGGATAAATGCAGAATTTCCAGCCGTGTATTTAAGTTATGCAATAAAGCACGGAAAACGTGTTTAAATGTTTAAACAATTTCCTCCAGGATAATGGAAGTGCTCCGATTCTAATTCTGATTCTGAAATGGATAAATATTGAGCCGCCTGCTTAATCAGACCCAGAGCCCTTCAAGTTTCAAAGTGCTGGGGTTTCTGGGTGGCTGGTCACTTTTTCTGAGCCTCTTTGCCACGGATGACGAACGCAGCGCACTAGAGACGGAATCCGGGGAACGCCCGCCTCACTTTAATTAGTGCACCGCGGGGACAGTGCCCGGCTTCCGTAGGTGAGTTGTGAACAGGCCCGCGGTGAGGAATGGGGCCTGAAATCATGAATGGCAGAAATGAGGAAACTGGACAGCATTATGGGAAAAAGTGAGTGACCGGGACCAGGGAGGCACATCAGTATGTCACTGCTGGCTGAGGCTCAGCTCATTAGATGAGCAGCTTGTAAAATGCCTCCCTGAAAAGGTGGGGGTGATAATTCACTGGTGCTGGACTTTCCATGTAACTGGGCGTAACTGGGCTTTTATTAGGTCTTCCTGGATACCAGTGTGTCGCCACACCACTGTGCTGAAATGTCAGCCCAGTGACATTGTCACCAGGTGAAACCCCTGACCCGCCTCTTATGAAAACAGCGCCCCCTAACCACCTCCCCCACCTCTGCCCGGTGAAAGGTCACAACCAATTAATGCAGTCGCACATTCACAGCCCCCATCACACTCAGACACCTCCAGGTACACCTCAGACTGTGCCGTGAACCTCTTAAAAATGATTCAGTTGCTATTTACAAAAAAACAGTTCAATTATTCAATAAATCCAGCACCTCACCCAGGGGGCCCCCCCCCGCGCCCCGCCGCCCGGGGGTGGGTTGGCCGGGGGGGTTTTTGTATAGTGGCGAGGGGGGGGTGGGGGGGGGGGAAGCCG
>JAODKN010000016.1:20492772-20524849 GCA_026774425.1 Petrocephalus zakoni | reverse complement strand
AAAACCTTGCATATAAAATCATTATTCCCATAATTCCATGTCCAAAAGAACTTAAGGATTTTAGACCAATTAGCTATTAAATCTATAGAAAGAATTTTGCTGCAATATCTTGTTAATATAATGAAAGGCTGACCTGACCTATACCAATTAAACTATAAGCAGGGTTGTGGTACAGAAGATGCTAAAGCTACTCTAGTTCATACCATTTCTATACACTTAGATAAACCTAATAACTGCGTGAGAGCCCCTGTTTTTTAGATTACTCTCATTTCTCATTTTAACGGTACTAGCTGACTAGCTGGTGTCAAAGATGGTCCAGAGGGAACTGAACCCCTTTCTGATTCATTGGTATGCTTGTTGTCTTACTAACAGAGTTCAGATTGTAAAGGTGAGCCCTTTCATCTGCTCCCACAGCCACTCAACGCTGAGCTGCGTGAGTTCAGCTACACTTTTCACTTTTTATACTGATGATTGTCATATAGATATACCAAATCAAAATATTTTAAAGATCGGGCTGCACCAAGACGTTGTGAATAAAGTAGTTAAACTGAGTGATGAAATGCTCTTATGATTAGCACAGAACAGAAGAGGTTGTGTGATTCTCATAAAGCTCTGAATATTATCCATAATAAAGAAATCAAACAAGTATTTTCATATGAATACTTTGGGTGTAATTATAGATCACCTGTTATCTTGGAAAGACCACATGGAATTTGTCTGCAATAGGACAAACAAATTTGTTTTGGAACCCAACCATGTGCTGAATAATGAATATACATTGTTACCATCAAACCGGAGATACAGAGTTGTGCGATTTAATGATTAGACAAAAGGCCTCCATTGTGCATTGGTCAATCATATGTTAAATGTAGGTGTTTGTATTTTTATATAATTATTTTATATACATTGTAAATAGGGCTGCTGTAATGCAAGAAAATTTTCAGACACATGTCTCATATCACATCACATTACATCACATCACATCACATCACATCACATTGTAATGTTTGCAGTTTTTTCTATTATACTGGCAGGTCTGTCACCAAAACCACAGAATAACCTTGAAATCAGAATACAAAATCTGGGGGCTGACGAAGCTGTCAGGGTGTGGTCAGGTTACATAACGTGACCCAGTTAACATGGGGGGATTCAGTGGCACCTAAATACAAACCAGGCTTTCGACTTAAAATCAGGGTGAATATGTTTCTCATGCTTCTCTGTCTTATTCTACAGAAGAGCTGGAGAATTAGGTATTCAATGGCAGCAGATGTATTAGCGACCTCTAAGTTTTTATGCTTTCTGACTTTTTTTAAATTTTTAAAATGAATAATTAAAAAAATCAATTCATCAACAAGCAAATAAATAAATAAATGAAATGACGTGTGCGAGCGATTCTGGTAAACTGTGACTCAGTATCTGCGGCTTTGGAAGTCATCTTGAAGCAATTCGTTGAAACTGATTTGCCCTGGGAAGGAACTCAACCCAGAATCCTTCACTTCTGGAAGCTTCACTCACATATCCATAAGTCCTTTCCAACTGATTGTAACTTATCATTGGAATTCTTTTTCAATGGACTCCAAACACTTGTTAAATCACAAATATTGCAGATTCTACTGCAGCTTTTAAATTTCCCACAGCACATAACTTGCCAACAGTTAATGTTGTTAATATTTTACTGTTGCCGAAAAAAAAGACTGGAAATGGAATAAAAATACACATCTGATGACATTTCTACTGCAGGATATGATTCCAATCATAGCATGACACAATGACAAAAATCTGAGCTGAATTTACGGCTGATCTTTTCTGGCCCTGTAACAAAATGAGGCTAATTCTACATGTATCTGAAAAATCCTAGGATTCAAACCCTAATGCTGCTGGAACCTCAGTCAGGGGGTCCCCCATCTCGCACCCTGTGCTTTCTGGGATAGTGTCCAGGATTTCTGCGATCCTGAACTGGATGAGCAGTTATTTTCAACTTGACTGGGCAACTGAGTCTTGCTATTTTAGTATGGAAGTCATATCAGTTTGGTTTATAAACCATCTCGCAACTCTTCCACTGTAAAATGCGCACGTAAAATATGGTGACGTTCCCCTCTAGATCTTTCATGGCTGATGTACACTAGGCTCTCATCCTCAAAAACGAAAGTTACCACAAAGTTCGCCAGAGGGGTCAACATTTAGCAACATACAGTATACTTGCATTTGCTATCCCTCAGGTGAAGCCTGCGCAGGTATTATAAAGCTGCATCTGACACTATTCTGAGATCCAGGCCTTACACCACGGTGCCTTTTATGCCCGTGCAAAATCAAACCAGACGGCTAATTTGCCCACGACTGTTGATTTTAATCTGCAACAGGTTTGGTAATTTTCTCTTTCTTACAAGGCTACATTTATTTATATATTTACTTATTTGCTCTCTTAGCTAAGCAACATGCCTCTGCTTTTTTTGAGACTTTATAAACTCCCTTGGTTTCCTGGCTGTTGTTTTGAACTCAACAGGGATGCCTTAGAAAAGTGTTTTTTATGGCGGAACATGCCCAAAGCACATTGTTAGTGGACAAGATTTAAAATGCCTAGCTAATGAATCCCAGAAGGTGGTTCACGCCAGGGTCAGCCCTCCCCACTGTAACTGTGTCACCTGACGGAACGTGAGCACCCCCCTGCCCACATGGTTTCCCCCATGGCGGGGTCTGGGAGAGCAAAGGTGACCTCTTACACCCGGAGAGGCATAGAGCCGCCAGTCTGCTGGGGTCTGACTGGCAAGGCTTCATCCATCTGCTAGATGGGCCAGATGCTGAGACACAGAATGCGTTAGTGCAGGAGTCGCAACATCAAGAATATTACATTTTTGGCAAATGCAGAAACTGCTGCATGCAAAATATCACACATGCAACACGACTGGCATGAATACATAAAACAAAACAAATACACATGTGCGACAGCACATTATCACATCACCATTTTACAGGAATCTGTTCTATTTATATTACATATTACTAACATAATAGTTGGTCATATTGGCCGTGATTATTCTACTGAAAGCAAACACAACTCCACAGATCGAAAATTCACATTCCATTCCAATTTCGCCACCACCTTGTTCTAATTTCTTGGTTACTCTGCGTATTTATGTGTAATGCCAGTGATCCCAGTGTCTACCACACTGGGATGTTCTCGGCCACACCTCTTGTGTCACCCCAGCAAACAGCTGACGTTTCCAAGCGAGCCACGTCCTCATTAGCCAGAAGCATCTGGAAAGCTTCGACATTGCAATCAAAGCTATTATCCAAGCGAGTCGCTTGTCTTTCGGCGCTTGATAAATGTGCTCGGCCTTTGGAAAGCTGTGTTCCACCTTCTAAATACTGGACTAGGTAGTCAGGAAATTGCAATATCAGTAGTTACATTATTATGTACTTAAGTGTGTGGGTGTATCCAAATAGCTTCCTTAGGGTCACCCGTTCATTATTATGCTAAAACTAGACTCAACCACATGCAACAGAGCAAAGGCAGCCAGGACAGGAAATAAGTGCAACTTGTCCCGTTATATAAGCCATTATGTAAGAAATTTTATGAAAACAAAAAACAGATAAACAAAACAAATCTGTTTTGTGTAACTGCCTATCTATACCCATTGTGTTCCATGTTCCATGCTTTGTTCTGCTCCCACTAATTAGCTATTGTGGCACAATTAATTTCTCAGTACGGCTGGTTCCTGGCTGCACCAGGTCCTGCTAACAAGCAAATATATTACAATATGCTTTTAAAAATCTATAAAGTTAAAGGGAGGGGTTAAAAAAGCAAGGTTTCTGCTGTCAGCTTTGTTTGGTGTATGTGCTTTTTACGCTTATTTCTGAAAGTCACAACCCCTGCAACCCCCCCCCCCATGGATGGACTTTATGGCAGCACCGATATGAAAACCTTCTACAGCAGCAACCCCACAGAGACAGAGACTAAGCATTAGGGCGCACAAGTAAAAGCTGCAACAACACACTTGTAAAACAGTTAGGCAACACCTCAATAAATGGAGAAGGCCGTGCCGGTCTGGGCCCCCGGATCCAGTCATCAAACAAAGGGACCCCTCTTTGGGCCTGACCCACTCTCCGCTTGTTGCCTTCTGACCAATGGCAAATATTTTGCACCCCCTTCCCCTAGGGAAAAGGCGTGAGGTACAAAATCTATGGTCCTATAAACAAGAAAACCTTCTTCAATACATCCTCCATCTTGAGCACTTTCTTCCCCCTGACCAAGCTTCTGCTTCCTGCTCCAGGAGATACTAGCTTCTCTGTGAACCAGATGCTTGGGAGCTGCTGAAATGGAGAGGATTCTGCAGCAGGCTTGTCTGAGTGGAGGCACTGCAGGTCAGGACAAGGTACCACCGGGCCCCCAGTAACACATGGGTGTAGCACAGCAGTCAGGGGCAACAAAAAACCTCAACAAAGGCAGTGTGTCCCCACAAAATTACTGTAACATTAAAGTAGCAGAATGGAATTACTGTGTAGAAACTTTGCAAGTATTTGTTTGTTTTGTTTGGTGACATCATCGTGTTGGGTAGCGTAAGTATTTGGGCGGAATATGCTGAGCATTTTTAAAGACTTATTCCAACAGTTGGCTTTGTACTTATCCAAGTTATTGTACTCAATCAATCTCAGGGTGATACCTATCCTGCAAAGCTTTTTTTTCTTTAAAAAAAAAAAAACAAAAACAAACAGCACAAAAAAGTCACCTATGAATGACTTTGAATTTTGGTCATATAACATCTGTCCTCCAGAAATTCTGAAGAGAGACAAAACTTGATATTACTATAGTCTGAGGATTTAAATTCACCGTCAGCTCTACAAAGGAGCCGAAAAGCAGAGGCTCCCGAACTCAAGCAAAGCCTCACTGGGAAAAGTCATAGGTGGGGCTGCAGTCACAAAGGAAAATCATAAGCCTCATTTATTTATGGCATATTCCTGTGTCAAGCCATTGATGTTTCGCAGATGGCACGGGGGAGGAGAAGAATTTGCCCACTGTAAAAGGAGGATTAATGATAATCGTAGCTTTTGCTGCTATTTGAAAAGAAAGAATGCTAATTTTCAGCTTCGTGGAGCTCATTGAGGAAACGCTCGTCTAACTATGAACGGAGCCATCTGAATCTCAGAACGGGGTTCACTCACTCCGACGTACACATGCCTCATCTCCTGGCCTGCCAAAGCTGATTTTTTTTTAATTCACGTCAGAGAAGTCAATTATTCCTTTAGAGTCCCTTTTATAGCCTTTAGTTATATATGCCCTCTTTTTTCTCTTCCTTCCCCTGTTCCTGGAGCAGTGGGCATTG
Source organism: Petrocephalus zakoni (assembly GCA_026774425.1). Lineage (NCBI taxonomy): Eukaryota > Metazoa > Chordata > Actinopteri > Osteoglossiformes > Mormyridae > Petrocephalus > Petrocephalus zakoni. The sequence goes on along the minus strand of JAODKN010000016.1, from coordinate 20,519,528 downwards.
GTGGAGTTTCCTTCTGACACTCCCACATACGGCCTGTTACCCCTGAGAGTTGGTGGATGACCCCCCACTTTAACCCAGAACTACTGAGACCACTGCAGACCGTACACTGGCCAGGCTGCTATACCCACATGAAACTCACAAACCCAGGGAACCCAAGTCTACTCTGTTATCACCTTTGAATAACAGCGTGTTTGCTTTGAACAATGATAGAAACTTTATCTTTTACTCAAAATCTTTCAAACTGTTTTTTTTTTTTTTTTTAATTAGCAGAGGGAGTGGCTGAATGGAGGTGGTGACTGGCCCTGGTGATCATCCAGGCCTTGCTTCTGCCACATCTACATGCCCAGCCATGGGGAAGAACGGAGCCTACTTTGTGGGAAAACCCAGACACATGCTACCTGTAGACAGGAAACACTTAAATTCTTCGCTGTGGTTCTGATTTGACCCGTGAAATTAGCTGATCGATACTGTTCCTCGGCCATGTGTGATATTATCCCCAGTGGGGACTCTGTCACAAAAGGAGAAAGGAACAATCCGTAATGAGCATTTTGTCCTCTTGCGTGAACCCAGTCAGAGCGCCGTGACCCCTCACATCCTGCTTTTGATCAGCGATCCCCTCTAGTGTGATACCATACATGGTGTGGTCTAGTTCACTCCGTGTTCTACTCAGAACTCACCAGCTAATGCTTACTCACATGAAAGTTCCTCCCACCAGGCCGGCATGACTCAGAATTCCATGCAGACCCATTGTACCATGTTCCGAGAAGATTGGAGGGATGTTAGTCCAGGCTGTGTAGCACTTTGCAACTTTGCCGACCTGCTTCTAGGCCTATACCCAACAGGCTTCCCGCTTTTACAACCCCTAGCACCAGCTTAAGGCTGTTGTAAGGTCTCTGTCCCCATAATGCAGGATGCAGGACTCACATGAGACAATGGAAATTACTGCTGAGTGTGGGGATGTGAGGTGATGCGCGGGGGGGTTGGCAGGTAAACACCGTCCTTGTTGTGCAACCACTGAGTCACACCTGGAGAGCATTAAGTTATAGGATGTTTGATGAGCCAAAAAATCTCTCTGACGTAGGAGGCAGGCTAAGAGGTTCTCAGATAATTACGCTCACTAACCTGACCGCTAACAAATGTCTGTTGAGCAGTCATGTGACAAACACTTCCGATGATTATTTATAAATTTCCTTCTTAACCATTTTCTACAGCTGAGCGGGCGATTAACAGCTTTACTGAATGTTTCAGGTTGCAGATACTGTAAGTATATAATTTCCTTCTGAATCCTTGGAGGTTAATGGAAAGGACTAAGCTGCAGAGAAGCTTGGCCAGTTAAATGCTAAACTTATCCATAAATGCAGGATGGTGGATTATGTCTTAACCCAATTTGGGTCCACACATTCTGTAGCAGTGGAACAAAAATACCATGGTTTAGGTAGAGCAGTGACCTGTTGAGTTGCTGGGAAGGTTTTATAAGGATCTTCACTTCTTTAAAACAATGGCTGTAAATGTGTCTCAAATGTGGATTATTGAGTTCTTAAGAGCAAAACACTTTTCCTCGATGTTTGGAAACTGATTTTACTAATTATGCAATTTTAATATCTCTTTTCACTTCACAGTGTTTAATAATGGCTTGTTATTAACCAGCATCATTCATCTTTGCAATACATGGTCAGTTGCCAAATACAGTTGGATTAGAAGGTGATTAAAAGCATGAAGCCTTTGTACACATAGATCTGACCTGGAAACTGTCTGTGACGTTTTTAGTGAGTATAAAAGTAAACACTGTAGTTTTGAAGCCTGTTTTGGTTCTTTTCATGGCTGCCTTTTTAGCAGCAGAATCATTCAATTTTTTTTTTTTTTACATAGGTCTTGAAGTCCCCAAATGTTTGTATTATCACAAAGAACTTGGCCTGATTTTCACATCTACTGTGCCTGCCTAGGTCCACTAGTGGTGTGTGACTGATGGCCGGCTTTCCAGCACCTGATGAAACCTTGTTTTTTGGAGAGGTTGAACATATAAGGCTGACTCCCCCTAGTCAGCAGTTGTCCGAGATGGGTCATTGTCAAATTACATGAAAATGTCAAAAAATATATGTATATTATTATGTTTTCTGAATACATTTCATTCAATCAGCAGTGCCAAACCTTGTTAATTGGTAACACTTTACTTGCAGGGACACAAATAATGTAGAAGTACATGCTTACTTAATGTATTAATTAACCATAAACAAAGTGTTAGTTACATGCTGATCCCACGTTTTTTCATCATTATTCAGTCATAATACTTTAATATGTAGATTACTTGTACGTGAGTATTTACTGAATTACTAAGTAACTTGTGTGTTCCCTGTTCATGCAATATATAGATGATAAGAACTGAGAATGTAAAAATTAAAAATTACAGCACTATACAAAAATACAGAAGTGACACTAGATACTGTACAATGGTCAGCAGTATTTATTTTTTATGTAACATTAAAAGTTAAAGGAAAAGCAAATGTTTTTTTTCTATGTGTATTTCCCCTTTCAAATCAGGCTAGGCCTGGCTGTTTTTCAAGAGAATATTTTTTCCATTTAGATCTGTCCCGAACATGGTGGCTAATAACTTCTGAGTAAGAACTTCATCATTCAGGATTACCACCATGACCTTACAGCCGCTCTGTAATGATTACCCCGGTCTTCTTCCATGTGCAGTCTTTCCAGTAATCGAATTGGCTGATGCGTGGTCGAGGATTTTTGGTTGCCCTGACTTGTTTTTTTTTATTAAAAAAAGCAGGAATGGACTGACTCTGCTTCATGTCTGGTGGCCATATGGAGCAGTGTAAGCCTGCATTGTCAGACTTATAAAAGGCTTGCATGTACACAACACTTAGATCACACTTAAAAGCCAGGGTGAGGGGTAAATCATCCCTTAGCCTCTAAGAGCCAAGCATTCTGAGCTCATCACTGTGTTTAAGATAACAGGACGTGCTCACTTAGATTTTTTAATGTTATTTTGCAAATGGAGATGGATTGTGGAGCGAAGTTCAAATGGAAACCGAAAACCGAGCCTAAACCCGACTCACCTGTTTGTGAAGAGTCCATCTGAAAAGTGATATGTCTGGGAAATAAATACAATTAGATGGTAATTGGGCACACATTTTCTTGTTTTTTATTTGTTTTAAAGGTTTTCACTCATATTCCACGTGTCGTTAAAAGATGGATTATGCTCATCTCAATTCTGTGCCAGGTACAGTACTGGTCCACGTAATAAAATTCTTTGTAGAAAATGAGAAATATGTAAGCTACCGTAACTGAATGTTAATTTACAGTGCCTATAGTCAGTTAGAAAGGACAGCTTCAGCATTATATATGGACTGGAGTCCTGCAATAGCTCGGAAGTGTACAGATGTCGTTTTTTCCATGTGCTCCTCTGGTGGATTGGCGAGGGTCCGCCTTCTCTTCCCAGGGGCGTCTCTGGATGCACGGCGTGTGCGGCAGTGTTGGCGCGGCGGTGGCGAGTCACCAGTGGCAGCCGCTCTATCAGTATCGCAACGTAAAAGTTTACGAAGCTGAGTTCCCTCCCCTCGTGCTGTGGCCCTGCATTACCCACATGGAATGGCCCCCCGGGGACCTGGCAGAGCTTCGGATCAAACCGTTTGCTGTATTTATATAGCAGCTGTGTGGTAGATACAGACGCCGCCCCCCTCCCTCCCCACACGCGCATCCCCGGCCCTCCAACCTGACGGTGTGCTCGCCGTGCATGCTCAGAGTTCCGCTGTAAATCAGGCCCCTAAAATCCCGACAGGCTTTATGTGGCAGAGAGGATGCGTAACTCAAAGAGGAACGCTCTCTGCTTTTTTGGCTGCTGATATCAGTCATATATTTCAGCTGGAGGACATAAATCCCACAGCGCAGAGCCTGCAGGGTAGAGTGGGAAGCCCGAGACGGTGTCTCCTCAGGGCCCGTCTCAGCTCGGGGGCCCAGACCCCATCCTCCAGGACGCTTTTCGGTCCTGTCATCCTCTCTCACATTTATTGCATTATGTCGATCATTATTTTAGCCTACATCTTGTAGCTCTGTTGTTCCCCTGTAATGATTTGATTTCTCTTCCTGCAGCTTTTTGTGGGATTGCTTAGAAAAGGAGCCATGATGTATTCCAGGCTGGAATACAGAGGTGGAATTTATTATCATGGGAATGCAACCGATGTTTCTGACAGAAATGTTTCCCGGTGATTTTAAAAGGAGAACAGGGAGTTTCCGTGTGTTTACTTTCTGGTCACAAACTGGGAAGTCCTTGTCAAGCTTGGCCTGTTGTTCTGATTTGTTATGAACACATGACAGTAAGTTTTAACTATAATACTCCACTGATTGTTACCATGAACGTAATTACAAACTATATCCAGTTCCGGTAGCCCAAGTGGCTTCAGTTGCAGAAGTTAGACACGGAGAAATGTGACGCGCTTGGAAAAAAAAACATATTTTTTTAAATTCCCAACTAAGGGATTTCACGTACGGTGCGGAAATAAAACATCTAACAGCAGTGAACTTAGGACCCTGAGTTGCGGAGCTGCTGCTTTGGGGTCATTCTTGTGCCATATGACTTTCATAACTATGTTACCCCTGGCACAGGCTGAAAGCTACATCTAAAGAAAAAAAAAAATAAATAAAAAACAAAAACAGGCTTGAGATACCAAGACGAGAGGAAAAAAAGGGGAGCATCGGGCGCATCCGTGCCTCGGAACTCACGCAACACTTTGGGCTGGCCTCCCGGTACAGCTCACAGGGCTCTGCTGGTCCTCCGAGTGCTCGGTTCTGGTTCTGGAGGGAGGGTGGACGAGCCGCATAGCCGTCCCGGGCCAAGCGGTCCCATTGGCCGGGACCGGGACCAGGCTGGGCCTGGAGGTCGCGGCGACACTTTGAAGCGTTTCCCTTCAGCGTCGCCCCAATATGGAAAAAGCATCGCTGCGGCGGCAGGGCGAATCGGCCACAAAGCAAAGCTCGAAAAATGCAATAAAAAGGGGAAATGCAGGGGAGGAGTGCGCGCCTACGTGGGAAAATGTCCCTCTTTTGATTGGAAACAGCTCCTCACGAGCCACTGTAATGGGTTTACAAGAGTCACATAAACCCAGCTAAGCAAGGGTGGGGGGAACACAAGAAAAAAGTGTTAGAATAATGACATGCTTTCGGCACTTCTTGCTCAGTGGGGGGGTAAGTGGCCCGATCTACTGTGAGTGAAGGGTGGGTGCGGGGGGGTCCTGGTAGGTATGAAAATAATCGTCGGCCCTAATTAGAGACTCGAGTGGAAAACGAGCGCTGTACATAGAAACGGGACTGAGGAGCTAAAGCCCCCCTGAAAGCCTGCCTCTCTACTGGAGCGATTAATTCATCCCCCTTTACAGCAGCATTTAATGTGACATCAAAGGCTGGGACACGTTCCCTGTGTAGGCAGGCTGGCCCTGGACCACCATGACTCACTGTCAGTCCATTTTCTATTCTCTTACACAGGAAATTATGATTTTTTAATATGCTATCTATGGTAATAGAAACATTAATACCACCGCTACTACTACTACTACTACTACTACTACTACTACTACTAATAATAATAATAATAATAATAGCAACAATAATAATGATTATAAAAAAGAAGAACATCCACCCTCATGAAACATGTTGCAGCTGAATATACAATTTTACCCAAGATTAATAATAAATTGGAGGGGTTCTAACAGTTCTTATTGGGTTGAGTGTGACCCCCCCGCCCAAAGCCCTGACCTTAACCATAAGCAACCAATCAGAATACAAGAATTTTGGCATTTTTACTTTTTTGATTGCATTCACAGATTTTTATGAAATAAAGTCTGAAGTAGCGAGGACCGAAAAAAAATGGCCTCATTAGTCACGCTCTTTAAGGATTTGCTATCCTTGTGAGGTTGCTTGGTCCTCACAAGTGTAGCAAAACCTGTACACACACAAACACACGTATGCATATACATACTGGATGCTTAAACATCTCCATTCATAATCCTAAGTACTCACTGAATTGGACAAAAGCACTGAGGCAGTACCAGTGCTAGCCGATGTGTCTGAAGCAAAGTGAAATTGCCTGGCCCTCACATGTTGGCACCGAAAGTGGCCACTTCGGTCACCTAGAGGATCGAACAGCCCTGGGCTGTGGCCCAAATTAAAAGAAAGAAAACCCCTCAGAACAAAGCAGAGCGCACAAGACATCGCTAAGGCAAAGAACATTGACTATATACAGTTTATTGATAAAAAACAAATGTAAAGTATAAATCCATTCAGTATTTCCAGTACACCCATCAATTCATATTCTATACTGCTTATCCAGTAAAAGGTGGTGTTGGGCCTGGAGCCAGTCCCAGGCAGTGCAGGTCACCAGGCAGGGGAGCACCCTGGAACGCATGCCAGTTTATTGCTGGATGCCAGAGCAGCGTTTGTTTCTGAGCAGTAGCCTGACTGCATTGGTGCTGCTGTTTCCAAACAGGCTGAAAAACGAAGCTTCTCGTTGGACCAAAGTGTGGGTGGCTAGCTGCATCTCGTGCACACTCTACCTCTTCACAGAACCTATGAAAACGTTACTTTTTAACGTACCGGTAGGCTGTAGCATAAACCAGAAACAGAAAAGCATAAATGGGTGGGGGGGGCAGCAAAAACAATAGTAAAAGACGTCCAATTCTATAGCATCAGGCTGACAGATTTTGGGCTCCGGCATCAAGCGACACGGATGTAAAAACGTCAAGTTGGTTCATTTTTTTCCAGGCTTTTATTCCTGTAGAAGGACTAAATGAAGGGATTGAGCTTTACATAATTGTCTGTGAGGCGAGTCCTTGGCAAATCAGCGCAGCGCGGACCGGGGCTTTTATTATAAAGCCGCGTCTGATCCACATGAATGGGCCCTGCCCCTTGCGGCAAGCCGGGTCCGTACAATGCTATCATTGTCTTTTACGGCTAAAAATAACGCTCAGGTATTGGCCTTACATGTGGCTTTGATTGGACCTACACAAAGGCTACATTGTGAGCCGGGACCCAGCCCCTCGCCTGTCACCACAGTGGCAGAGCCGGCCTGCCGACTCCTCTCCTCTGGATGCCCAGGAGGGCAGGAAAACACCGCAGAAATGTTACGCGGATGTTCACTGGATCCGCTGAGGGGCGGGTCTAGGATCTGGACACATAAAGGTGGTTGGAGATGTGGGCCAGGAGGCGCCAATAATCACATCAGCCAATCAGCTGGAGGCGTCTCTATGGGCCTGGGGTTCTGATCTCCGCTTCTGGCTATGCAGACTCTGCCGGCAAGTCCAGACTCATAAAAGTTACTCCAAGCCACTGACAAACTAACCACAATGCTGACCAGCTAGGTCGAAGGTTGGCTTCCCCTTTAATCTGCAATGCCATGGCTGTAAAGAAAAAAACTCTCTCTGAGACATGTTTGCATTAACCTCCCCTTTAATGGATTTATATTATCTGACACTCCCGCTCACATCTGTCATTAACCATCAGCCTTGCAGAAACTGCTACCCACATTCTGACTTCATTTCATTTCAACATTTATTAAAGTGACCCGATTTAAATCGTATTTATTCATTCTTCAGCATGAGATATAATATATGAATATATAGATGTGTATCCTGAAATTCAAGTGGTATATTAACGTTAAAGTCACAATAATCACCTTAACGTTTCATAGTGCTTGTTGAAGAAAAAAATAATAAAATACAACAAATGTACAAATGTCTCCGCTCCATGTCTCTAAGGTGATGATTCTGTAGCTTAGTCATTTATGCGCACTAAAGTCTTTAGTGAGTTTTAAAGTGATTTTTAGATGATAACAACAACCCCTTGGCGACCATTCTGGTCTTTTTCCTTCTTCTGTTTCTCTCTGTTTGCTTTGGTCCTCGTTTAAAGAGTCTAACTCAAAATATTTGCTGAATTCCCCGCTGTTTTCTTGTGTATGCGTTTGTTTGTTTGCATGATTCTCAGCTAAAGCTTTAATGAAATTATATCATTTGTTAAACGTATATTACCTTCAACATTATCTTGCTATAAATCTCTGTTCTTGGTGAATTTGCTTTAATGGGGGTTAATGAACATTATTATTTTTTTTTATTTTAAGTTAGTTTTGTTAGCAGGACTGGATTTAATATGTTCAGAACGGGATGAGAAGATAAATGTTTGAAGAACAGAAAATTTGGGGTTTTAGTTTTTTTCTTAACTACATCTATGGAAAAATCAATCAATTTTTCAAACCAAAAGAGTTCAAAAGCTCACCAACAAAAATATATTCAGGATTGTTCACTAAATTACAGCCCAGCCAGATCAACGGGTTCTGTAAATGTGGAATTTATTTTATCATAGGGATTGAAAGGATATTTATAATTTGAAGGTTGGCTGCTCAGAATATTTACAGCTGAAATTACACAGAAGCTGATCTCCAAAGCCACAACACGTACAGCTTGTCGGGGGGGGGGGGGTCATCCAAAATCAGTATGTGGGGAGTAGGTAACTGTCTGAGAGGAACGAAAACGCAGGATGGATTGCCGTGAGGGAGGGGGTGGCCAAGTGGGAGGTCGGTGGACGGGGTGCTGTCTGTCAAGTGATGAGGTCAGAATTTTCTTGAAGATTGTGGAAACTGCAGAAATCCAGTGGGGCCAGTTTGTATTAATGAGGAATAACAGGCCCAGTAAAGTAAACAGCCCTCTCACTGGCCAGGGAGGCTTCCCCGACCTTCCGGGTGACCGAGAAATGAGATTTTCTACATGCTACGCAATACAATGTACCAAATGTACCAGGCCTTTATGATTGCTGTACCTGAATAGTACACCATCATAATTTAATCCTTCCCAAGGAGAAGCTCTTCCTAGTTTAACTAGAAAAGGATAAAAAATGCAGGTTTTAGATTATCCAAAAGAATTGTGATATTGGACCTTTTTGCATTTCAGTTGGCTCGTGGCTCAGGGGGGTGTGGGCAGAAGCTGTGAGCTGAGACATGGCTAGGTCACTATCAACCTGAAGGATGTGTGGTTTCCCCTACGTCCCTTCTGCTCAGTGCATCCAGCACCAAACAGGGCATTTCCTGGGTTCTGCTCAGGACATACATGTACTTTTTTTTTCTTCAAACGCAAACGCACCAGAGGCTGGAGCCTCTAGACCTCTCACCTGCAGGCCGACATTTTTTATTTTCTCTCCATGTTACAATTCCCTGGATTTTAGTTGACTGTCCAAAGCCATGTGGGTCTGATGAAATAGCGACGGCTAATTGCCCTTACCTTCAATGTGTGAGTGGCATGCAATAGGTGGGGGTCCTTCCCAGTGCCCTGTGCTGTAGACCAGCACGGCCTTGACAGCATAACAAGTTCCATTAAGCAAAACAGAAAAATGCATGGCAGGGTTTGCTCCAACATTTATGTCTAAATCTGTTTTGATCATTGGGCTAATCAGGACCAAATCCTATGTAAAACAAGAAATATCTGCTTTGCCTTTAATAGCCATGGTAATCTTTATATGTCTACCTCATAACACAAGCATTATGACACGGCAATAAAACAGTACCTTGCTGTAATGATGGCCCTAATAAAGGATCAACGGATTCAGGTCTTGGCGGAGTGCCGTGCCCGCATAGCAACCTAATTAAAAGATTGCTAGTTGCGAACCACAAAACTTTACCACCCAGCAAACCAATGATGTAAGGACAATTTTTGGGGAGGGGGTGGACGCTTTAGCAAGGACGTGGTACCACTCTTTGGCTCGCCCTGGCGATCTCCCAGCATGCACGGGCCATGTCCCTTAAATAATGCTGACATTTATCACCGTCTGAGGGGAGGCCTGCTGAAAAAGGCCACCATGAATGAAGGAGATGGAAGGGCTGAACTGGGCAAACCTCCTTCGGCTGTGCCTACAGGACTGAGGCATGAACGCGGCCATAAAGGGTCTCTGTGGAATAAGGCTACAGAACCTTTTACTACTGTTATTTAAGTTAATTTTCTTTTTCCTTCAGACTGTGCCTAATTTCTGTTCCTCAGTTCGGGAGCTCAGTATTGTTCGAATTCCTGGAGCAAAAACACTTTTTCCCCCCCAACTCATTAAAAATACAGGTATAAAAATATAGGTTTATCTTGGAGGTTTTTGTGCAGGAGATGGGCCCTCCTACACGGATCAGGCCCGTCCAACATGGCAGCACTGCACATTTTCCAGAGTGAACAAACATTTTGAAATCAATTCAAATCTTGATGAAACACAAAAAATAAATTAAATAAAAAGTACACAAGTAACAGAAAAGGTCCTTATATACATAGCATAGTTAACATAGTTGTGTTGGTGCAGTGAAAGTAAAAAAACACAAACACAAGGCCACAGTTTCTGAGTTCCAGTGGTGCATTAAACACTATGTGTTTAAGAGCCTTTAACTTATCAGTTTTGACATGTAAAAATTAATAAAACTGGTGTTCACAGCACTGTTCTCAAATCCCAATAGCTCATGAAATAGCTATATCAATGTCCAGACATTTTGCTGACTTTACCAACGGCAAAATTATTATTATTTTTTTTTTACTATTCTTTTATGAAAACTTTTCATACTTTTGGCTGATATTTCAATGGATTCTTTTTATGGACATTTAAAAAAACATTGTATTTAATTCACAGTCATACAGCACTTATGCCTATTTGTGTTGCATGGCTGTAACTTCAGTAGTTCTAATCCATGTAATAAGTTTTACTGGAAATGCCACAACAAACCTCTTAGCTGAGTCACTGACGAAGACGTCCAGGTATGTAATGTAGTCTGACTCATTGTGAGTGATCAGCTTTGACAAGCTTCCCACAGTTTCTGGTGTCCCAATTTGTACTAATTAAGTATCCTCCTAGCTACCACAGGAGGTATGATTCAGAGAGTTCTCAAAGCTGTATTAGAAACTCTGAACTGTTCTAAAGGGAATAAAGCAACTTGGTGAGAGGCTGGTGTTGTCAGGTGCATGACATGCTCTTTGGTGTCTGTTTTCTGGTGACTAGAACAGGAGTACATTTGCAATGGGACATTAAAGAGGAGGAACCAGGGAAAAGGCAGCTTTAGATGAGTGAAAGACCCATGAGTTACAAATGATACAAATGTCATCATCTTATGGCACAAGATTAATCATGAGAAATCATGTAAAATTCAAATAAAAATGCATCATATGGTAATTATAGCATAATATAATTCGGCTATGTCATGACGTTTTTCCAAACAATCATTGTGTTTTGTTTACATCTGTATCTAGGTATCTGTGGCCTAGTGCCCACATGGGGCATTAGATGAAAGAGTTAGGAAAGTCTTTGGAATCAGCATAAGCCCTAATCACTGGTTGGCCTAACAGACAACCAGCTTGGAGTCCACCTCACCCATCTTGGGTACCATGAACTTCAAACTTCAAAATCTACACCTGCTAGCTTAACCTTATGGTTATGGTGTGCATCATAACACAATCTATTTACACTGCCAAGAGATTAAAAGCCCATCACAGTCCAAATCAAAGGAAGAAGGGTTTATTTGTACTATTCTTGACATTTTAGAATAATTATAAAGACATCAAAACTATAAAATAACATATGGTATTATGCACTGATGAAAAAGGTATTAAACAAAACAAAAAGTTCTGTGGGTTGGGACTCAAAAGGTTGCCGGTTCAAATCCCTGGGTCGGCAGAGTGATCCCACCATTGAGCAAGGCCCTTATTGCTCCCAGGACTGGCTGACCCTGGCTGTCTCTTCTACACCAGTTTCATGAGGTAGGCTACTGGGTTCTTTTCCTGTTGTCCTATAGGAGGTCCCACATGCTGAGCACACATTGGCTGCTTTTCCATCACTCTCCGGTCAAACTCCTGCAAAACCATCTCTGTTGTGTTCAGGTCTGGTGGCCAGGTCATGTGATGTGACACTCTATCACTTTCCTTTGTAGGCCAGCTTGGCATTGTCCACATTTTTGGCTGGTACTGTTTGTATTTTTTTCAATTCAAGATCATGAAAAACAGCAGTTGATATTCATCCTTAAAACTTCTGTTAAATCCTATTATCACCAAAAAGAAAAAAAAATCGATGAATGAAGAACTCTAAATGAACAGTTTCATGTGAACAGGGTGTGATTTGAGTTATAAAATGTTAACGTTAATAATGATATTGTGGCTAGGCATTCCTTAAAAAATTTTAAAGGACCATAATTCACGTAACTTGCAAATCTACCCTGAAGTATGGAAATTATCTATGGTCTGAAACATTTGAAAAAAAAAAGAAAAAAAAAATATATATATATATGAAGATAATAGTCAATAATAGTCTAAAAATGTAGAGTTTATAAGGTCACAAAACTGCATTATAGAAATAATGAAAGGAAAGCAGGTTAGTAATGAAATGAGTAAAGCAGTGGGAGGAGGACTGCAGACTCTTTATTACACCCATGTAAATGAATTTATTTTATGAAATACATTAATCATGGCCATAAAGATGAACAATATTATTTTTGACATTTCTTCAATGCATTCCTTCTGGTTTTGTTTTTTATAGAGGTGAAATAAAGGATATTATGTTTTTTTTTCTTTTTCTTTTTAAAATATTGAGCCTCATTAGTGGAATGGACACAAAAATGAAAAAAAGGTCAATAGGACTTCAAATGACAGAGGATGTTAAACTGCAGAATAAAAGGACTCTGGCAGTATGATTTTATTTTTTAAACTCACGTTTCAAAACATTTATAAGTCCTGTTCTTTTTTATGGGAAAGACATGATAAACTGAGAGTATTAAATTTTGTAAAATCAGCAAGAAGGGGAAAAAATTAATTGGTGTGAAAATGTTCTTGAATCCAAACTGTGTTCCAGTGACTTATAGGGTTTCACTGAAAAGTGGGAAGACAGTAACCACATTAATACTGGACGTAAATATATGTATCTAACTTCATTGCACTGGCAAAGGTGTCCTATAAGTTAGAGAATTGGAATTAATTAGACATTATCTCTGAAAAGTGAATGTAATGGTTTCACTCATTACTGCCTACACTAGTGAAAAAAACACTATAATTTCAGCGGTGATGAGAGATGTTTCACCTGTGAGATTTATTCCAGCTCCCCGAGCTGGAATTTGGAATTACTTGATCAAGCCCCAGTTATATCTGGAACTGCAAAAATGATGTAACAAAAAAAAACAATGGTTTTTCTATATAGAATCATTTAATCAATGCTGGGTTTATGTTGGAGCCAAAATAGCAAACATGCTCATGTATGTTTTAAGACTGTGAAGCAGCTATTGTTTTCTATCAATTATTTCCCATTTCAATCATCATGTATTTTTTTGCGTTTGCAGTTGTCATTGAGCTTATAGCCACATTCCCGCAAAAGACATCAAAAAGGGTGACAAAGAAAGCTATGGGTGAAATGGCAGCCTGCTCTACAGAGCTAACAGGAGATCCGCGAGGCAGACTTAGGGTGGTCTTTAAAAATTTTCCTCTCGAATTCTCATTTTGGACTCCATTTATGGTTCAGCATAAAAGAAAGTGGATCTACTGTAACATTCTTCTGCTTAAGATCAATATGTTTCATTTGTGTATGTTGGAATTGCCAATGAAAATACGTGAATTTGGATAGTGCTCCTCAGCATTTTGAACAGGAAGTAACCCATGTAGAGCAGAGGCATAGCTGGATAGGATTCAGCGGCAAAGTCAGGGCTAAAGACCTACATGGAAGTAAAGCACAGGTATCATGTGAAAATCCAGAGGCCCATGGTTTCCTTCCAGGTGGCATGGCACGGTTATGGATGTATCTGAATCACAGACACATCCATTTGACTCTTGAACCCTGTTTGGTTGCCACTGTTTCTCTTTTGCTGTTATGAAAGTTGAGTAGAACGACTGAGGCCACAGATTTGTCTCGTGTTTAATTTGGAATTTAAGGAGAAGGAATTCATTTGAATGAAACATAAAGCAGTCATAACTCTTATTGTGATGTAGAGCCTCCACTGCTGTGAAACTCCTGGAACCACAGGTAAGAAAACGAAAGAATCTAATAATAAGAGCGTGTAGATGTGAGAGCTGGATTCTGCTCTTCTGCTGGATTCTTGGCAGGACTGAGACACTGAAGGCAGACAGCAACCGCAGGAAACACAGCATTAAATACAAGTACCAGGAGAAGGCTTTGATAAAGAGACTCCCTCACCTTCCTTTCAAAGGAAGAGGAAAATCATTGTTAGAGCTCATAAAAGAATATCAAAAATCTCAAAAAAATCTAAACATATTAAGACAGGGTGGGTTGAACTGAAGAGGGAATGCCGCCCCACTCATAAATTGAAACTTCCTGTTTATACATTGCATACTTCCCGCCCCATGGCCTAACTGGATATTTCCACCTTACCTTAGATCAGGGTTTCACAGGCAAAGCACACCTGGACCAGGTAATCAGTATTCTTGATTGTTTGGTTCAGGTGTGTTGGAACTTGGGAGAATAAAACTGTGGATTGCCTAGGGGTCTGCAAGAACGCAGTTGAGAAACATTGCCTTAGAATAGAGCTTGTCCATGGATCAGGAAACTGATCTAGACAGTGTCTTTGATATTCAGTCACCTCCATTAACTTCCAATCAGGGCAGAGAAGAGGCTGCAAAGAACCAATCAGAGAACATCTAACCCACCCATCTCCACTGCTGAGGAGGCTAAGCAATGTGTACAACACTGTCAAAACAAGAGAGCAAATAAAGGTGACTCAATGCATCAAAAATTTAATGATTGCACTCGTTAAATTATATAGCTTTTTCCATTTCGCTATTCAAAATTCCATCTTGTTTATTTTTTGATAATTATGTGCAAAATGAGTTAATACATATGTATAAGCCTGCAAAAAAGGCTTTAAGAGGCTATTTAAGTCTATTATTATGTAGTTTACCATCATGAAGCCAGGAACTAAGCACGCACAAAACCAGAACCTGAGATGGATAATTATCTCTTTACTTGCAGAGAAGTCCTAAAACATGTTTTAATTAAAGAATAACTTTACAGACAGGGTGGTAGCAACCACACTCACACTTAAATATTACATTTTTTACGTTAAATTTTTCACTGAAAAATTAGTAGGAATGATGTTCAAAACATATCGATGGATGCCAGTTGTTAATTTTAAGGTAGGTCTTATGCTGTCTGACTCTTGGTGGTCCATAGAGTTTCCTGGTGTTTCTGGCTGTTTTGGAATATTATGTGTGGAAATCTGCGACTTCAACAGTAACAACGTAATTTACGGGTTGTCAAGACAGAAGATTCAGGAAGGCACTGTCACCACCAAACTCACCCCTAAAGAATGACTGAATAATGTATGTATAATGCTGACACACCATGCAGCTTTCTGTATGAAAGCTACCATCATAAAGAAATACATGACAGGAAAAACTGATTGCAAGCAATCTAAACTTTAAAAGCTGACTCATTATTAGGCGTTCCTACATTTTTCAGGGATAAAAGCAGAACTGGGAATGTAAAACTGTTTTATGAACAAATGAGTAATTATTAGCCATTATTTTGTAAGCACTTTGACAATCATTGACAAGTACCAACCTCCTCTGTGTCATTATGTACCAGCGTTACATTGTATGCTTTAAAAGGATGGCAGCATTTTACCACCCTTTAGAAACACAGTGGTGGAAGAAGCAACCTTCTGATACTGGCAGTGGATGGAGTTACTGTGAAATGTGTTCTTGTTTCCTATTGGCCGGTCCTCGCTAGCTACATCATCCGAGGGTTAAAGCGGGTAGTGTTTGATAGCATGAGGTAAATTGTGCTCAGTATTTCAAGTCTTGTTTATCTTATTGTAAGAGAGAGTGTGCAAGCTGCCCCCCCTCCCCATCCCCCCCGCTCCCACCGCCACAGAGCCTCCCAGTCACCCCCACGTCCCTGGAAAAAAGGCGCTGCTTGCACGCGCCACGAATGTTTGCCTTATTCGCTTCATAGACAGTGGGTGCGAAGGCCACCTGGTGGGCGAGCCGCAGCGGAGCGGAACGCACCGCGAGCCACGGCCGCAGCCCCGGCCCACCACCCACGCAGCACGGGGGGGATGCGGAGGGGGGCTGCGGGGGTCAGGGGAAGTTGATCCAGTCTGGAATAACAGCAAGTGAGGGTCCCCACATCCCCAAGCTGCCTTCCCACCCACGCTGAGCACTAAGCAAGAGGAGGGGTGGACAGGAGCAGGCCAACAGTGAAACTGGAGCCACCTCTCAGGTGTCGGCCCGCTGGACAGGTTCCGACATGGCCCGCGGGCTGAAGGGTCTCCTGTCAGGGAAGCTGAGTCGGCCGATTGGGCTAAATGAGCCAACAGCACTGCTCTGCGCTGTTGAGTGGCGGGGAATCTGCCTCGGAGACCAGAGTTCCGGAAAGACCCTGCGTGAAGAAGGACCATGGAATGAAGGTTTTTCACACTTTCCTCACCCTGACCACAAATCCCTGATATACATCTATACTGTGGCACACAAGTTTGTGCAAACAATTTATGTCTTACTCGAAAGAACTCAAAGGTCTGACGATTTTACAGTTCAATTAAATTATATTTGCTTGTTTAACTATATGAACTTTTTTGCATTTTATTCTTCAGAAGGTAGCATTTTATATGCTGCCTCCTCTGCCATCTTGCAGCAAAGGCAGAATGCACAAGGGTTTTAACGCATCGTAATTTTCTATTTTTCATTCCCATATCATCAGACCTTTATCAACCGAGCTGCTAATTGTTACCTTTGGCTTTATTCCCCCCTCCATTGGGGGGAAACTGCAGGGAATCAGACAGAAAAAGAGCCCAACCCACCCCTCCATCTGCATTAAGTCACTATGGTTTTATGATAAACACTCTCATGATTTATGACGTAGTAACATGGAACATTTCCGCCCCCTTCCAGTTAGAGGCGAAATTAACAAGCCTCACGTCAGAAGAAATGTATCGCCACTTCAGAAGGGAATGGTCTAAGCACATTGGGATTACAAAGTAATTATGGGCCAATTACAAGATAATTGCGCCACAAATACCACACCGGCTGCCATGTCTTCTGCAGAGTGGGGCCAGGCTTGCAGGGAAATGCGATTGATGCCAGCCGCCACTTACTGCCATTTATTCAGTGTACAAATGCAAGCTTTATTGAACGCTTAAGGGGAAGCCGCTGGGAAGGTCATTAAACATATGGACACATGGCCAGGAGGTCACATCCTAGGATGGATACCATTTCTGCACCATTGAACCGTGATTGAGGAGTCGGTTCTGCAGTACAAATGAGAGAAAACACTGGACTGCTATGCACAGAAGCATCTGCTAAATTAATAAAGATTGTTCAGTAATAATCTATTAATAAAGGAAGCCTAGGGAACAAGAGCAGAGTCTCGCATTCTAAGGGTTGAGATGTCCCAGCATATACTCCATGCTGTGATCTGGACCCAGAGGTTAGTCCTGAGCGAGTGGGCCCGCCTAGGACCCAGTGCCAGCCTGCCCTCTCTGCAGCCCGTCAAAATGACAAGGTTAACAAGCCTCTCTTGACCTGGCAGATCCCAAAGCCGTAATTACCGGCCAGGCGTCACGTTACGTGCTGTTGGATTCTTTTATTTAAGGAAAATCTGACTGAATTCCCTCTAGAGCCCCCCCTGCCCCCATCTCTCCTGCATAGCAGTGCTATTAATACGTGCAAGTGTGTGATGTAGAAGTGGAGGTTGACTTTACCGTGTCTCTTCTCTGCTGTTTTTTGTGTGTTCCCATGTGTGTGTTTTCTTTCTCCATTTCTTCAGTTCACCGTCTGGGGGGGAGAAAGAGAAAAGAAAAAAAAAAAAAAAGAGGATTGAAAGGTCCAGGCTTTCCTGTCGGACTCCGGTGAAATAAACAGGGAAGGAGGTGGAGACACAGAAGTGGAGGGAAACCCGGACGGCAGCCAAAAAGGAGGTCCTGGCCTCGAAACAGGGTCTGCAGGGAGGAAAGGTAAGGAGAGGCTTCGCGAGAGAGACCTTGTGGAGCCCCTCTGTCTCGAAGCCCTTCCCATCATTCGCTGACATCAGTCCCTTCGCCCAGGAAAATGGAAGGTAATTGTGCGTGCGCCGGGACAGCCCCACCCCCCCGTCTCGTGGTGACCAATGGCTCCCCGGGAACCTGGAGATTAATTAAAAGCTGACGTTTCTTTCATTTCCCACTTTATTGAATCATGATTCACGCTCAATTAAAAAACTGCTGTACTTAAAGGTCTGCCAGAGCATGTGACGTTCTCATGTGGAGACTTCAGAGGACCCAGGCCAGACACCGAGAATCAGACCTGCAGCCCCGGCCCGGCCCGGCCCAGCCCAAGCGCAGTACCAATAACAGAACATGCCGTTCTACGTGCAGCCCGTGGTGGGACATAACAGTTTATTTTATTAAAAGAACGGTGCCCTTTTCTAAAATTTTATTCCATGGCCACATATCGAGGAGCGTGAGATCACCCATTAGGGTCAAGCGGTCATAAATCTTTTATTTAGCTTTGAAACCACAGCATCAAAACAAGAAAGGGGTCATTGTTAACTCTGAAGACCGACTGGTCAATGTTCCAATCAAAACGCCATTGCGTACAGAATATTATGCATGCAGCATCATTTTTCTTTCCTAAAGAAATTACAACAATGATTCAACTCATACCGAGATCCAACATCCAACATTTATCTATATTCGATTTATGTATGTTTCTGTTTCAGTGCTGGTGGCAGATTACTAAAGACAGGATGAATTTAATATCCGTCGATAAGTGAGGAATGTGACAAATGCAAAATGGGGGGGCTCTGTCTCTCACTGGGTCTCCAGATGCAAATGCTTTCACTCTACTAGTGCATTGTCTGGCTCCAGATGAAGAACACGGCGACTAACAGCACGCTCGCCATGAAAACCAGCAGTGGCAAATCCAGTTTATTCTGCACCTGCTTATCCCCCTATCTACCCCTAGTACACCCCTGCTGACAACCAGTGCAGAATGCCAAAATGCAGTTATGTTCAATGCAACGAGAACCTGAACAAAAGAGCAGACAATGATTTTATGGTGTGATAAAAATTTATCAGCAGGGAAACACATCATACATGTTCACATTCGTTATATATATATAAAGTAAATGCACAGAATATAACAGCAAAAAGCACAAGCGGACCCCTATTTTATAGGCCATAAAGAAGGCATCCTGGTGAATTTAGTTTTACATTTATAGCGGAGATCTACATCTGCTATATTAAAAATATATATATAAAAAATAAGAGCAATAATAATAACACAACTAGCAAAAAAATTTCCTCAAAATTGTCTCAAACTGCAACATGCTGTTGCTGATGCTTTCTAGTGAACGCCGGGATGCATCCAACTCGCATTCCTGTGCCTCAACCTGCAGTGCCCCCACCACCACGGCTGACATCGAAACACGGCACGTCGCATCCCCCAAAAAGCGGTGAGAACATGTTTGGAGTGATTCACCACTGCACGCGCTGGCAGAGGATATCGCCTCCCTTTCTCCAGGCAGACCTAACAGCTCGTAAGGTGTCTCGGACAGTACGTTTTCCCCGACAGCTGGGTCTGACACTTACCATCAGTTAAATGTATTTATTTGGTTCGCTGTTTGTTTAGTAAAGGAATGCTGGCTTTCGCCAGTCTCCAGCCTTCGAGGTAATCACCAACATCTGATTCTATGGTTGATGGGGGCTGAGGTCAGAGCAATCAAATATAAAAAAATGGCACATAAATACAATCAGAAAGGAACAAGGCTCTCCACCTTATGACTGGAAGTTTTGACGTTTAAATTCTCAAAAGACATTTGTTCACAGACTTATACACTTTTGGTATTTTGTCTTTACTTAATATAGATTTTGTCGTATTTCTACTGAGCGTACTGCATGGCCTCAAAAAAAAAAAACATGCATAAAATACTTTGTTACTATGTTGTGTCTGTCTTTCATCTATCCCTGTGAGCTTTGGTTACATGGATGAAGCTATTGCTGTAAATAGTAAAAGCTAACAAGCTAGTTCTCATTGCTTGGACTCTGTAGTCTGCGCTCTGCAGTTATGCCAATGGGGATTCTTAAAAGATCAAAAGGGCTCTCTTTCCTTTTTTCATTTTCCTAAAAAATGTACACACTTCAGGAAATCCAGGGGGATCTAAAAGGATTAGCCAGACAGATGACCTTTCCCGGTCATACAGGCGAGGCGTGCAGCCGGAGGGCCAGATAAACACAGCGGCACTGCTGCACATGTGAAGCACAGTTGCATAAGAAGCCAGCGGTGGCACGCGACTACGCTAGCCACGATCCCTGGCGTGACCTTGCGTTGACCCGGCCACGACCCTGGATACACCTGACTCCTTGTTCTGCTAATGTGCTGGAACTCAACAGCAGACTGGATTACAGGGTTCACCTGCAGTATCTTATATATATATAATTTTTTCCACTCGCACATTCTCATGCAGACATTCCCAATACTTGGGCTGTCCCTAACCCCCACCACCCACACCCACCATGTGTGGCATGTGTTCTGAGGGATTTCTTTAAAACCAAAAGGATATGGTCGATAATTAACCCTTGCCTCCATCCACAGGCATGTACCTGTCGCTGATGACAAAGTCTCAGCTAATAAACATATCGCCCAAGACATCTAAAGATGGCACAAAATCCCAGGTTGCAAGCTGAGGGGCGTGCAGTTATTGGAAGCACCTGAGCGAGTGAGGAGACACCGCGCTATTGCGCCTGCTGTGTCTGGGAAGAAGAAAGGCACATCTGACTGTGAATAAAGCACTGCAGCTTTTACAGGAGACATGAAAAGGGGACTAAACCGAGAGAGATTAAAGTGAAGCTGCAAATCAAACAGAATAGAGAACAGGTTCACGGTAGGTTCATTGTCAGGGCAGCAGTTCGGTAGAAATGTGGAGCTCGGGTGTAGCCCCCACCATCCGCTAGTGGAACTCAGTCCTTCAAGTGCAATGACTCCTAATAGCACTGTACATGGATATTAAGGCCAACTAGCTGAGTGTTTGGGTTTAAAGCATTGTAGAAGTATTAGGTCGGGCACAGGGTTGGTGTCATCATGCGCCATGTGGAGACTGATGAGCTTAGCAGGGGACTCAGGCACAGTCCCGAAGCGTCCTCCTCCAGACGCGATCACTACTCCTTCTCACGGCGGCCGAAGGGAGACACCAGCTTCATCGCGACATAGTTCTACAACACAGACAAAGACAGGCAGGAGAGAGGGTGTCCGTCAAGATGGAGGACTAGATTTGACACATTTCTGAAAAAAATAACACAAATCACAGTAAAATCAGGCTTGCTGTGTAACAGAATGCACGGAATGTCATTACGCATTCAGAATACAACAAAAAAAAAAGTCAGGATTTTGTTAGTTACAATAAAAAAATATGTAATCAGATTATTGATACTTTTAGGAAATAACGTACAATACATTTTAAAGCAAAGAATGATATTCTGCAGACACAGCACACGTGCAGACAACGCCTTACTCAGCTACCTCATGTCAGAATGTCAGTTTTTTTATGTTGATTCAATATTAAACAGCGACAACGGTGTAGTAGTGATCAAAAACCCATGGAATAAAATAGGCTATGTGACAACGTTCCGTATACTACCTGTTAAGAAAAACTGAGGGCACTCTTGTGCTGAGAGATTTGATGTATGCCTCAATTTTCATTCTGCATCTCGCTGTACATTGTTGCTGTCTTACAGAAAAGTTACAGACGTAAACGTCATCCAATTGATATTTATTTTCTCTTATGTTTGTCTGCACATTTGGCATTGAGGTAATCCGAAAGTAACGGGAAATACTTGGGTTACGTTACTTAAATTTTAGGATTCTTGGATTAAGTTACTCATTACATTACATTAACAGGTATCTAGCAATTGTACCGGAATATATTTCTAGAGTAATCCTCTCAACCCTGAAAATCAACATGCCTTTAACAAAGATATTACATTTTATAATTAGTAAGCTATATGAAAAACTAAGTGCGACATAAAATGTAATCTTTTTCAATATATTTGGACAGACAAAATTCACTGGAAGATTTTTGATAGATAGAGGTGATGTGATCAACAAAACAATGAAATTCTCGATTCAGTCATTCAACAAAATGATTGGTCCAGGGGAACTACTGTGGCAGAATGAATTACAATTCTGCAGAAATGTCACGACCGTATTTCCCTCTGTTGAATCCCATGTTGCACGTTGGCTTGTTATTGACACCAAGCTAAATAAGACTTACCGGGAAGGAGTAGAGGAAGACACCAAGGAAGAGGAGCAATAAGAACAGGAAGAGGAAGCCAAGGAAGACCCACTTGAACCTTCTCCACAAGATGAACTTGAAGGTCTTGAAAGGTGAGGAGAACCAGAGGAAGGATGTCTCGGGGCGTCTGCAGGGTGACATAGAGACATTTTTCGTTTTACTACTTCAGTCAAGTCAGGGAACCCCAGGGATTTCTTAATATGGTCATAAGAGAATTTCTTATTGGCTGTTTTCGGCACTGACTGAGGCAGCTCCAGGTGGGGATTCATGTTGGGCTCTTCCCTCCCGAGGCCAGCTGGTCTCTCCTCTTGGTCCTGCTCTGACACAACCTCTAGGGACATCTCTACTTTCCCCTTTGAGGGAGAACAATAGTAAGAAATAAATGCATCAATACTTTCCAAAATAGCAAATGTTCCAAAGATAGAATGGAATACAATCAATGGCGACTTTATCAGGAACTCCTAGCTAGCCCTGGGCAGGATCCAATTTTGCATCCAGAACCACTTCAATGGTACACGAGGAAGCCCTTTCGTATGACAGTTGTACTGAGCCAATTTTTTCTCACTTCCTGTTAGTTTTAACGAGGCTGGCCATTCTCACCTGACCTCTTTAATTAGCAAGACGCATGCAATTAACAGGATTGTGTGATCACACAATTCTTTGTAAACTACAAAGCTACTGTGTGAAAATCCCAGGAAGGTGGTTGTTCCTGAGATGTTGGACCAACCACGTCTAGCACAATTATACCACACTCAAAGTTGTCTGGATCAAGTATCTTAGTTATTTTAATGCTTTGCTGAAAGATAACTGGACCTCTTGACCCTGTCTGCATGCAATTGTGCAAGGAAAAGAAAGACATCATAAAGAGATACGCATAAAAAATTTGAGAGAAACCTGCTGTGAAACATGGAACATGGCAATATATAAAATAAATATATAATATAAGTTCACATATATTAGTAACATAAGTGGTGACACGGAAATAAAGAAAACTGAAGACAGACTGCGGTAAAAAGAAACAGCAGAGGTCTGGCAAAAGAGGGGCAGTGGGAGGATGAGGAGGGATAGTGAGATAGGGAGAAGATGAAGGGTGAGCAGGTCGGTGTATGGGGGACCCACAGCGATTATCTTCTCCTCGCCGCTCTCGCATACACATGGCCACCAGCCCTTCACCGTCTTCTGCTCGAAGAGGGAGACCAGCTTCTCTGTGGGCTGATTCAAGAGCTCCAAGCTGCATTTCTCCGCTGTCTTAGCTGGGCGAAGCATGTGATTCAGGTCCAGCTCCAGGCATCCTGCGGATGGGAGGCACCACACAACAGACAGGCAGAACCATGAGAAGCTTGACCAGCTTAAACTGGTTTAGCTGCTCATACCAGCTGATGATGGTCATTATTGCTTTTTTTTTGCCAGCATGAGCAACTGGTTGCCCACTCATCTAAATCATCAAAGAGCAGCAAGAGTTGGGAAATGGCCATCTGAGACCATCTAAGACCTACTAAAACCAGCTGAAACCAGCATAAGTTGGTTTTTAGTTGTTTCTTTCAGCTGGGATCTTAGCAGTGCACCCTAGCCTGTCAGTTACATGAGAAATATGCTTCATGGGACATGTCCCGCACTGACAACTGCATGTCCTAGAAGGCCGTTTTACAGAGAGTAAAGGAATGCTGTGTATTGCTATGATAAAGGTATAGTACATACATGCCTGCCCAGCCTAAGAGGAGTCATTAAAGTCAAGGGCGCTTAGCCCTTTCAGTTGTGCTGGTTATCACAAATACCACTCACACCGTATGTGACCTGATAGAGTTTAACTAGTTGAAGACCAACCAGGTGGTTCTTTGAGTTTCTGCATACATACCGCACACACATACATAAATCACACATGGAATCTAAACTGTTAACCTCAAAGATTTGCTTATATCCTGAAAAACAATGTGTGTTAAGTCACCCGGAGTGACTGATGTGTTTTAAGACAGGCTACGGGGCTCTGGAATACGCTGACTCCATCATTACACGGCTCTGTGTGTGGTTTTACTGCACCCGCGTCAGGCTGCTACACGGAGGCTCGCGATTAGCCGCTCTGGTTTCCTCCCCATCCGTCCGAACATCAGGATCCCATCAGTGCGATCCATGGAATATTTTTATTGTTTCTACATGTGACATGTCAAGGCTGAGAAAGGAGGAATAAAAATAGCATGCAGGTTTGGCAGGAGTGGGTGGAGGGTGAGCAGCAGGGGTCGGCCGTTTTGGGGCGGGCTTAACGGGGTGAAGGGTAGGGCTTCAGGGCATGACAGAAGCAAAGGTGAGCAACAGGGTCTGGGAACTTGGGTGTAAAATGATCATCTCCAGCAACCTGGCCATGAGTGTGGTACTCTGTGGGGGGGGCCGGGATTATACGTATACTAGCAAGTCTGCCGTTGGAGTGGCTGATAGAAAATGGTGAAATGCAATGGCATAGATCTATGTATGGACAATAGGAACATGTCCCTATCAATATTTTGGCAGTACCGTGTATGTTTAGAGGGCAGGGGGCTGATTTGGTCCCTACCAATGCTATGCAGAAAAACCGGCTACACTCCCAGTAATATAGTACTGTATCAGAGTGCTGAATGGAGATTCTACGAAAAATAATGAAAACAGGTCGCACTATGCTTAGTTTTATCTTAATGACAAAAATGACTTATTTCATGACGTCATTAAAATAAATCTAAGCAAAGTGCAACCCGTTTTCATTATTTTTCGCTACCAATGCCAAACCTAAAGCCTTGGTATAATGGCTTGAATTGATTGGGCTGGAGAATAGTGCCTGCTGGCATGAAGACGCCAAGGCTAAGTGTATAAAATTTCCCGAATTTGAATACTGAATTTCCCGGAGGAACCCTCCCGAGGGATTAATAAAGTACTATATCTATCTATCTATAAAAGGTGCCATTACCAAGGTAGTCATCAAAGGAGAACTTGTCATTATCCCAGATCTGGATGGTAAGCTTCGGTGGCAGCTTTGTTTCCGCTTTGTCCAGGCTCCAGAAGTGCTCCTGGGGACAGTAAGATGCAGACCAAGCTGATGCTCAGCCATATTTGTTCCCAAAACGATTCACACTTTTGTAACACACAAGATCAGTACCAGACAAATGTGTTTCTATAATGAGTTGTGCATATTGACATGCTCAACCGAAAGTATGTTTTGGGTGATAGTGGTGCATTCACATGTGTCATTGTTATTGCCAACCTTCTTGTTGATGGTGCAGAGCTGCTCAGCAGGAAGGTAATGGAACGGGAAGAGGAAACGCCAGTTGAAATTCCCCTCTCCCCCCAGGGAACGATAGTGCACATCAGTCTTCTGTTTGTTGTCCTCATGTCCCTGCAGCCAGCTGAGAGCCACAGAGAATCATTTAACTGATGGATGCCTGTAGTAACTGCATTTCTGACACTCATATATATAACTCGGGAATGACTAATGATGTACAACTAGCCATACCTCATATGAACGCCCCTATTTCCAGCCAGAAAAATCCTAAAGTTTCCGCTCACCCCTTGACGTATATGTCACTCATTTTCTCCCCCGTGACACTGGTGTCGTCCAGGATGACATCACTGGTGTTCCATACAATGCACCGGAGGAAGAACCTGTCCAAAAATATAGGGATGATGAGGACGTGCAGAAGGCCATGATGGGAAGAAATGAAAAAGAAAGATGGAGTTTTTTTTTTACATGGTCATGTCAGGAGATTGCTTACTTTTTGGCTTTGCGTGGAGAAATGTTAAAAGGTGGCCCTGGTGGTCCAAGGGACTTGGGGAATAGGTCCACCCACAACTGCAGATGTCCCTAAAAAGAAGGAAAAAAAATTACCTGCGAGAGAAACAATAAATGAAAACACAGGTAGACACAGGTGTGGTACTGTGGTAGGATGCCACCTGTGTAGTAGGTTCATTCGTGAAATGTCCTCACTACTAAATATTCCACGGTCAACTATTAGTGGTATTATAATAAAGTGGAAGCAGTTGGGAACAATAGCAGCTCAGCCACGAAGTGGTAGGCCGTGTAAATTCACAGAGCGGGGACAGCAAATGCTGAGGTGCACAGTTTACAGAATTCGCCAAATTTCTGCAGAGTCAATAGCTACAGACCTCCAAACTTCATGTGGCCTTCAGATTAGCTCAAGAACAGTGCATAGGGAGCTTAATGGAATGGGTTTCCATTACCGAGCGGCTGCTTCCAAGCCTTACATCACCAAGTACAATGCAAAGCGTCGGATGCAGTGGGGTAAAGCACACCGCCACTGCACTCTAAAGCAGTGGAGACGTGTCCTCAGGGGTGATGAATCACGCTTCTCTGTCTGGCAATCCAATGGACAAGTTTGGGTTTGGCGGTTGCCAGGAAAATGGTACTTGCCTGACTGATTGTGCCAAGTGTAAAGTTTGGTGGAAGGGGATTATGGTGTGGGGTTGTTTTTCAGGGGTTGGGCTTGGCCCCTTAGTTACAGTGAAAGGAACTC
>JAODKN010000016.1:20475766-20487393 GCA_026774425.1 Petrocephalus zakoni | reverse complement strand
AACATTTCCCACTGGTTTGGCCTTCAAATATGATTGTTGACATTAGCAACCTAATTTACATTGAAATATGCATTTAAAGATCTGACCATGTGATAAAATTGTATTTTGTACCAGAAAAAGACAAAGAAAGCCTCCTATACATATCACTGGAATTAATAGATTCTGAGACAATGGATAGGCTTGGAAACCATTGTTGGGTGGGCTGCTCGATGATATCATCGCATTCGACTGTCTAGAGCCCCAAGGAATTCCACCACGATCCATCGGAAATCTGCCGCTACTGGCTTCCCAAGTGTGTCACCGTGGGAAGCAGCACGCCAGGGTTTTGGGGCCCTGACACGGCCAGACCTCACATGCCGCTTTGGAAGGCAAAGTTCAACTAAAAGAGGGTAATTAAACTTCTTAAGCCACACGTTGTCAGGAATGGTTCCGCTACCTGCAGTGTGTCGAAGCCCTTCTCAAGATATGTTCCACATTTTTTCATCTCTCCTATTGAGGCATAGAACTTGCTCCACCAGTCAATGAATTCTTCTTCCTACAAAGAAAGAAACTGGTGAAATAGCACTGAAAAAACCCAACGGCTTTACTGAGTCACGGATGCGTCAAATTAGAGATGAAAGTCGACCCACAATGCGGAATGACTGCTGGCTCACGAGTTTCTCTGTTCTTACAAAAATCACTGTAGCTCAATTCATGACTTTATACTATTTCAAAAAGCAAAAATCTAAAATATTTTGAACAATTACTAATAATTGAATGTGGTCCAACAGAAGTTCTGGAATTTAGATTTAAATAGAGAATGATCTATTGAGACACAAAGTGATCTATAATCGGTTCTTTTTCAAATGGTTATCATCTGAAGTGTTATGTACCATCCATCCAACTTCTAACAGCTAATCTGGGACAAAGCTGCAGTACGGCCTGGAGCCGATCCCAGGGCACATGACAGGGGTAACATCATGGAATGCCATTCCATCAAAAGCCACATACAGTTATTTACATTTATTTTATTTAGCAGATGCTAAATAAACCACACCATAGGCAATTTACAGATACTAATTAGCCTAAATGTTAAGGTTATTCAACTGTAGGAGGGAACCTAAGAAACCCAAAAAAACCCTGCAGAATTTGAGAAGAAAATGAGAATTCCGCACACACACATACACCTTAGACTGATGCTATGAACAATAACATTAATATTACAAAAACGTTAATTAAATAGGCACACTAAACCACCATCAGTTAAATTTATAGAATTCACAAGTTGGCCCATTGATTTTAAGAGGCATCCACAAGTGCTGGCAGGTTTATCTTTCTTACCTCAACTAGCAAGCTATTTAAGCAACGTTTAAAAAGAAATCTGTCATACAATTTACTCAATTACTTTTGAACTTGAAATTTAAAGTTTCAACCAACCATCAAAAACAGCTGAATATGGATATAATTTATGTGAATGAATCGCTGACATAAAATGTTATCCTCAGCACGTTGCTATTTTTTACTTTAATCCAACCGCAACCGTCAATAAGTGGTTACAGAAAATGGATGGGTAATGGATAGATAGATAATATACTGTCTGTTTTTTCACATACATTTACCTCCTTTTATCCCATTGCTTTTTTCCCCTTTTTTCATTAAACTGGTCAGATTGTTAATGCTGTTGAATTAATTTGTGTGTCGATAGTTAAAGGCTATTTTATTTGAAACATACTAATGACATTCTAAGGGTGTAATTATCTATATATTACACAGAAAAAGAAACAGAAGTTTTGCAGGGCCACAATCAATTTAAAGAATTTATAAAAACAACTTACCCACTTCATCTTTGTCAAGCAGAATAAGAGTGAATGAGATAGGAAATGGTTAAATGACTCTTAATGTTTTTCATAGAAGTACAAAAAATAAAAAACATACACACAAAGTGAACATACCATGCACATGCATTGTGGAATGCCCCAGGACTTCCAAACATGCAAAAAAAAAAACCTCGGATGTGTCTAAATTATTATACTCATGAATTTCTGGCACCTCATGCTAAATCAGAATATGATTTTGCATTTTTCAACATCTAAAGAAACTAAATCAAACTAAAGAGGAATGAGAGATATACACACTAGTCCACATGGAATTTGCAACCAGTGTATTAGGTAAGAAATTCATATAGATATATAAGTCAATCTCTGTGACCTCAAAGTAAACAATTGTGTGTTCACGCTGGCAAAACTGCCTTTAGAGGATGTTAGAGTGGAAATAGAGAAAGAAAAAAAAAATGGTGAGAAATCACAGCTATGTACCAAAACCACAGTCGAAACCACAGTGAAAACCTGGGATATAGTCCTCATGGGGTGCACTTTAATTATCATGTCATTGGCATTGTCTGAAATGATATATTTATACAAATAATTACTTCACTAGAGCATTTCAGGCATCAGGCCTGCACACTGGTCTAAACCATTATGTAAGTACTTATGTATATCATGGGAAACCATTCTGGGATATTTACCCAAAGAAGGCTGCTGTGATCCAGCCTGCCCTGGGAAGCGAAGGATGTTCAGGGAACATTTCTGAACAAATCCAACTGGGCTGGCACTTGTACATGGCAGCGGGCGCGGCAGAATTACAGATTCACCTGATACGCAGCGCAGCCAGATTCGCGCTTGCGCTTTATCGTAGCGCCCGCTTAACCTGCTCCGAACAAGCCGCGCTTCTGTCCGTTCCACAGATCCGCTGATTAGCCTGACGGAACGGCGCGGTAATTCCGTGCTCCCTGCGGGACGAGTCACGCTCCAAGCCCCTCGCCAGGCCAGACACTCTGACTCGCTGTGCCAAGAAGGAAATGCTGCGCACACCGCGCCACCGGCACGCGCTGCCAGCCAGGACTGGGAGGGGTGCGGACGGGCTCGCCCCGGGCCGGCTAAACAAGCCTCACTGTGGGGGAGAGCCATCCGTCTGCCGCCCTATGAGGGGCGGTGTCCTAAAAATCCATTACATCACTTCAGAGGAGTGTCGTACTAAAACAAAAAGTGAACGGGGCCCCCTTTTTTTTTTTTTTTTTTTTTTTTACACACAAACTGCGCATTGTTAACGGCGCGCTGGCATGTAAACCTCGTAATGGGCTCGCGGGCGCCGTTTCCACAGAGCGCTTACGGGAAAGGCGGCGCGGCCGCTCCGCGCGCGGTGAGCGCGGTTCCTTGGCAAGTGCCGCGCTTCTCACAGACACAACACAAAAGAGCAGCTAGCGCCGGCCGCCAGGCGCAGCGTGGCAGCCGCCAGGAAGGCAGGAAAGTCGCGGAGGCCCCCGGAGCAAACGGCGAGGGACACTTCGCCCAACCGCTGCCCCCCGTTCCACAATTACCCCAGCCAGTGACCCCCGCAGGAAGGGTGCTTAAAAAGCAGCCATGACGCAATGAGGGCCGGCACCCCAGGAGCCGTAGAAAGGTCGGCGGCATGGAAGGAACAAGACGGGACGTTTGTGTGCGTTGCCGGGGAGCGGAGCCAGCCGGGGGATCTGGCGCGTTCCCACATCCACAGCCCCTGTTGATGCTGGACAATCTTAAAAAAGGGGTTTTCAGCTAAATTGTGAGAGTGGGTAGAAAAAGGTCAGGAGTCTGGAGACATGTAAGGAAGGGGGTAGATCACCACATGCTTTGGCTGGGGGACGCCAGGAGGCTGGAGCCACCCGAAATGTGTCGAGGGAGATTTGAACGGCAGGGGCTGGGTGGCGCCCAAGCAGAATGGACGGGACTGCACCAAATGGGAGTGGGTGTACTGGGGGGGGTTCCCATTAAACCTGTTAGGGCACAGACTAAAAATCTTCACTCAGCCATGAAGCCCGGCACCAGTCTGCCTGGCCCTGCAGTCGAAGTAGCACTCAATGCTGCAATTCACCAGTCATCGACAAGCCAGGGAGCAGCGGCCACACCCCTCCAGAAGTGACCGGGAGGCTAAGAGTGGATGAGGGGAAGGAACAATGCGAAGAAGTATTGCACAAGAGGGTT
Source organism: Petrocephalus zakoni (assembly GCA_026774425.1). Taxonomy (NCBI): domain Eukaryota; kingdom Metazoa; phylum Chordata; class Actinopteri; order Osteoglossiformes; family Mormyridae; genus Petrocephalus; species Petrocephalus zakoni. The sequence continues at coordinate 20,483,395 of JAODKN010000016.1, read as the reverse complement.
AGAGAGATACCTGGAAGTGTGTATCTGAGGAAAGACAGAGCCGTCGTTAAGCCCCTTGGAGGTGCTGGGAATCCACACCCTGGGGTGCTGTAAGGGGGGATTGTGGATCAGTAATCAGAGGGGTGTGGAGATGGGAAGGGCAGAGGGGTGCAGAGAGTGATGGCACAGAGACAGCTCAGGGGGCAGCAGACAGCACTGCCTGTACCCTGCGGTCAGGCTCATAAGAGGCAGAGTAGGCAGTAGTACCAGCATGGGCACTGCGCCCACAGTAAGCCAAGCAGATCAAGCCAGAAATAAAACCGGCCAAGCAGTCTCTGCTGCTTACTGAAGAATGTATGTAGAATATCGTTTTGCCTTTGCTATTCATTTATATATTCATATAAACAGAGATCTGAAATTTCTTATTATTTCATCAGTCATCGAAAGCTTTTATCCAAGACCTGCTTCTGTTTAGCTGCCTTAAAGTTGGACTTCAATCCATATTAATACCTTGGACATGTACTGAAGCATGGCAGGTATCTCTGAAGGTATTTACTACCTATTACCACATTTATCAAACAAAGCCATGACATAGCAAACGTTCATAGACAAGACTGGGAATGAAGACATTAAGGGGGGCCATTAACAATTAAAAATAACTGCACTCCGATACCTATGTCTGTGAAACCAAAGTATTTTAGGCATTCAAGAAAAATGAATGACTTGTCGCACAAGAAGTATCCCAATATTTGTTTTATTCATTTATGTTTCAGCCCTCACTAGAAACACCTGAAAATGCTTAGCAAAATTGTGTAAAACACGAAAAAATACTCCAGCGTAGGGGGCAGAGCTGGCAGGCTCAATGTTAAATTTAATATTTCAGTCTGTTATTAATTAAATAAAATAATAAACTATTCCAAATAAAACACTGAGAACTTGTAACTCAGGTCTTATGTATAAATCTGGAAGCGTATGCAGGTTTCAGTCCAGGCGGAATGCTGCACCCAGTTGCCCCTTCTTCCCTCGGACTCCAGTGGGTGAAGGTTTATGAAGTGACTCTTTTAGTAGTACAGCTGAGTGCCAGGGCCTGCACGTAGCATTCTTTGTTCGTTCGGGAGCCAAATGTAAGGCAGAGTCCAACAGCATTGTGGTCTGTGTAAATCAAGTGCTAATTCAAATAACATCATGCACAGCGCTGTGTTTTTCCAGGGTTCTCAGCTGCCCCGGGCTGGGTCAATAATGAGCAGGACGACAAGAGGCTTTAAGGCTGGAGACAGTGCAGCTAGATCAGGTGGTTTTATCTTACTGCCTTCCTTGGACTTGCTACGGTGGAAGCTTCATAAATAAAAACAGACATCTTCTTTTATGGTATGACTGATTCCCATTTTGAGCTTCATTTTTTTCTTAAACCAGCTGGACATTCTGAATATTGTTTAAAAGCAAAACCAGGACAGAAAACTCATTTACAGGTTTTGTGCTACGAGCTTCTGCCACTAGCATGGGGTCACTGTTGGTCTCCACATTTTTGCGGGTTTGTGAGAAATGCATTCGCCTACAGCCTTGCCCGCCTCATTGCCGCTTTGCCTTGCGTCATTAACTTGCACGCACACTGTCTACTGTGCACATCACTGGCGAAAAATGCTCATGGACACACAAGTATAAGCAATGTATTTAACTGGTAATTTCATGTCGAGTCGCAGAGCAGGTTACAATGGTGACGCATTCCGATAAACCGATCGTAAGGAGAAAATATCAGAAGGCGGTAATGCATTTTAATACAGTACACCTAACTTAACAAAAAATCATAGCCTAGCCTACCTTACATATACTTAGAACACTTACATTAGCCTACAATTCTGCAAAATCATTAACACAAAGCTTATTTTATAATAAATGAATGATATATTCAACAATGTATTTAATAGACATACTATGGGAATACCCATAGTAAAGTCAAAATATCGTAACACAGACCATCGTAACCCGGGGAGCGACTGAATTGTGGCATACTGAATCATTTGGTACCCAAAGTGTGGTCAGGTGTAGCTGTGGTAACTAGGGGTACTGTTTCACACATGGGGTCATTGTAGGGGGGGTAGCGATGAGTGTGAGCAGAAAGTGCATCACCTAATCCATCCCTCTAGTGTTGGACACCTTCCCGGACAGGCTGAGGATCTCTTCCCTAATGACTGATTTTGTCTCTGGCTGGCCATGACTAATACGGTTTAATTCCTCGCTAAGAGGAATTTCTTTTGATAAGAAAGGACCTAACACACACAGGCTACTGTAAGAAGATGGCCAGCAACTGGGGATTTCGTAAAGATGGCATTTTTTCGTAAACCTCAAAAAGCACATTCCTGTGTCTCCACGTTGCATTGACCAAGCGAATAAAAAAAATTCTTTGAGTACAGAAGACCAGCACCAGAACATTTTCCCTTGACTCTTGTAAAGTCTGAATATTGAACATTTAATTAGAGGAAAACTGATTAAACGCACGTTTCTAAGTCCTCCTCTCCTTTTTTTGCTATTTGACGTCTGGTTTAGGGATATATGACAGGAATCTCTTAACGGTCCTATTTACTTTGGCTCAAGTGAGAGAGAAAATTTGGGTTTTGATCATCTGGTTTAAATATTTTCAAATAAAATAAATATCTTTGTTTGCAGAAAAGAAACCTCTGTATCTTGGCTTGAGGAGCAAAGTCAGTGCTACACTTGGAGCGTGATGTAAACAAATCAATATCAAAGGGCTTAATAGAATCTCGGGCTGGGACAATTCACAGCGACCATTCTGTGGTACTGGCACTTACCAAACCAGATCACATGTGACCAACTGGTCTCCTATAGTCCAAACCCTTCTTGTCATCTCCTTGAGTATGAGTCTGAACACACATACATACACACACGCACACACACGTGTGTGCACGTGCACCAGCAAATGGATTTTGACTGCAGATTCCAATGCAGCCTCAAGAATAATAAAAAAATAATCTCATAGCAATGTTTGATTCAATTAGGCTTATAGGAGCTTAATGTGAAACAGCAGGCATCTCATCAGCCTCACAGATGAGCTTTTCTGCAAACATTCTGAGGCAAAACAAAAGACGGTTTAGGCTTGGATAGGAATAGGAGAGCAAATTCAGTTTACTGCTGGAAATCAGCCCTTTAATTCGTCCAGGGGGAGCCCTAGAGGGTTAGACAGACAGCAGCCTTGGTTAGAGGGCCATTTTCAATCAGAGTTCCTCATCCAAAGGGCAAGAGGGGAGGGAAACGCCCCCCGTTTCCAGACAGAAACATTCAGAATCTTGTGTTCGCTGTCCCAACTGCATTCGGGAGAGCATTTAATGACGACCTGTTCCCTAAGTACTAAATCCCCCAGCTCAGTGCAGCCAAGCAGTGGAAAACGCTTCGGAGCCATGAAATCTGAGAATATCATCCTGGCTCAAGGAGTCTAAATGCACTTAAAGGAAAACTTCTCGAGCGCCCCAAAATGCGGTCGATAGACCAAAAAATGCAGTCTGTGTTCTTACAGTGTTTCTCTTCTTTTATAATGCCAATTTCAATTAGACTTAAGGTATTTATACCCCTTCTGGGGAAGAAGAGAATGGAGAAGAGAGCCAAGATACGCCACAGAGTTTGCAGAGCCCAATAGATGAAGACTAATGGGGAATGTGTCATCTCTACTACCACACATCTGAAAGCATCCTCTACAACAGCTGATGCATAGTCTGCAAAATACATTTTACGTGCTGCAGGTTGCTTGTGCACGTTATACACGATCTTGAGGAAACACGGTACCTATAACTTTAGGCAACAGCACAGGTAATTTAATACACTTTCTGAAGCATGTCATCTGCAATTTCATCTATTCCCCCATAGCCTAAAGATTGGTTGCCAGCATGAACACACTGTCACAGACGAACTAGGAACCTCACTTATTACAGCTGCACTGTGAAGATGGAACAAGTATTTTCTATGAGGATACCAGATATACACTGACCGATGAAGGCACAAAGTGTCATGCATCTGCTTTGGTGGGTGGTGCTTAGTTGCAAGATAACTTACAATCCTTTGCATGGTCATGCCAGATAATCTGCACTAAACAGTCTGGTGAAAGAATGGAAAGAGGGTCTTACGTACATGGAGGCTGGAGTAAGAGGATGAGATGTTAATTATGGCAGAGCTGGTGCCATCTGCAAGCTACAAACCAAAACCACTGGGTTAGCAAGTTAAGGTTAGACATGACTAAAGCCGATAAAGTCGCACCAGAACAAGAAGCATACATTTTGTGTTGAACGTTTTTGTTCTTTTCAGCTGAAGACAATTGAACCTCTTTTGATTTATCTTCTCGGGTGTGAAACTCAGTTACACACAAGAAAAGGTCAACATCCCATCATGCTAAGGGTATTGCATTAAAACCCCAGAATGATCCTGCTTGCAATGAGCTTCACTGATAACGGTTGATCGAATTCTTGCAGGGAAGCATGGCTGGCATGCATGGCTATGGGAAAGACATCGACAAGTAAGAGGCAACTGTGGACAACGGTTTAACGGTTTTTAATGCACTGGTTCAAGATGCAAAACATGAGCAGCTCTGAATCAGCCTGAGGAGGGATTTTCATCAAGTGCAGTCTGTCAAGAACCTCATGTAGACCGACACATGAGTGCAATGCAAAAATCTTGAATTACACCTAAAAATGTGCTTTTGTGAGTCAAGCAGAGCAAAGAACACAGACAGTGGTCTACTGAGCAGTGGAAAAAAGTAATATGGTTAGATGAGTCATCTTCTACCCCGTTCTTAACAAGAGGACACATATAAGCATGTCACATGCCAAAAGAAGCCTACAGAGTCGGGTGCTTGTTTTCCACACCGACGGTCCAGGGTTTGGTTGTGGTGTGGGGTGCATTTTCCATGGTTAACATTCACTCAATCCCTTCGAAGGCAAATGCCAATGAACGCAAAGCCAGGCTGAGTGATCAGTTTCATAATGAAGCATTTCTATCCTGCTGAGAGTGGGATATTCTAAAATGACATTGCTCCCCATTCCATAGGGCATGACCCGTCCCTAAACAGTATGATGAGCAGGAATAAATAGTAAGCCATCCCAATCAATAGATCTCAGCCTGACTGGGAGGGGGAGAGGTTTGGAGCTGGAGGCAACATTTTCCAGTACCTTCAACAATAAACCAAATGATGGAATTTCTCATGGCACAACGGTAATACTTCCCTCCAATAAATTTACAGACACTGTACCCAGACCAAGGCATATTTAGGCTACTCTCATGCCTTGTGGTTGCCCAACGCCCATTAAGACATTTTATATTAGTCGTTCCTTTATTTTGGCAGTTACCTGCACACACATAACACTCAATAAGTACTTTTCATACTGAAGAATAATATCAACAAATGCAAAACATCTAAATATGCTTATATCACCTGAGTATGACCACGGAGCAAAACTTGAAAGAAGAAAAACAGCAGCGGCAGTTTTCTGACACCCCGTTCTAAAACGACGGCAAAATATGAATGAAAATCTTTCGTTGTATTCTGTCGATGGACATGATTATGAGCTGGTATCGTGCGCATAATTGGCTCTTGAATATAATGTTTTGAGTCTAAGGACTGTATTTGAAGTTAAATCAAGCTCATAGCAGGGCAATTTCTTTCCTTTCCTTACATAAGGCATTTACAGAGAGAACTATAAGCTACCACCCATGGAGATAGGTGCCCCCACAACCACTTAGCCATCCCTCTTTATCCCTTTTCAGCCCACCTTGCTCACGCAAAGTCACATAAGTCCCACCTTCACTTCTGCTTCTCCTTCAGGACCTATAGACATGGGTAGGATGCCATTACACAGCACTTAACCACAGAGCTCTGAACTGTGACCAACAGTAAGGTTCTAGTCTCTCTGCAAGTTCGGACCCGGGGAGGACGTTTATGAGGATTTGTTAATCATGGTATTCTTAGGTGCAGTACTCAGCATAATTGTTAGCATGGCTCAGAACTGCTATGATTATATGGATTGCTCTGTACAATAACCTCAAGCTCTGAAAAGGTCAGTTATGTTTTTTTTTTCAGGTGTAATCACACTGAGACGCAGAGAGGGGCTAAAGAAGAGCTGAAAGACTCATTAGACAATATTAAGTTATTTGAATAATCTAGTTGTTTAAGAAAAGTAACAAGATAAGGTCCTGAGAAGGAATTTTGCAAACCATATGAAAATATTAGGTAACACTTTCTATGAATGGCAAGTCCAGTAAAATCTATGAAGACATTAGAATGCATTCATAAAGAATTATAAACATGGTTATATTTTTAGAAAGGCATAACACATTATAGGCATGTATATTATGCCCTTTGAATGATTTATGAAGCACTATAAATACCTTCACAATGCAGTAGAAAGCATCCTTAATTTTTATGAAGGGATCTATAGTGCATTATAGATAACAGCTTCATTGTAGCTTATAAAGTATTATAATGAATATGCTATAATTCCTTATAGCTGTCAATAAAAGATTCTGTAATTCTTTATTAATTCTAAAACTGACCATTATAATACATGATGAAGGCCCCTACAGTGCATTATGGGTAACAGAGAAGCATTACCCAAATGTATTCCCTGTGAAGAATATAATATTCTAAAACATCAGTTAAAGGTGCACAACCAAAATAGCACAAAAACATTAACAATGTAATGGCTTGTTTTTTGGAGTATATTAAATAACCATCAATCCTGCTTATGGGTCAAAATACCTGTCTTCAGCATGGTGGTATACAAGACACTTCTATGCATAATTCTATATGGAAAACCACCAGTTCTTAATTACCACGCCAGGTTTGATCTGCACTAGTCATAGGTCAGCTCTGGGGTGACTTTACTTACGTCTCGATTCACTTGAACCACACAGAGTTATGTCTCAGATTATGTCTTTAACAAATTTACCAAAGTGGTCCTTCACCTCATTAAACGACATTATGAGGTTGCCATACATGGAAAGACATTAAAAACATTCCATTGCTGCCAAAAAACATTAATGTCTAAATTTATCGGTCAACATTAAGGCCAAACTTTATTATGGTAGCTTTAAATCAGGCTCTCAGTTTGGGCTCCTGTTTCCTCAGATGTCCTCCAGCTGAAAGGTCTGAGATTCTGGAGGAGCTGTGGCTCTGCTCCCGTGGTGTGGACGCAGCGTTCTCCGTAAGGAAACCGTGCCTATAATCCTCAGGGTCTTCCACCAATAAATCACACAGGTCCATCCTATGAAACTCAAATCCCTAGTAAAGAATAAATCCTACGTTTTATTTTTATTGGATACTTTTCAAGAATTAGTTTTTTAATATGTCTTCAATAATAATCTTTTTACCAGATCCACTGGAGAAGGAGACAAGCATTGTCCTTCCCTGCCACGCGAAGATATTTAGTAATGAGCTGCAGACTTGGCCTGACTCAAATCAATGCTAGAATGTGTGTACAGCAAATGTACCAATGCAATCTCTGGAAGTTTCCTGGTATGAATGTGTCGCCCCTATAAAAAAAAATAAAAAAAAAAACATAAAATCCAGGCCAATTAGGTAAACAAAATCCCAGCTGGCAGTTTCCTCAGGGACCAATATGACCCTTAGCAATGAGTTAACATTGTGTATAA
>JAODKN010000016.1:20465359-20475739 GCA_026774425.1 Petrocephalus zakoni | reverse complement strand
ATAAGAAAGGGCATTCACTTTAACAAAAGGCTGAATGGGGGGTGGGAAACAGGAAGACACCCACTTAAAAGGTACCGGAAAATGTATTATTAATAATTATATGCTTTTCAGGCACGTATCTAAAGCAGCTTGCACAGAGTTCGACATAACTGCATAAAATTCAGGTTAATGGCCTAACTTAAAGGAACAGGATAACTTTTTGGCCTTTTTTGGACAGTTTGATTTTGTTTAACCCTTATGTCATTACTGACGGCTACTGCCAATCTTACAGTTTAACCAAGATGATAAGGCACTTCATTGAATACATAGTTGATAGAGAGCATGTGAAGAGTTTCATAAGATCTATCAAGGGACTCATGTTTGGCTAATCTATAACAAACACCAGATAAACAGCCTCCAAGCCAAACGAGGGGCAAGGACTGCCATGCCCATCATGTCCTGACCTCAGTACCAGAGACAATAAGTTCATACACAGTCATTCTCTGTTAAAGCAAACTCTCTCAGTGAGGTACATCTGACCTGCCCGAAATCCGGATCCACTGAACACGGTCATGATAACACACTGGGTGTATTATGGCTGCTACCATCCTACTGTGGAATTCCCTGGCCTCTTCCCCGCCCCCAGCCCCCATAAACCCCTGGGGGGGGGGGCACAGTGAAGAAACTCATGTGGCGCCTGTGGTGAACAGAACGTGGGCCGGCTGGGCGCACTCGGCCTATGGCGGGCCGCCACATCAGAGAGCCGCCCCAATGGTTTCAGCGCCTGCCATAATGTTGTGCCAGGCTGTTAGACATACACAGCGATGCAGACTTCAACATGAAATAAATTAGTTTAAATGCACCCTCTCCAGTGTGCTCTAATTGAGAGCAGGCCTTTGGTTCAATTGTCTTTTACACCAGAGCTGCATCACATTACAGCCAGGACACTAAAGCTTTACTCGCTCACTGAAAGAATACCATAGGACAGAAATATGCAGAGACTGTCAGCTGCCAAGACACTCAATTGACACCTACTTTCAACTTCGACCTCTTCGTCTATGGCGACTCCTGTCATCTATGGATTTGTGTAGAACAATCTAGAAACTCATTTCGTTTTACAGCGAATCCTACCATCATGGTACATGTGCTACGTGCTGAGAATTTCGGTTTGGGGACACAAGAAACTGTGTCTGGTTGAGTGGAAAGGGCAGCTCAGTTCAATTCAACATAGGGTACCTTTCAATACATTTTATTTGTTAATTACAATATTATAATATAGGCCATTGGTCCAGACTATGGCCTTTTGCTGCAGCTGCTGACATCACTGGTTAAATACACCCTTCCATACATTTTCAGTTACTGCATATCTAGTCAGGGGCATCATAGTATGAAGATTGTCTGGAGAAATGGTGCAATTTAAAGCTTGATTCACCCTATATGGAACTCCAACACACACTCTGGACAAAGTGGAGTCATCAGTTCATCTCAGCGTATATTTGGATTGTGGGAGGAAGCTGGCCGAAACCAAACACATAAACTACAGGACAACCTGCAAATTTGAGCCCGCAGCCCTGAGTCACCAAACCCCCAGTGCCTTCAGTCATGACTCTCAGCTCACAAAACTTGAATTAGAACCTGGGACAAAGGTTTTGGATTCCACAAGCCCGTATAATGCCAGGTCTTCCTCCACCAAGGCAAACAACGGGACTGACCACGGGATCTCCATGCGACGGAAAAATCTCACTGACCTTTAAACAAAGTGGCTGCTACTGGTTGGAGGAGGAAAAGAAGCAGAACATCTGGCTGCGTTGAAGACACCATCTCAACCTCATCTTTGGCTAGAGCCAGGAATGCTGGCACTGCCTGGTCCAAACCTTCAGACGGAATCGCAGCGGAATCCTATTTTCCTCTCAGTCTGCCACTCTTTGCCCAGGCAGAATCAGGCAGGCATGATGGGAATGCGTGCAAACAAAACGGTGCAGTCTGTTCTCGCTCTCGGCCAATCCAACGTCTGACCCCCCCCCCAATCAATCGATGAGATATTAGAGCAAGGAGAAATGTGTGCACTTAGGATCTCCTACATAAACCTAAATAACAGACTTGCCACATGCCGGGCAGTGAATCCTGTCTCAGTGGGACATTACATAGCAAACCAGCCATTTGAGGCTTTGGAGCCGTCCTGTGACCACTCCGGGGGGTGCTAAATGCACCCAGCGGGGACTTAAAGCAAACTGAGCCGGCACAAGGTCTGGGGTTTCACAGAGGCACATTTCTCTCTGGATCAAACCACTCTCGCGCCAGAGGGGTCATACATCTTGTCACATTTATGGGGCCTGCTACCTCTTCCCTGCCCATTTCAGCAGGAGATCCGAGGGGGAGCGAGCACAGGGCACGCCCCCGAAACCAAAGACCCAGGGCAAATTCTCACATGGATTTCTGCGGTTGCGGTCGTTTGCTTACGCCGACCCAAATGCAGTGTTCAGTGTGCAACGCTGCCAGAAAACAAATTAGACAGAAAGGCCCCTCAAACAGATACAGTTATAAGCACATTTTGCAGTCATTAGCCACCAGTAATAAAAAATGTACTCCAAGATAACCGAAAATATATTCACAATTAATTTACAATTTTCCATTATTATATTTTTGAACTTAATTTGTAAATAATGGATTATAAATGGATTACACACATACACACACATATATTAATATAGCAGAATATTTAGGTTTAGATATCTGTTAGTGGGATAAATTTGGCCTCCATCTAGGACATAAAACCTAGCTACCTTAGCACTAAACTTATACACCACCCATACAGAATAAATATAAAAAAAATTTATCCAAAACATTTTATACTATAAAGTGAGGTTAAAATGATGTCAAACAGGTAATGATTAGCTAAAAGTAATGAAGGTGGTTATTAAGTACTTTAGCTATGTTATTTGCTAAAAACCAATCTTGTACTCAGTTTCCATAGAACCTTTGCCAATTTCTGAGTTACCACTAATTATTGTTTAGTATTGCTTGATTAATTTTTCCAATAAAAGGTAAAACCTTTAGTTAGTTTTCCACTGCTTTAAAGAACAGACAACAAAATTTATAGCTGAAGGACAAATTAAACCTTAAATAGAAAGGCCCTGTACACAACTGTATAATTCCACTGAGGGAAGGTCATATATATATTGCCATTTCCACTTTGAGAACAAGGCTTTTCGACTGCATACTACACAGTTTTGCAGGTCGGCATGGAAGGGTCAAAGAACGCAAATAAATGCAGAATGCAGCCACAACACGGGCTACATTTCTGTGGCTGTCACCATAGCAACACAGCGGCCTGCGGTCCTTCGCATTATTATTTTGTGACTAAACAAATAAAGGCTGAAAGGTTACAGCTGGAACATGGAAACAATTTTCCAATTACCATAATCTCCTCATTTAAAAAAAAAAACAAAAAAACATTGTTTTTATTTATTTTTGATATTTTTAGACTGTAGCTATGACAGGGAATTGATGGGCTCTCGTGCTGACGTTTGTTCTGTTTCCACTTTCCGCATTGTTTTATTATTACTATTATTATTATTTGTTGTTTTGCAGGGATGTCGCTGTGCTCAGACTGCACGGTATGGGTCTAAGCAGATGAATCTCTGTATCTCTGCTTTGAAGAGTATGTATGTGTCTATCCATGTCAGATAACAGGCAAATGAATAACCAGAAATTAAGCAACAGGTGTACTTTCCATTCAAGACATTTACTCAAAATGTACGGTTCTAAGAGCTCTTGGTAACCGGGAATCCGGAAACAATTTTCAGCTGATGAATACATACCAAAAGCTTAATATAGTGAGCCATGTACATAGGATACATCTCCATGGCAATTGTAACTGGTTTACGTAAATGACCTGAGCTTTCATCCATTTTTAATACCTACACTTGCAGTTGTGAGTACATAGATATGGATTTGATCCCAGAAAACATTCAGCTTTAGGTAGGTGACACCTTAGATGGGAAGTCATTGAAGACAAGTTACATACAAATGCATAGAATTTAATTTACAAAATTCCCCCTAAATAATGTTATTCTGGAAACAGAAAAATGGAAAAGCATAGGCGATCACTTCCCAACCAAAGTGACGCCATTCCTGGGCTGGAATTCAGTAAAGGCACATTGGGTAGTGCTTTGGAGGAGAACCAAATGATAACATACACAACCTCGCCTCTTTGAAATGAGAAACTCACAGACCCTGCGCTGTGTGACCTTCAATAAACGCTATCCATGTGCCCATGAGTGCTGAATGAAGCGATCCCTTCGCGGAATGCACAAAGCACACTTTACCCAAGAGTTCCAGTGACCTTCCTGTGCACTCTCTTCTCCCCACCAAACCATAATGAGTATTATTGCTTTGATGAACGTAATAACGTTTTTTAAAGCCTTTTGTCACATTAATGTGCAATTATTTCAAGACTCAAAGTACATTAGCTATTGCCATTGCGGCTTTCGAAAAAAACACAACTTGCCCTACCCTCTGTGGGTTGACGTGAAGAGCTCTTTATAATTTGCCCCATCAACACTGAATTCCAAAAGTATTTTATGTGCACGTTCGGTTTTAATTGAGTTTTTTGAATAAGAGTAGTGAGGAGTCGGTTTATTGCTCTCTGCTTTTGGCAGTAGATGGTAATAATTTAGAATTAAGCAAAAGTATGCACTTGTTTACTTATTGTAAGTGCTACAAAATGTGCCCTGGCTGCATATTGGGCAGGCTACACAGGGAAGCAGGAACAGCCATGCATGCCGCGGGGAGCCCAAGGCCCAGACCCAAGCATGGCAGTGTGGCACTGCATTAGCCTTGCACCCATGCTAAGACTCCCTCCTTTTTTACGCTACATGGCTTTAGGAAAAGGTAGGGAAATGACCCATGAAGGATTATGGAATACATTCTGTTCTCAGCTTAAATCGAGCATGACTATGAGAAGCAAAGCACTATGAGACGTATCCTCATATCCGAAGGAGGCCTGGCAAGTCAAGAGGAGCACCTTTCTCTAGTATCCTGACATCTCTGCCACGTTTCCAGTAGAGGCACAAACCAGCACGGGAGGTCCTTATTGCACACAAAAGGCCTAGAGTCAATCTCTACCTCCGCAAATTACAGATGCACCTACCTGACCAGCAATGAGAGGCTCTTTGTCATCAATGTCAATCAGAACTTCATCGCGGGGCGTCTGGCAGCTGTCGTCTAGGAATAAACAAATAATGGAGTTTTGATATATTCGCTTACCACCAGATACACCAATCTCAAAACTGCAGCGTTGCTGTGTCACTTCCATATTGGACCTCAATAATTTGCAGACTTGTGTTGAGTTCCTGCACTGTTATTTCATTATAATCATTCTTTTGTGCAGTGCCCAAATATCCTTCTTCTCTTTTACACTATTCTTCTAGGTATTTCTTCTTCCATAGACCTCACCCCCATTGCATCTCCTCTCTGGTCCATGTAACTCCGCAATTACCGCAATTTTTAGCCACATCCCTTTCTTCACTCTGACTTTTCCACCATTCCCATCCAGCTTACCTAGTTGCTCTTCATCAGAATCTCCATCCTGGCCCTCAGGCGCACAGCGGAACTCCTCCAGTGAGCGAATGGTGCACTGTCCCACCACAGGCTTACGGCCAAACTGCCGGTTGTCAATCACCTTCACCACGATGGGGGGCATGTACAGCTCCTCACGTGGCAAGTGCTTTCATTGCGCAGTGGCATTATTTCCATGTTAGGGACACAGAAAAACATCATCGTTAGTCATCAGCATGGAACTCACACAAGGCGTGGGTTCATATTCCTTAAGTCATTATCATAAACAGAGCTACAAAGGTGTGTTGTATTCGGCTGAATACCAATTAGCACTATTAAAATCAAAGCAGACAGTCAGTAAAGTACTTTCATGTACTGTGCTGTATGAGTATTCCTACAGCAATGTGTGTCATTGTTTGAAATGCAGGCATATTGCTTACAAAAACTACAAAATAATTGAATGTGTCAATAGGCATGTTTTCAAAAATGATAAGAAGGTATGCCAAGCATGCAAACTGAATAGGCAATGAAGGACAGTGACCTCTGAAGCTTACAGAAAGAGACAGATAGACTCTTAATGGCATCTCTGAACACCACAAAAGTACAGCCTCAAAAATGACCACAAAACTGAATCAGCACCTCTGTAACCCCATCTCAGCAAAAAGCTTTATGCTGCAAGTTGTACTAAACTGAAATTTATGGCAGGGCTGCCGTCCGAAAACCACTTGCGTCCAATGCCAATGCATAACCTAGTGTAAGTAACAAAATCTGAACTCTTAAGGTTATGTCTCGTATGACAGCATTGCAGAAAAACAGTGTAAGTGTATGTAAGGCAAACTATGGCCCTTCTTTATTATTAGGTCTGCGATCTTAATGTGTTGTCAGGTGTTTCTGTCACTTTATCCACCCCCTTTAAATGAAATACTCCAATGGAAGCAGTCCTTATAACATTCAAATACTCCTGGATTTATTACTTCACATGACCATATCTTGTATGGAAAAGACTAAATCCTTCCTTTGTAATGGTCTTAAAACAGGGTTAGGAGTGGGAAAACCAGGCTCACCACGTCAATGAAAAGCGTGTTGATGTCAAAGTTGGGCTTCTTCTTAGCGTTACGGATGACACAGGACTGTACCACAGTGCCTCCACATTCGACCTGAAGGCTGGGAGAAGTCACACTGGCCAGCTGGAAGCTCTTCAGGTTCCGAACACCCCAAGCCAGGATCTGAAGCGGGGAACCACCAAAAGGGGTGTGGAGAGCAGAAGAGCGGGGGGCAATGGAGGACAGTGATGAGGCGTAGCTGACAGTAGAAGATTGCAGGTTCATATATATATGTGTGTGTGTGTGTGTATATATATATAGCCAGAACATGGGGATACAGGTTCAGTGTACTAAATGTACCAAACTGTATGTATACAGTCAAGTTAAATACAGTAAACTAACATGGCATTTAAGTTAAGTATCATGAGAGTAACTTATTTTGGAGTTTTACATTCGGATAATTCAGTTTTACAGTTTCCATGAACATGTGGCAGAAAAGTGGCAGAAGAGTGTTAAAAGAGAATCTGAGAGACAGTCAGAAGTGAAGTGAACCTGGTCAGGCGGCCTGTGGCTCTGTCTCACCTCAATAGCTGTGCGCTGCAGGAGCGGCTTTATGCCCTGGGGCACCATGTAGACATTGGGTTCCCGCTGGGGAGGTGGGTAAGGCAGGTCTGAGTCCGCTGGCTGGGGCCGGAAAACAGAGGAAGGTCAAAACCGCAAGGTCACCTTGAAAATGTACACAAGCCACATAGCTATCTGTCCCTTAGCCTATGCTCAGATACTTCACTGAGGTATCTTCATTTAATTCTTTAATATATTTTTGCTACTTATAACTTAAACCAACACACAAATCAGGCATCAAACTTTGTTAACAAAAAAAATGTATCTCTCTTTAGTAGAAGGAGGAATTTTGTTAGCAGTTAGTTTCCTGTTTGTTTGGTTAAAAAATAATGTCACCATATATGCCTGTCTTAGTGTAAGTACGTACACTTTTTTTAAAGCACAAAATGACACGGACAAGGACAGTTAATTTGTTAAATGTGTCAACAGCGTACCTTGGCTTAGTTTCAACCCTAAATCACAATATATTGCATAATGCACATTTTTTTGATTTATTCATGCAATTAACAAAAAGTATTACGCTTAGTCTTGGAATTAATCTGCAGATGGTTAAAAAGTCCAACTGCCGACTGATAACTGATAACACACAAGACAGATGATGTAAAGTGAAATGCCAAGATGCCAACGCCGGATACTGGCGGGAACCAGCACAGACAGCCGTTTGTTTAATTACATCTCATTGTTTCCCCACAAGAGGCAGCATACTTAGGAAAGGTGGCACAGTACAAACAGCTCGGAAAACAGAAGTAATCTAAGCTCTGAAAATGAATCTATCAGCCAATCAATAAGCCATATGGATAACAGAGAAGGCATTTTTAACTGGATCCCCAGTTCCGGTCCTGGAGGGCCAGAATCCAATACAGTTTGCAGATTTCCCTGCTCAAACATTATAGTCAGCTAATTACCAGGTTTAGTAGGTATGTATGCAAACTGGTCCTCCAAGACCAGAATTGAGGAAGCTTGTGTTAGACAATTCCATAAACAAATTAATGGCTTATGATGATATACTAATTTGGTTTTAGTTACAGTCAGGCACCGCATAACGATGTTTTGGTCAATGACGAACCGCATTTACGATTGTGGTCCCGTAATATTATAATACTTGATAATGATTATAAACAACTACATTACTGGTTTATGAATTTACTATACTATATTTATCATTATTTTAGAGTTAGGGTTAGGGTTAGGGGTACCCTTTCTACTTATCAAAAAAGTTTACTGTACAACAGTATGCTGTGTTACGCACAGTGTGTAAATATACTCTACAATATTTGAACACATGACACATTTGTCAGAATTCATTGTTATGTGACACCTGATTGTACAATGGAATAACTGAATGGTGATGCAGATGCATGCATATATGTTTGGGTGTGAGTATGTGTTTAGGTGTAAGTGGTACTAGGACACTGCACTTAGTCTCTGAGCTGGCGTGGAGGTTCAGCCCCTCTGTGGTACCCTGTCAGCTCTGAAATTCATGGAGCTACAGAATCAGGCAGGGCACTGTGAGCTGTGTGCACCTTAGATGGATTTAGATGGGGTTGGAATTGAGCAGTGGGGTTAGATGGTGTCATAAATGGATAGGGGGGTATTTTTGGGCATATGGAGACAACATAGACAGTGCAACTTATGCTTTTCTTTTTGGGGGGGGCTGTGCTGTACCCATTGCTGCAGATTCTCAGAGAGGAATCCAGGGAAGATGAGCTAGGATACACCCCCCCAGCACAGAGCGCAGATGGTGAAGCAGAGGATAGTGGAGAGAGAGGTACAGAGCTGGTTAAAACACTCATAAATTCCAGCAAATACTAACAACCAGGAAAAGCATACCTTAACTGAAAAAAGTATATAGTTATACAATGAAGTGTCACAGTTAATGAAGTCTATAGGTTGGATAAACAGACAAATGAATATTCCACAATTTATACATCTTTACTTTAATATTGGTAGAAGCTAATTGTAATTGGGAATATAACCCTGAATCTAGGATGATTCAATAAACAGCATGGAACTAGTAGCTCACTGTTTGGTGGTACTAACCTCGTCCAGTGTGTGAGCGGTAAGCAAGGGCTCCCCCTGAATAGAATTAAGTAAAACACAGGTTACTTAACAGACAGAACAAGAGCAATATCGCAGCCTTTATATATACATTTAATTCACACCTGTGACTGATAACTCATCCCAATTCCAAGAAGTAGGTGTAGTGTTAAGGAAGGGAAGTTAGAATGATTCCAAGGGTCCCTGACTGACTGGGTCCTTAAAATATTAGGAACGTAATTGGATTGGCCTGGCCCAATATGATATGCTTTCATGGGGTCCAAAATCTCTAGCGGTGCCCCTGCCAGTAACCCTGATTGAGGGAGGATAAAATTCTACCAGACATATCTCTAAAGAGATTTTAATGGGAAAAACCTGTTCTGCTCTTCTTCTTCAAGATCCAATTATCACCAGAGGATTAGAACATTAACATGCTATCACAGTGTGTTCATAGCATCAGCTGGCACAGTCACACTCTGGAAAATACCCCACAAACGGCCCTTCTAAAGAACTCTGGCACTGGAAACATGTACAATACAAGCCCATCCATCAAGCAGACCAAGCCAATGGCATGGAGTCAAACTGAAATAACAGGAAACCGCAAATTACATAATCCACCTATATAGCCAGATTATTAATTGGAGTGGCTCCGATTTATATTTCTCATTACCCCAACATCCTTTTGAATACGTAATAATGGCACTTTGTTTTAAACACCCTGATATCCTGTGAACTTGGGGTCTGGGGTTCAGCGTGTTTTCAATTAGCCTTCCATCCCTCCAGCAGGCACCAGACCTTCTGGGAATATTAATGGGCGTGAGATGATTGGGTTCGCTCCAGGAGGGCCGAAACCCAGAAACAGAGCTACACAAAAACGCCCTACATAGTCAAGGCAGTGGAAACATCAGCATGAATCAACATAAGATCATAGACCAAAATGGTCTAATTATAATCAGATTTTAGCTTTTATCTGTGTGACAATCCAAGCAATAGTGACCATTCTACAATGCCATATACAGTAATACACACATACACACAAGCCATCAGGCTTGTATATACTCAGAGACTGAACTGAACACACGCACAGTCATTTGCACACCCACTTGCACTACAATCACTTTCTTTTATCTGCTGCACTATC
>JAODKN010000016.1:20440140-20465259 GCA_026774425.1 Petrocephalus zakoni | reverse complement strand
GTCCCGGGGGACGGTATTTCATTTCACTGTGTACTGTAACATGTATATTGTTGAAATGACAATAAAGCAACCTTGAATATAGCTGCAGTATGGCATAGCCTGGTCAAATTATGGGTTGGTTGGTAAGGGGAGTTGTGATGCTATTGCACCTTGCAGCAAGGTTTCAAGCTTGAATGTTTGCTATTGCACCTTGCAGCAAGGTGGATGAAAGTCTAATGCAGCATAAGGAAAATGTATCCACTACAGGTTTGTGGAATTCATGCCCAGAAAGTATAAGCTTGTTTAAGAAGTGCATCCCCATCAACAGAGTTATCAGCTGAAAGTGGGTGATATGAGCATACTCATTCCTGTGCCTGTTGCCTGTGGTGTTGGGGCTCTATTCTGAGATCTCTAGGTAGAAGCAACTTGCTGTGGGTGGCTAAGCCAGGGTATAAGTGTGCAGTTTAATTAGATTTCCCCATGATTATTCCACTTTAACCCAAGCCAGCTGGATCAGTTGTAGAGAGGGGCCTGCCTTTGGAAGTCTTTAGCCAAGACCATCTTGTTGCTCCCAGCACAAAAGTCAACATTCTGTAGCAAGCCCGATCAGCAAACTGGCGAGATCCCGGTATGATGTGTTTGTTGACTTATAGGGATTATCCCATCACAGTTAATACAGGAGTGTAGACCTGTGTCCACAGGGGTGAGGGGCACAGACATGGAGAAGGGGTGGGGCTACCCTGGGGGAATTGGAAGGGGACAGGATGGAACAGAGCAGGCTGGGATGGGCTGAAGCCACGGTAACGGGACTAACCTCCTGACCAGGGATGTGATGGATTGCGGGCTGTGGGAAAACAGACAGAGAGCGAGAGAGTGCAGTTAATGAGTCTCAAATGAAAGGAATGACATCACAGGACATTATTAAATTAGCCCCTAACTTCTGGGAAAGAAGCCTGTTCACATGTGAATGCAAACTCGTCAAAAAGCAAGGGGCAAGCCCCCTGGGAATGCCAGCTCGCCGGGGACAGCGTCAGCTTCATCCGCCAGCAGTGTGGCCCACACTAAACATATTTGGCCTTCACACTTTCACCTCCTACTCATGCAGCACACATGCGGGATGAATCCAAATTTTAGACTTAATGGTTTCCGTAAATATACCCAGGTACATCTACAGATCTCACTTTGTGGTACACCACTGCGCACACAAATCCAATAACATCAATACCGTTGAGTGATGCTAGAGAATGACTCAGCAGGAAATACTATCAAAGAATAATTTATTCTTGGTATCTCACAGGGAACCCTTTTTTTTAACTTACATAGCATTTAAGTATCCATCTACCCCATCAATCCTGTGTCATGAATATCAGGGATACAAATACTACTTAGAGAAATACAGTGGAAATCCCTTATAGTGATCAGCGGCTTAAATTGATCAAAAAGCTTGGGACAATAATTCCTGTACAAATTCTGTTAAAATAATTTGCTTGTAGTAATCAAGTAATCCACTTACAGTGTCCATCTTTGTGGTTTTTATACATGACAACATATGGAAAAGATTAAAATTACAATAATTTTTTTTTTTGCTTTATTTTGATAGCCCTACTTTGCCTTGCAGTTAGCCGTTTGCTTCTGGCTAGCTACTGTACCTGAGGCTAATGCTGCGTGCACAGAAAGCAAGGCGGGGAAAAAAGAAAGCAATGTTCTCTGAGTGACAAATATAGATTCATCAACGCTTATGATAAACTGCCAGAAACAAGCCAACGAGATGCCGCGCCAAAACTGCAATAAGCCATATTATATATACAGTACTGTACTGTATCTGTTTGAATTATACACAGTTCAGTAATTTAATTTGTACAGTATTGTAATTTTAATATCATTTGAAACAGCTACTACTATATAGTTTATAGTACTATATACTATATTTTTCGAGAGTGAATAAAATTCAGTGAATAGCGACACTGTCTTTTTCATTACCTTATAATTGTGTAATAAATATGCAAATGTCAATTAGATGATATTCTGCCTGAGACATAAAGAAAAAGAAAAAAATCATTTATAATGATCATCAGTGATAAATTGCACCCATATAGACGTGATCAGTAAAAGAGTTTTCCACTGTATTCCATTAACTGTGCCTGCAGTTCAGTGACATGGAGCTGCCTACATATCACTCATGCAATCTAATGCCATCATGCCTCTTTAATTGATTGGCCGCTGTGTTTATTTCCAGCATCCTCCTGAGGTCGAAGCTACACTATGCTCACCTTTTCTCTCTGAATTAGCTCAAATGCTGCCAGCAGCTCTCCAGCAGGTTTCCCGTTCCTCAGGATGGGGTACCAGGCAAGGCGTGGTGAGGGCACCATGGAAGGCTGACATGCACAGCGGCCCAGAAATTCATCTGCCCCCTAGAGGATATGGGTGGCAGGGCCAGTCAAGATCAAGTCTGAGTATCTCCCATCAGGTAATGCCTATTTTTTTGCAGACCTGAAATCAACCTAATGTACTCATTTTGCACACAAAGTGGGTATAAAATCAAGTTGTCTTAATTGCTATTACACTCATAAGCATGTCTACAATAAGACAAAACTGCATGCCTCCAGGACCTCATGCAAGAAGTACAGGGACTACAAAAGTGCAGGACCTACAGATAACATCACGAAACAGACAAGTGTCGTGCAATGCAATGAATACAGGGCAGTATAAATAACTAGGATACAAACTTTACAGGACACCATGGGTTAAGCTTGTGCAATCTGATTCTAAACCATGATGTAGCAGCATCAGAAATACACAGACACTCTGTACTAGGCACCTCATCAATGGTGCTAAAGGAATTATTAAGAACAGGATGTTCAGAAAGACACCCCGCTCTATGAATGGGTAATAAATTGCTTTGGACACCAGTTCAGCATCAGATTTTTTTTCTCCATATTAAGGCAAAACAAGTTACAAAACTAAACAAGCAGACAGTGAAAATATTGCCATCAGGGGGTTGGCATCACGCTCTAAGGGGCTGGCACTCACGTAGGTGTCTTGGTCATAAAGTTCCACCATAATGTTGGGGGGGTCACGCTCTGTCACCCGAGGGTCCCCAAAGATTTCAATTTCATAAAATATGAGAGTCTGGTCCCATGTAGGGTTGAGTGTGTTGCGAATGGTCACAGTCTTCTGACTCTGATGGAGAAAGGACACAATGGCATAGGGGTCTGCAGAAGAACACACAAAATCAGTTGGTTAGATATCTGTATTGGATAGGGGTATTGGTTTGCCGTAATCAGCACTGCATACACCATGGCCGGGGACTGCATGTGAGCCCCATTGACATCTGCACCAATGCTCACCCAGGAAGCTGCACTACCAAATGTCACGTGACTGTGCCACATGACCATCCATGCGTGCCACATTTTATGACTTTGCATAAAGTAAATTGGAAAGAGAATCTCAGAAACTGCTTTGATGTGCAAACAGAATAGGATTCTCAAAAAGAACACATCTTAATCTTCTCATGTTTAATTCCATCGCTAAAATCAGAAATTCCCATAAATTCTTTGGCACACATGGGCGTGCGTGTATGAGTTTTTTTTCTGTTTTCAGAGAAATGGGAAACAGTTTTTTAGACTTATATGTACCAAAAAAAGGAGAATAAAGGAAAATGACATCAACAGCTTAGGAATGCCTAAAATCAGAGGGACAGTCTCCAAAGTTTATTATTTCGGGCTACCTAAAGAGGCTCAACGGGAACATTTAGTTCAGAAGGCAAGAGAGACACTATTCCCAGTTCTGGGCGACCTTCGCTCCTTTGAAAAATACATTACTTCAAATAAACACAGAAACAAACAAAACTCTCTGCGAGGAGGTCCTGTTCTGCAGAAGTCAGTTTAGAGAAGAGGGGATATAAACATGGTGTAGACCTTTCTGGACCGTGACATGTAAATAAATATGATGGGACAGCGCCATGTCAACACTCCTGCTGCAAGTAGGAAAGACGGACAGGCAGGGATATTGTCAGTACACAGGTTAGACATCGGGGGTGTGATGAGGGCTGAGGAATGGAGGCCTGTATCTCCTTCCAGGCTGGAAGTAACCTCCTGGGCAGAGCAGCATATAGCACGTATAAGGTGCTATACACGAGTGTTCCCCAACCTGGTTTGCAGGGACCTCCAGACAGTCCACATCTTCCTGGGAGCTGGGAGGGAGCAGAAATGTGAACTGTCTGGGAGTCCCCAAGGACCTGGTTGGGGAACACTGCTCTATATCATATCGAGGCCAGGGGCTCCCATCCAAGCTGGTTCAGTTCCATCTACAGCAAAAAGCCCCAAGTAACTAACAATAATATTAAACAGAAAAAACAAGAATGGTTTCATATAAATAACTCTTACGTTTAAATGTACACTTTCTAAACTCAGCGAATGTTCTTATCCTCTGAAAAACACATTGCACGCTAAAGAGGCTAAAAGGGACAGCACCCACAGCAACAGCTCACTGACACAACATGTCTAGAGTTTAATAACAATTAATAATGCAACCTATGAGTAAGGAGCAGCAGTATAGTTAGTGGCTGCAGTACCAGGTTAGGTTTAGGTCTTGCAACAGTGGAACATTTTTTCCACTTCTGACAGGTGCTGAGGTGTATAAAATCTATTTTTGCCAGTGATTTGAGAAAATGACTTATGGGCAGTTCCAGGCTATATGACAACTGCTGCATTGTATTAAATTGTATTTAAAAATAAAGTATTACACCTTTTGCTTCCAGCGGCTAATTTACATTACATATGGTTAAGCCATCAAGTGAATAACTAACTGTTTAACAAAGGCATTCGATGCTAAACACAGTGTGAGGAAGCATTAAGACTCATCTACTACCCCAGCAATCATACTACAGAGCGAACTGTTCTCCTTTAACAGTATTTTTCTTACTTGTTTGATACCCAATGAGAACTAGCCATTGCCAGTCTTTTGTGATTTATACTTTCTAACTGCAAACGTTGGTAATTAAGGGTTTGGATAAGCAGTCCAAGCATGAGAGATTTGTAATCAGTGTGCTTCATGGCCTTGTGTGATTTATAAAGGGATCATGCTTTTTATGGATCTGGTATGTCTTTTATCTGCATTTGTGGAATTGCAATCAGATTCTAATAGCAAACCATTGCAGCTGTACTTTACTTTCCATGATCTCCTCAGAAGTCAGATGCATATAATACTCTGTGTCTTCGACACCCGCCCCCACAAAAAAAAAAAATTTCCACAGGCTAGCCTACTGGTCCGTCCAGCTGGAACAGACATCCAGCGAATGCATGCTTATACACCAAGCTTTTGTTATGTTAATAACCTATAGCATCTCCGGATGGTGGAACACAGCCTGGCTCTTAGGCTCAGGGCTTCGGATGCAGAGTAGACAGTGTGTTCCTTGTGCTAACATGGCTGAGCTTGTAATGGGGCTGAACACATGGGGACTGGGGCAAACAGCCTGGCTAGAGCCAATGGGCTTGGGGTTCAATGGTGGATGGGCATTTTCACTGGAAATTGCTGGCTAATGTGTTTCCACAGTGTCTCCTCCAACATCTATAAAAATATAGTCCCGCAAAGCTTCTCCTAAATGCACCATGCAGTCAGCAGGGGGCACACCATTAATTTATATCTAGGCATATGCCTGAGAACATCTTCCTGGGAAGGGTGCTCTTGCTGGACCCATGAGAATCTGGCCGTTATCAGTCTTTCTCCTGTGAATTTTCAGCTGCGTAAATGTTTAGACGTAGCTGTGAAAGCCGCCTGATTTAAGATGCAAAGCAAATAAATAATGTAATGTAATAAAGTCACTACTTAAGCGGGCATCACTTTCCAAGGACATGTTCGCACCTAAGTCTTACAACGTGATACATTCTGCAAGAAAACCCAAATCCTTGCTTGACTGCCCGTGTGATCCAGGCAGGACGCTCAGCCTAAGCTCTCTGAGCCGGAGAGAGGCCCAGAGGGCTGCTTCATGCTGGCTAACCTCCGGAACACAAATGGCACGCATGAAACACTGTGCTCGGTCCTGATCCCAGCGGCCTGCTCTTTGCCCCAAAAAGAGATGACTGCCATAGGGCTCACCCAGCCTTTTCCAGGCCGGGAGAAATGACTCAAATGCGGGCCGTGCAGTCGCTTGCTTGCCCCTCGGCTGCAGCTTCTCCCAGTCCGCGGTCATAAATCACCCATCCCCCAAACTCCCGGCAGCCCTTGCATTTTTTTTCCCCTCGGCATCGGCCACGTGCTGCCAGGCTCAGATTTTACACCCTCTAACGTCACTGTCGTGCGTTCATTAAGTCCTTTTTTTAAAGAGCCTCAGCATCGCATCGCATTGACCTTCTCGCAGGTGATTAATAAAAACATTCCTTAAAAACCATAAAGTGATTTTTTTCGATGTGTCAGATTCGTTTTCTCACAGATTCCCATTAGCATCACTCCTTGACTGCTCTTCAGGAATGACCCTGGCACTGGAAAGTAACTATACTTGTATAAAGTTAACAGGTACCAAGAGGACATGTTACGCTGAAGGCCTTTTCTTGGCTTTTATTCAGGGATAAAATCCATAGCAGGGGAGGCAGTCTTAAGTCTGAAGCTTGTAGGAAAGGATCTCCAGGGTTCAAATCCCACATCAGGGCAGTGCTATGCTCATATGCACAAAACGGGTGACTGGACTTTGCAAAACGTTGCTATATACAGCACCCAGAAGTGTGACTTCAAAGAGAGGCCTTGTATGCATTTGAGCATAAACAGTTGGTGGAGACTTAAGTCACAGACAAACTGAGTACCTGTCCAATTAAATTAGACTTGTATGGACAGGCATCTGAGCCACTTTTGAGAGAAAAAAGGCCAATGCTGTACAATTGCATTTGTGTGGATTGAGTTTCCTTTGCGTCTCTTGAGAAAGCCAAGTGCGGGATGAATTCGCAGACCCAGGGAACATGCCTGCACAGTTTGGGTAAGCGTCAGCAACAGCTTGAATCGAAGTCAAAGAGCACACTTGAGGTTGAATAGAAAACAGAGGTGCCATGATTGTATGTCACAGCGTTGATATGAAGCATTCAAACCACTGCTCCTAGTGAGCCATCTTTTCTCAAACAGTGTGTAAGGCTGCCCAACCCGTCTGCCCATCTTGGTGGGTTTCCAGATCGATCACAGGAGATGATTAATGGATAATGCTTAATGATTGGAAAAATATAGTCCTCCACCCAAAAAAATAAGTAAGAAATATGATCAGTCAACAATTTATCATTAAGGGTACCTCTAGATCAGGAGTGGGCAATCTTATCCCCAATGGGCCAGTCTGTATGCAGGCTTTTGGGATAAGCTTTAGGTCAGATGTTCAAACCCAGGTGTGAGGATTCTTCAGCCAAACAGTCCCCTAATTAGTAATCTAATTTGGGAACTGCAGCGAAAACCCGCATACCCGACGGCCCTTTCTGGATAAGATTGCCCACCCCTGCTCTAGAGCCTTAACGGCTACATCTCTTAAACACTGCACTAGCAAGCTACATGTGTGTTTCCACTGTTCTCCCAGTTTTTTCCAGCCCACGGATCCAGCCTCGGCCCACGGGATGCTGATGAGCCAGCAAAGACCCATCCACCACACAAGTCCTAATTTTTTCTTATACAAAACTCACACTGTTCTTCATAAATTGTATACTGTTAGCAAGCCCAAGAATTCTGGATGGCCAGATTGCCTTGGATCTTGGAGATTTTCCTTTCTGCCCTGTATTTACCCTGTTCATTCCCCCTCCTCTGTCACTCTTTGGCTTTTTCCACACTACCATGTAATGCTGGATACTCATTGTCTACTGAACGTAGCTGTAATGGTAATACTAAATGTTATTGTTGCTTGTTATATATTACTTCATATTATATTAAATACTCAGTTGAGGCAACATGCTGACAAGATCGTTATGCAGAAATCACACAGAAATCAAGGAAGTTACATGAACTTAAAGTCCACAGCTAGCCTCACCTGAGAAGCTGTCTTTATCCATGGCGATGAGCTCTCTGGCCTGGTACAGGTAACAGCGTAGGTGGTAGCGAGTGCCACCTAGCAAGAATAATATATAATGTCATCCAGAAAACCATTTATATCATGCTATGTCGCACACTGTGTTTTGAGGCGATCGGACGAGAAGGTCGCCTGGCTCCCAGTTTTTCCTGCTCTTTGGGAAAGAGGTTGCTGGACAGATGGATGAGCCTGACAGCACTACCCAAAAAGGAACTTGGGTTAGGGTCCTGCTCATGGTTAAGGGTTTTAAATAAGTGTTTTTTGATGATATTTTTCAGTATAAAGAAAGAAAAGGTCTTCAAAACAACCCTCCAACAAGAACATTATGCTGGAGCAGATGATAGATATGGGCATTTGGGCACATGCCTAGGGGTACCACGTCCTTGGGGGGGCTCCAAGCAGAGTGAGCCACCCGATAAACCCCCACTCCCCCTTCCCATTCATGAATGTCTTTTAATAAGTTAACTGGATTTAATATCTAATATATTTACTATGACTATATTGTTCTTTTAATAAGGCAGTCACTGAAAGTGTATGTGACATTTTACCTGTGTTAGATGTCAGTTCCAAATTTCACAAGTCACCAATCATCCCCGTTTCTTTCTGACGTGACATTGCGGTATCTGTTGTCCAGGGACACTTAACATACTTACTTCGTGCCTTACATTGTGGTGTGTACTTTTTTGGGTTAATGACCCTAAACAAGTGGCGTGACCAGTTTTTTTTAACCACATAATTTAAAGATTTTCCTTCATTCGCTGCCATCTCCTTTTCCCGTACTTCATTCTTTCCGCCACCCCCATTGTACTCCGAAACACTTATCATCCATATTCAGGTTTACTTGCCAGACAGCAAATGGGATGAGGAGTGGAGTGCAGGAGAAGGATGGCTACCAGTTGACAGAGATGTTAACTGCTTGGCCAGAATTCACATTTGAATATATTACAGTGTTCCAGGATGTCCCACTGGCCAGTTTACTCGACACCGTGGAAGGTGCCTCTAGTCGCTCCTTTTTCCCCCTTTCGGAAGGTTATTTGACTTGTGGAAAAATGACCCTGTGATGCACTGTGGGACATTCACTTACATTCGAAGAAGCAGGAGATGGTGGGCCTGTTCACTCCAAAGGCTGTCGTTACTGACTTGTCATCGTTCTTATCTTCTGTCACGCTAGTCTGTTACAAGAAGCACATCCATATTTTGGAAGTGAGGAACCGCAGATCGTGCCAATGGACCATTTCAAGCGGATGGATTTCTGTCCGCTTGGATCCCCTTCATGAATTTAAGGTCACCTCCTTCCTAAGCCAATTCACCCTACAGTTGCAGCTGAGGTTTTTCTTCTGTGGTGAGATTAAAATTCTTGAGAAATTAAGAACTGTCACCTTTCAAGTTAGGAAACAACATATTCAGAGTGCATGAAAATGAGAATCACAAAGACCCGATTGTCTGTCTTCTGCAATTCTCCCAAAGAGGAGCCCAGTTCTTTCCATCAGGAGTAGGGACAAGGGCCTGCCAAGCCTGACAGCTAAAGCACAGCTACAGAATAACTTCTTGTCTAGTGGAATATAAATAGGAGCTTATATCATGTCGGAGAAAATAAATCAACAAAAAACACTCATTGTGGCTTTCTGAACAGTACCGAACACAAAACCGGGGGAAAAACACATTTGTCACAAAGAACTCTCAAGGATACGCTCAAGTTCTTACAGAGAAACCTCTGCATATCTTCCATAGGAATGGGGAAAAACATTTAAAATCCACCAAACATTTTACTCTGCATGAAACATGGAAAATTGAATCAGTGCCCCATCCATTAAGGGTGGGCAATGCTGCCAGCTCCTTGCACCTTTGATGCAACCGCCCCGGCTGAAGTACAGACGGTCTCTTTCAAAGCCCCGCCCCCCCAGGAACCCTAGTGTCTGCCTGTTGGCTAAGCTCCACCTGTCAGTCACAGCAGTGGTGAGGTCATGTCTGAAGCTCTCCTTGCCAGCACAGGAGCACAAGGTTAGGAGGCAATGCAGCCAAACTACAAACACCGCACTAGTCTTATCTAAATAATCGCTGGAACTCCATGTGTTACACTCTTAACATCAATGTATATTCCTCAGAACTGACTATTAACATACACCCCATTTTACGCGTAAGGTAATGCAATCTCCAGAAACCTTTTTCAAAGGCTAGTTTCACTATCACCCCATCACAGATCAGACCTCAAAATAACACAAAGTTCCAGACAGACATCTCACGATTCTTCACCACAAGAAAGGTAACTCTCTTTTTTATTTTCAGCTCTTTCTAGGTGTTCTGGACAGAATAAAAAATGATGCTCTTACTCTTGCCACTGCATGCCTCATATAACCAATGAGTGGTACTGAACCCAGGATGTTCTATTCTGAAGATTTGCACAGCCAAGCCAGTGCTAAATTAACATCGCCATGATCTTGGCGAAGACCAGGTGCTCTGCAAAGACCAGGAACTGTCTCTTACATTCTCATTACCATGCTCCTTTCCACGTCTTCTGGATGAGACGAATCACCACCAAACCCTACAGCTGTGACACATATCACCATCTCCTCTCAGCCTGCCACCTCTCAACACCAACCCCAGGTCCGGACACCTCACCAGGGAACACTCCAGGGCAAAGATGACTGCCGGCCCAGTCTTCTCCAGCGGCTCCATCCGGCAGCGCCAGCGGCGACGCCGGAAGGAGTCAGTCTTCCGCTGCTTGAGGTGGAACTTCCAGCCAAACAAAGACGCGTACTCCCAGCCCTCCCGTTCCGACTCGTCTGGTCTTTGCTGTGGGGAGATGACCCACGGGAGGAGTTCAGTCTGTGCAGGTCCTGCTGCAGGACAGCATTTAGAATACCTGTTCTGCACCTAGGCAGAGGATGTGCAGTGTTGAGAAAGCTATAGTACTACAAAAGCTACAAAAGTAATCTATTACAGACAAGCTCAGGTGCAGAAAGTATAAATCCATACCAAGATTTTGTTTCAACCAACCCATTGAGCATAAAGAGTCACAGTCACAGAATATTCCACTGGCTGGTTGGAACAAAACCTTGGTCTGGATTTATACTTTCTGGACCTGAACTGTAATGGATTACTTTTGTGAGTAACTTCCCCAGCAGAGGATGTGCTACTCTTTTCATTTGTTTCCTAGAGCAGGAGTGTACCTAGAAATTCTGGGCCTCCTGATAAAATGTCACCTTGGGTCCCTTGCCCAAATGTATGTATTATTTTGCATATTCAAGGACATCTGTCAGGTGTTGGGCCTTTGGTATCCATGCCACTCTGAGGCCTCTACATGGAGAATTTTTGGTTTAATAATCCTTAGACCTTACTGTTATTGTAGTTGGCATTGTAAAGCAAAAAGGACAGTAGCACTGAAGGGATCAATGTGTCTCCAGAAAAAAAATTACTACATGCGTGTGATGACACCAGTATGCAGAATTGCAACATCTGTGAATTGTCAATTTCTACATAAGCGGCATGAGAAGATACACAATGCAGAAGTGAATATTTTTTTAATTATAAAATCAATAAGAGGGTACCCTTCCCTCAAAATCTACAAAACTTTCTATTATCAAACGTGTTATGTTCTTCCTCATCATTGTTGAGGTAATTCTGTGAGCAAAGAGTGCCACCCTGAGGCTCATATGTAAAATGCAGCCAGTTGGGGAAACCCGAGATATCCCACGGTTCATTAGTTTCTGTATCTTTCGGTGCCCCAATTTCTGGAATATTTTCCAGAGAAAATACTGCCATAATCTTCTCCATATATCTTCATTAATGTGCAGAGATACATTCTGCAAATGTGCCGTAACATTCGGGGCAATTTCTCCTAACACTTGATCAAATAAAAAGTGGAGGGCATATTTGAGGTTAAAGGCAAATCTGGCCGAAGTGCAGGTCTTGCCAAGTCAAGGAGAAACACTGGATGCTGGATTTAGATTTGACTTCAGATTAGCCATGGATGGCGTGATTGATTATATGTTTTCTGGGGCCCCTGCGAGGGTGATGAGAGACATGTCTGAAATGGCAGGAACTGTCTCCTCGTAACATGGGAGCATTTCCCAGAACTTCCCCGACCAGGAGGTGAAGCGAAGGGTAGAGAAAGCAGAGTTCATTTTCAGAGGTCATTTTCTCCGGAAATAGACCTTAAGACTTCTTCAAAAGGCTCTGCTCAACGAATGAGATCCGTTCCCTATCTTTATGTCAAATTTTTAGGTAAGTCAGAAGAGTACATAATAGTACTAATAATAGCAATAATAAGAGTACTACATGCATTATTGTACTGTACCTCACGCAGACAAACCGCTGAAGCCGCACAATGTTTTCACATCAAAAAGTGCACCATATCATGAACCATTGAATTTAGGGCAATTTTTTAATATAACAGGTTTTAGGCAAGTCCTTTCATAGGTAGGAGTTGTCTGTTTGTCGGATGTTCTTAACCTGGGGACTGCCTGTACACATACATACACACACACACACACACACACACACACAAACACAACGCATACTGTGTGACTGCATTCACAGATTTTTATAAAACTGAGGTTATCCAAATGGGGACCAGAAAAAATGTCCCCCAAAGTAAGGAAGTTTCAGGTTTTACCACACTCTTGGGACATGTTGGTCCCCAAATGTGACCTAAGTAAACCCACACACACAAAAAGAAAAAAAATTTAAATAGTTGGTAATTATTATGACTTGATAGTGACAGTAATAACATTATCAAATGTTGGTCCTTTCCAATGTTAGGATACTCCTTGAAAAATGAATAATGTGGTGCAGTGCAAAGTGCCGCGAGCGCCGCACCTTCCGGAGAGCGTCCATCTTCTGCGGGTCTCTGCGGCGGAGTCGGATCCAGCGCCGGCGGCGACTGGTGTGATACATTTTCTCAGCGGGGACCCAGGACTTCGGTCGACGGTCTGGAGGGATCGTGAGGCCGTATTCCCAGCCTGAGGGGTGGGGGGATTTAAAAATGAATTTATAGCATGCTAAATCTGCAGCTATTTTTACTTGCGAAGGTTCTTATTTCCCAGATCAGTCTGTGGTCTAATCCTTTCAATTCTCATTCAGAGAATTATACCAAATCAGAAAACACTGACATGTGCCGCTGTGTTATATAAGTGGTAGGATAACATCAAAATCTGGTGCCAAAATAAGCCAAGACCAAGAAAGTTGGAAAGGTCAAGCAGATGTTGATGTATATATAGAAACCACCACTGTCAACATACGCTAAACTATATACTGAACTCCAGTAGTGGTTTCTGGCAATGAGAACATGCATGTACCCGCTTTTTGCATGTGTGCGTAAGCCTCCCTATAATGGAACCTGCACAGAGTCAGGGATTCATGCGGCGGCCTTCAGCATATCCAGCGTGAAAAGTCTGCTCCAGCCAGCGCAGTGTCAGGCTGATGGACAGGCAGTGGGATTCCTGGTTAACCAGGCAGATCTTGGTAACCTGGTAACGCTGCCGTGGTGATAAACATAGCTCATAAGCGCTGTTGTTCTTGGAGAAAGCTGAATTGCTGTCGGGATAAAGCTGGTGACTCATGCCAGTCATGGTTTCGAAGCTTGTGTGTGCAGATGTTACAAACAGAGTCTGACCGGGCCATGACCAGACATTGACTAGAACCTCAGAACTTCAGATCTTCATCTCCAGTATAAAATATTTTCTTTTGCACTAAAATAATTATACATTGGTAGATATACCATGCATGTGAGGCACTAATGAGCTCAAACCTTTAGCGAAAAATCACTGCTCGTTTTACAAATGATCTAACATAAAATATAACTTTTCATAAGCCTGGTCATTTTTGAGACATTTTGGACTTCAGAACTAGACAGGATGAGAGCAAAGAAAGCATAAAATCATGTCTTAGGCAGAGGGAACAAAGTGCACAGCTGGGTGCTTCCATAAACTGAAGCAGTGCTTGGCTGGGGGAACTGAAGAGGAATCCAGCTCTGAAAATGTGCAAGCATTCTAACCAGTGGTGGTGCTTTTATGGACCTGGTGGTGCTGACCGGGAATAAAAGCATTCAAGAACGTCACCCTGCACAACACCACTTGCTGATAAGCCCAGAACAATATCTTGCATCGTTTCTCGGTGAGGCGTCAAAATAATAAACTCTGTCCCACCACATTGACACCAGGAGCTGAGATGTTCCTCCAGGGTGGAAGGAGAACAGCCTGATATGTACTGTAATGCGGGGCGGTACCTTGGTCATCCACTGCGCGGTTCAGATCTTCACTCCACTCCACATCTTCCCACACCCAGCCCAGAGGACACTCCACCTCATCCTTGGGAACAGCTTTTTCTCCATTCTGTATGAGGACACACAGACTGACAAAATTTGCTAATACTCCACTTAGCATACACACTTGTGAACATCCATCCATTTCCTGTAACTTATCATGTTTAGGGTCATGGGCAGTCTGGAGCCTATTTCAGAGGCTACGGGCACAAGGCAGAGAAAAACCCAAGATGGGGTTCAACCCGTCACAGGGCACAGTCACTCACCCAATTACTCATATAGGCACACCTATGAGCAACCTGGTAACTCCAATTAGCCTCAGCATGTTTTTGGACTGCGGGGGGAAACTGGAGTACCCAGAGGAAACCCCATGATGACAAAGGAAGAAAACACTAACTCCACACACATGGAGGCGTGGCGGAGACTTGACCCTATGTGCCAGAAGTGCGAGGCAACAGTGCTAACTGCTGTCCCGCCATGCCACCCCAACATATAAGTGTATAAAATCCCCCAAACAGTGTATTGTAATATTTATTAGGAAGCAGAAGTATCTGCACAAACAGTCTGAATGGCTTCATCCCGGTCAGGGTCATTACGGGGCAGACTGTGTGGATGCAGGCAGAGGCTTGTAGGAGGAGATGTGGTTGAGGCATGGAAGGCAGCTCCTCTTACGTGGGTTTGCTTTTTTCCTTTGCTATATTTCTTTGAATTTCAGGGGTTAGTTTTCCACTGTTTTCAGTTTTCAGTTCTTAAAGGGGCTTCGCCTCTATGCGAGTCTGATTTTTTTTCCCTGTAATAAATGTTCTTTGACTATCTCCCCACAGAGCAGACCTCTACCCCGCAACCTGTCATAACCTGTAATTACATAGTAAATGAAGCAGTGCGCACATTCTAATAAATGGTATTAAATACTATTTCCAGATACTGGCTAAAACCATACTGACCACATCAGTGTAGCTTTCAGGCATTGCAATCCACTGTCCCCCTGGCAACCTCATCTGGTTCTCAAACACCTCCTCCATGAAGGTCATGTGACCCGCATCCACGTCATACAGCATTCTATAGATCACAAGGCACAATAAAAGATTTTTTGTTTTGCATAAATAGGATAGGCATAAAAGAGTTTCATTTTGACATGAATTAAGACAGAACAACCTGGAAAACAGACAAAGACAAGGCCTAAAGGCCGCATATTTCAGATGAAGACTTACGTCTTCTCTGGGCTGACGAACCAGTCCCCGGCCCAGGCCCAGCCCGGGGATGGGCGGAAGCCGTCTTTGGGCAGTTTCACTCTGCCGGTGACGTCACTGAATTTCGGGTAGGTGAGGCCCGTGGTGCCCCAGCTCCCCAGCAGTCCCAGCCTAGTCTGGTTCTCATACTTGGAATTAAAAACAGGAGATTTCAGTCTCTTTCAGTCGCGCACCAGGCCAAAAGACATAAAATTAAAAATATAAAAAAATAAACGCGTTAATTTGTACATTGCACCAACAGTTACTGGGCACCAGAGTATGTATTTCAGCAGTATTTGAGGCATAAACGGTTTTCTAAATAAAATCACACACATCACGCCACCGTATAACATTCCTAGCATGCATTCTGCATTTCAGACTTTAAGGCCTAAGGTCCACACTCAGAGCCGGCCCTTACCGTCTCTGCAAACACGGAGAGCTTGCCCTCAGAGAACCGTTTGAAGTGTTTGCAATCTACTGAAAGCCCAAGCCAGATCTTGACACGCAGCTGCGCTGGAATCTTGTCCTTCCCACCACCGTTCTGGGGGTACTTCATGGGCAGTATGATTGATATTATTAACTCAGACACACATATGTTATGAACTCAGACACAGAGATATAAAATATAATTACTAAAACACGTCCTCAAAAATTAAGCCTGTCTAATGACTCCTGCTCTAGTGAAATTACCAACGCTCACCACAGAAGAGTTCATCACACACATTTATTAACGTGGACATTTAGAGTAACACTACGAAGCAAACTGAACTTGGAGAGGAAACACTACCTTCATGAAAACGGTTTGCAGCTGGCCGCAGTTCTTCCCACAGTGGCCCTGGGAAAAGAGGACCTCGTGGGCAGGGATGCGGAAGTAGGCGATCCTCCGGTCACCTTGCAGCATCCAGATGACGATGTCTGGGAGGCTGTTCTGTGGCTGCCAGCAGAGAAGGGCAGAGATGAAAGGGGATAGACGCACAGGGACACAAAGGCAGACCGACATCCATATGGACACAGGCTGAGAGAGACAGTGAAATGCAGTCAGATTCAGAGGCAGACACACAGGAACACAAAGGCAGACCAACGTCCACATGGTCACAGTCTGAGAGACACACACTGAAATGCAGTCAGATTCAGAGGCAGACACACAGGAACACAAAGGCAGACCGACATCCATATGGACACAGGCTGAGAGAGACAGTGAAATGCAGTCAGATTCAGAGGCAGACACACAGGAACACAAAGGCAGACCGACCGATGTCCACATGGACACAGGCTGAATGACACACACTGAAATGCACTAATTCAGAGGCATATGCACAGGAACACAAAGGAAGACCGACTGACGTCCACATGGACACAGGCTGAGAGACACACACTGAAATGCAGTCAGATTCAGAGGCAGACACACAGGAACACAAAGGCAGACCGAGCGACATCCACATGGACACAGGCTGAGAGACACATACTGAAATGAACTCAGATTCAGAGGCAGATGGACAGGAACACAAAGGCAGACCAACGTCCACATGGTCACAGGCTGAGACACACACTGAAATGCAGTCAGATTCAGAGGCAGACACACAAGAACAAAAAGGCAGACCGACTGACGTCCACATGCTGAGAGACACACACTGAAATGCACTCAGATTCAGAGGGAGACGCACAGGAACACAAAGGCAGACTGATCTACGTCCACATGGACACAGGCTGAGATACACTGTAATGCACTGAGATTCAGAGGCAGACGCACAGGAACACAAAGGCAGACTGACTGATGTCCACATGGACACAGGCTGAGAGACAGGCACTGAAATGCACTCCAATTCAGAAGCAGGAACACAAAGGCAGACCAACATCCACATGGTCACACTGAAATGCACTTAGATTTAGAGGCAGACACACAGAAACACAAAGGCAGACCGGACAAAGTCCACATGGACATAGGCTGAGAGACAGACACTGAACGCATTTTCACACTTTATAATATGTACAGAAACATGCACAAAGGTTCAACACATGCTGGCATATATATATTGGTGTAGACGAACAAGTAAATCTCCACCCATGAGCATGTCAAACAGCCTAGTCACACACAAACGAATGCTCACACCCACACACATACAGATGCACATAAAACCATAAAATTAACACACTGTGCTGTACAGAACACTAAGAAAAGAAATTAAATGCATACAAGACCAAGTAGGAAATCTGATGCCTATAATATGATGCCCAGTAACACAGGCGTGATACAAAGAAAAGCCCATGTTGTTTTCCCACATGACAGAAGGCACACATACAGGCGTGAGAGCACATGACCCCACTGCCCCACAGCATGAAATGTAATTACATTCAATTGTACTGCAGTTGCGAAAGATAATAATTATGTGGCATAATTCGCAGCTGTCAGTGAAGTGCCTAAAATACAGTTCCAGCACATAAATATATGCATATATATGGTTTTAATAATGAAAGAAACAGTTTGTAATGGAAACGTTTTACACCAAAAACAACAGATACTGTTACTGACTCCTGACTAATGTGATCCTCTGCCTAGTGCCCTGTGCTGCCTATCAGACCCCCTCCACACACACACACCCACTGACCCTATTCCAGGAAAGCCGTTCGGAAATGGTTGCCTGGATGGATGGATGGATGGATGATTCTAAAGCTCAGCACACAAACTCTCACTTACCTCTACAGCAAGCAGGCGCAGCCGTACAACCCAGTCCTCAGCTTGGTCCAGGGCAGCCTCCAACTCCGTGGAGTCGCCATGCTTCAGCACCAAGGCGGCCTGCTCGATCTGCTGCAGGTTGACCTTGCGCTGGTGCCGCACGGCCCGGTCCAGAGCTGTGGCACACGGCCACTCTTTCAGCGCCGGTAGCTCCTGGCTGCTCCACGGTGGGACAGGACATCAAGATCAGCCCACATAAAAGCTCCTCAACACTGGACTTTTATGTTCCACAACCACTACGAATGCATTAAACCGCAGGAAAAAATGGCGTCCCAGATTGGAGGTGGGCAGAAAGGGCTGTTGCATATGCAACTGCCTAATCAGGTTACTAATTAGAGAGCTGATTGGCTGAAGAGTCCTTAAACCTGGGGTTGAACAGCTGACCTTAAGGTTATCCCAAAAACCTGCATACACACTGGCCCTTTGCGAATAAGACTGCCCACCCTTGTCCTAGATGGTAATAGATTAATAATGGAAAATTAAGATCCCAAACACAGCCCCAAACAGACACCTGCAGTCGGAAATGATGTCATCGAGGAGATCCTCCATCTTGCCTTTCACCTCCTCCAGGTCACTGCCTGCTTTCAACAACAGCTGCACCTCTTTCAGGTTAGCCTCCTGCATGGAGCAAGCCAACAACAGAAGGTGAGCCAGGTAGCTGGCCAACAGGTACTAATACAGAAGGCCGTATAGTAAGGCAGTAAGTCTGACCAGGCGCTCCACAATGTACAACAGCATGTTCAGGGCCTCGAGGCGTGGACTGATGTCTTCCCACTCTGACGACAGCACAACCACAGGTTTGACATTCCCCCAGGGAAGGTAGTAGTACTGGCAACCTAGAGTGACAAGATGAAGTATTCCTCTTTAAAAGGAAACTAGGGATGGAGCAAATTATCTGCTCATCCAGGGCAAGCACGTCCTTTCAAAGGGAATTCACGATGTCCAGACCTGCCCTCTCACCTCAGTTACACTCTACACAAGCACTGCACTTCCTGTCTGTACATCCGTGTGATTCTAAACACAGCCGTCAAAGTAATCAAACTTTCAGAGGGTCATTATGGGTACTGCACACAGCGGGTGAAGTAGAAGTAAGTGGAATAGTTATATCGGGACAATTGTGACATGGTTTATCATAAGATACTTAAAGTAGAGTTGGTGAATTCAAAATATTGTACAAAGGGATTCAGTAAAATACATTTTCCCAGACCTCTGCCACTGAACCATAGTAAACAAAAGAACATGGATACAAAATATAATACGATAATCAGCATTGTAATTTTGACTTACTTTGGGAATCACTCAAGGCCCTTATGCTTAATGTCTTGAAAACCAATAACAATAGAAACAAGTGTTTAATTTAATTACATTTTAGCTACTGAGCTAAAGGTCTCATATTTTCAAAACCATTGATGAATATTGCAGTGACATATACGCCAGCTAGACCTCTTGTGAGTACTGGAATTGTAAGAGAAGGCGAAGGTGGCCACTGGCAGGCTTCTCACCATCAAAGACAGCCCGGCTGTACTGGGTGGTGGAGGCCAGCGGTAGGCATGTACAGTCGAACTTGTTGCCGTAGTTACCGACGCTGACCTCGAACTGAATGGCATCGTCCACATCCTGCAGCATGGTCGCTGAGTAGAACGCCGCAAACAGGCAGTACTTTCGCTTACGCATGAACTTCTACAGGAGACAGAATAATGCAGACTGGGCATTCTTCATTCATACTCAGACCCATCCAGACCTTTATCATAGGTTCTGTGTAAGCTGTGTACCATAATGTAAACTAGAAAACATAAAATGTATATGCAAGTCATTTAAAAAAGGACATTTCAGAGCAAATAACTTTAATAACTTTTCCTGTACAGTAGGGGTGGGCAATCTTATGCACAAAGGGCCAGCGTATATGCAGGTATTGGGATAATCTTTAGGTCAGCTGTTCAAACCCAGGTGTAAGGACTTTTCAGCCAGTCAGTCCTCTAATTAGAAATCTAATTAGGGAGTTGCATCGAAAACCTGTGCACACAATGGCCCTTTCTGGACAAGACTGCCCATCCCTGATGTATACAGTTACAGTGGGTCTGTAGCATGGGACATACAGCAGGGGACACTCTGGATGAGATACCAGCTCATCATAGAGTGCACATGCGACAGGGAATTTAGGAACATCGACTTGCCTATGTGCAAGTCTTTGGAATTTGGGTGGAGATGCAGAGAAAACCCACACAACATGGGAAGAACATAAAATTATCACAGAGAAAGAGAGCAAGGGTGGGATTTGAACCACTAATCATGAGTTATACCCACTGATCCACCATGCCACCCCCTTGAACTTTTAAACCCAAAACATATTAGGATCTGATATGTATTACAACATCATCTACTCTGCCTGCAGCTGGACTCACCTCCACCACCAGGAGGTCATCTGAATGGATATCCTCCACCTTCTGTTCAACCCGCTCCACTAGCTTGGTGTTGAGCTCCAGGAGAACCCTTCCGCGGTAGGATACACCCTCACCCTGGCAACACCATGTCACAGTTAAAGAGCAGTTAAAGAGAGTTAAAAAGCCTTTGCATTTTAAAGTGTAACCTAGCTTATATCTTTTATTACTTGTTGGGGTTATAAACAGAAGATTGGATTCAAAGAATGTTAGCTCATAGGTATATAGAAACACTGCTGTAAGTGCAGACATCTGGACAAAAACCCGGTTTATAAAAACATTGTTTATGCAGAGGCACACACCTTTCCTAGATTCAGCACCTCATAGGGGTCAGAGAAGGAAGTGAACTCTCTAGGGCTCCCATAGAGGTTGACGAAGCAGGGTCCGAATGTAGGGAGAAATCCAAGGCTATCGTCTACTGTAAAACAGGACGGTGGTGGGGTATGAAAAGGGAAAATTGGGCGATAAACCACTGTCAAGGTGACAAGGTGAAGTACAAGAGAGATGGTGGGGAAAAAATCTCATATTCCAGTCTAGCCAGCAAAAAAGAATTAAGTTCACTCTACCAGTTTGTAATGGCATTAAATTTTTACTCTTGCTCAGGATGTGTAGATCATTCTGCAACCCAGTCACAGGATTTGCTGTTCCTTAGAACCCCGCTTGGCTTTTATCTAAGTGTACCATATAAATTATTGCACCTCACACCTACCATAAGGCATAAAGAATCCCACAGACAGGACACAGAAAAGGTTATTAGACATGAAACTGTTGCATACTCAATACCCTGAGCAGAGGAAAACAAAGTTATGGCCTTTTTACGGTCCTGAGTAGTTGGATAGTAGTTCCTGATCCACTTGGTAATATGACACAGTCACAGGTTTGTGACAGACAGATGGGCAGCTTAGTAACAGGGCTTTGCTTGTTTATGCCCGTCTCAAGAAACACCAAGCATCAGGGAGCACTGCCATCTGCTGGTGAGATCCTGACAGTGCAGGTGGCTTGCAGTAACCATACCCACCCTTATCACCTCTTTGTGAAACACAGACATCCACACCCACTCACAGGTTCCGACGGAAACCCACTTGTTCCTCTAAGCACTGTCATTGTCCCAACAGTTGCTAATTATGGGTCTTTGCTAGTCTTGCTCTTGTATAACAGTGATTATATCGGGATGTACGAATCAGTAAGATGGATCACCAGTTCCATAGACTTCATAAAGAGACTTATCTGAAATATCACAGGATGTTGCCACATTTGATAAGTGCAAGAAATAGACAGGGGGTTAGTATACAGGACAGCGGGCAGCCAAAAAACAGCTGACCCGCCCCCACCCCCCACAAATAAACAGCAGCAAGACACAGATTTTTCAATTAGATTCAAAATATAATACAACCAAATTCACCAGATAACTTCAAAGACTTTATAAACTAAAGAAAACTATACAGTAAACACGTAGCTATAAAGTCCAGCCCCATTGCACTAATGCCCATGGAGTAATAGGCAGTCATACAAGATACATTAGTGCCCGAGATACAATGCGACTTAAAAAAATGAAAATACTAGCAAAGTAGCACAACCACTTTTGTACTATAGAAGTACTGAAGCTACGGAAAGTGAACTTGATGGCGGAATATCACAGGAGAGAGACAGGATGCCCAACGTACTGCTGTCTGTGTGGGTCCCCGGTGGCAAGTCATCTGGGTGCATGAAAAAATGACGGAAATTCATTAGGACACTGTTTGACGCCTGAGAAGACGGCTTGGGTGAAATCCCATGCTTAAAGGTGAATACTAGCAAAGACCATGCCTTTTAAGTGGGCTTCCATTCATTTTCTGATGGCAGCCAAGGTTAGGGCATAATGTTTTAGTGAGCAATTAGTGTCCCACATTCCTTCCACACGGGGGCGCTATTAAGTCCCAGTGCATGACCATCACACAAAGTCACACTGTCATTGCCATGCAGCTGTGCTCTTCACTTAAAAAAGATGTTGGGAATTAATATTACTGCCTGTATGCACTGGAAAAACAAATGGATCTAAGCTGATTTTCTTTGGGGGATTTTTTTAAATTTTTTTGGTTTTGTAATATGAAGAGCCTTATTCCTGAAATTTGCGAGACAATAATAATAATAAAATAATAATAAAAAATCATTATCAAAAAGGAAGGTGAAACTGAGATCTTCTCGGAGTCACATAGCAAAATACCATGAAGCAGAGTCTGAGCAGAGATAAGCTGATAGTTTTCAAACAACTTCCATGCACAGATTTCTGCTAAGCCCTTGGGACAACCTGGTCCCCTTTGCTAAAGGTCCAACGACAGTGAAAGCCCACAAACACCTCAGCCGGAGCTCCCACTCAAAGTGATCTTCTCAACTAACACAGTAGATGTTTTAGCAAGAGAATAACATGGACAAAATTCATCTGTAACACTGGGAATTGACCATTATGTGAACATTAGTTAAATCAGACTTGTGGCTTTGGATTATGAGCTGGTTTCATTTTGGGAATTAATAAAAAAATGATATGGATCATCACTGCCTTTAGCGCTTTTGTATTAATCACATAATGCAAGGCTGTGACCCCAAAGAAAAACTACCCATAACCACACACCAATAATGAGATCAATCTAAAGTTCACTGCACACTGGTATTTCAGCAGGATGCTTAAATACCCAAGACAAGATACTTTAAATGGGACCAATTACGCTTCAACGGTTTCCCACTTTCCATAAGTGTGTTATGTAGCTT
Organism: Petrocephalus zakoni; assembly: GCA_026774425.1. Classification (NCBI taxonomy): domain Eukaryota; kingdom Metazoa; phylum Chordata; class Actinopteri; order Osteoglossiformes; family Mormyridae; genus Petrocephalus; species Petrocephalus zakoni. The sequence goes on along the minus strand of JAODKN010000016.1, from coordinate 20,441,843 downwards.
TATGTGCATATAAATGGTTTTGAAATGCTAAGGCTCAAAGGGAGTAACTCTCACCACAGAAATCACTCTTTTCTAATCTGCATGATACACCTCATTGGAATTCCAGTCCTTACTTCCGTGACATGGTGAGGTCACCTCGTACACCTCGTTCTTATTGGCTGCCTACCTGCAAGGATCTGTCTGCACACTGCAAGACACATGTAGGATAAGCTGAATAATCAGGCATGCTGACCAATCAGAGCACACTGGGCTCATCGGGGGTGGAGCTTAACACTAACGGGGCATTTCAGACAGAGGGTGAAATAAGACAGATTGAGAAAAATTCTGTCTCTTGGGAACACTGAAGCATGAAACTGTATTCTAGTAGACCCCCAAAATGAAATTATGAACAATAAAAATGAGCATAATAGGTCCCCATTAAAGAGGGCACTTGACAAATATAAACACACACCTAACCACTAAATACACACAGAACACAAAGTAACATGCCAAAAAAAATGGCCTCAAAAGTTGTCTCAACATCAGTTTGTTCTACAGACTCTTTATTAATAACCAGGCAAATAAGCCCCATTCTGTTAAACCCAGTACAAATATACCTATACCACATTGCTGAATCGCATTTCCTATTGTTCTGTTATCCATCCTTAACAGCACACCTTTTCTCTCCTTACCCCAGTTCCTCATCCTCTACCTACCCAGTACCCTGCTTATCTTGTCATTCCAGTGCCATGCCTTTCCTCCATCCATCTTATGACCCTACCTTCAATCTCACCGCCAGGGGCAGAGATCTGCGACATGCACAGGTGAGTGGTGCCAATGACGTCATTGTGGCTGGCTCTGTCCCTGTGAGAAAGGAACGGCACTCAGGGAGTCAGTGACTCAGGAGAACCAAAGACACCGGCAGCACAGTCTAAACTGTTTTTAGATTTAGTGCATTTAGGTATAACTATGGTTTAATAAAACCTGAATCAGTATCAGGATTTCAATGTCGCGGGTAAGTGGACTCACCAGTCCATGACTCGGATTCTCATCTTCTCACACATGGAGGGAAACTAAGGGGAACAAGTAGTGGCAGCATGACAGCATGAAGGAGATTTACGAGGAAGGCTATGGTCTATTGCAGGGCTGCAAACCATGTTGGATTCTGGCCCTCCAGGAGGGGTTGGGCACCCCTGGTCTATTGCATGCTTACCCTGATGGGGATCGTCAGGCTTTGGTTCCACTGGGGGTTAGCATTCTTCTCCAGAATCTTAGTGCTGATCTGCAGGGATTAGCATGGACAAGCACTCATGTCCACAGCAGCACCACAAGTAAGAATATCTGTGTTTATGAATATGTATATGTAACAGAACCTAGTGCCTCATATCCGAACCACAAGTAAGAATATCTGTGTTTATGAATATGTATATGTAACAGAACCTAGTGCCTCATATCCGAACCACAAGTAAGAATATCTGTGTTTATGAATATGCATATGTAACAGAACCTAGTGCCTCATATCCGAACCACAAGTAAGAATATCTGTGTTTATGAATATGTATATGTAACAGAACCTAGTGCCTCATATCCGAACCACAAGTAAGAATATCTGTGTTTATGAATATGCATATGTAACAGAACCTAGTGCCTCATATCCGAACCACAAGTAAGAATATCTGTGTTTATGAATATGTATATGTAACAGAACCTAGTGCCTCATATCC
>JAODKN010000016.1:20418692-20433407 GCA_026774425.1 Petrocephalus zakoni | reverse complement strand
CTAACTAACTAACTAACTAACAACCATATATAAACATATAAACAACCAAAATGAGTTGACGCTCTGTTCAGTGTGACATTTAGACTGTACTTCAAACCCGCATCTCAACAATCCATGTCCACTTGAACTGTGCATCTCCATGGACACGCATAAAATGTTAATTAACAGTGAGACATACGTCAGTCTTCCAAATGGGTACATTCATTTTTTTCTCACTGACTCCTTCTTCCGATTTTCTCTTTATTGAGGCTAAAGAAGAAGGAGGCTGTGTGTATGACTTTGTTTTTTGTGGTTCTGTTGAAGCAGTCACAGTAGCAGGAAGCATTCATATTCCGGCTGGGAAGTGCCCCCACACTGATGAGTATTATCCTTAAATTCCTTTTTAGAGTCCCGTTACCACAATGAATGTGAAGGCCAAGTGGACGGCATGGCTCTTTGCAGGAGTGATGCAAAGGTGCATTGGACCCTTTTGTGGAGCTTTGTGGAGGTTGACACGTTATGATGTTTATACATCTAGAAGTATAAACAATAGTTATAACCCCAGTCAGATGCAGAAACATTTCTCCATTTGATCTCAGTCTTGTAAATATCTCAGCGCATGCCATTTTTTCCCTGGGGGTGGGGGCCAAAAGCTACATTTTTTTGTAGGTGGAAATTTTCATAAGTGGCACATTTCCAGTGTGAGGACCTCTGCATGTAGCGATTAACAACTTTTATATGGACCAGTGTTTGTGAGTGCTCCTGGAGGATGAGCTCAATTATTGGAATTACCACATGCCGATGTATTGCATTTCCTCAGTTACTGTCAGGTAAATAATCACATAATAAAATGACGGTGACGTTTCAGGCAATCTTATGTTGTCCAGGTCATTCTGGATATCAGGGAGTAATGTCTAAAAGTAGTGGGGATCAGTACACCAGGACCTGGTGCTAGAGTTATACCTGTACACTGAGACCTCATCCTACTGCTGGAATGGATAATATTAATTTAGGAGTTATCCCTTGCGTCACACTCTTTGAGGGTGGAAGGAACAGCCATTGCATTGGCACCTAACCCACCCACCTCCTGCCCAGCTGAAACCCAACGTCTGGGAGACAATTGAAGGAAACCATGGGACAGCCCCCAAAAACAGACTTGTTCTCCGAGGAGGAACGGGAAGAGAGCCTCGTAGCTCCATGATTGCCATTGAAGAATGAGGTGTTTACAGCAGGGCTCTTGTGTAAATCGCAAAGGTGGTGAGACGGTGTGCCAAAGATTGTTTTTTTACTCACTGTCAGGAAGAGTGTGTTTGACTGAATGGGAAAACTATCAAACAAACTATGATTTATTGCTTACAAACATCTCACTCCAGGTGCAGGTAAGACCTGGCCTGTTGAAGCTCTGGCATACAAATGGACCAAACAGGGTGAATGACCTGACGACTCTATGACTGATTCTAACACATGAATCCTGTGCAAATAAGGTTTATGCATACAAAACCCCCAAAGATTATACAAATTGAAAACTACGTTTTTAGCCACAAATAGGATCCACCACAAACATATTTCCAGAAGAATCTGTAGTGCAGAGTGTAGCATATAAGTTATAAGATATAAATTCCCTGCTAACAATAATTTGTTCCAGAAATACTTACCAAACGTTGTGGTTAAGGTACAGAAATGTTCAAAGTTCAAACTCACAGAACATTATCCCACTGCTGCAACTAAGAAAGAATAACTGTGGTATCAGGGGCTTGAGGCTAGATGGTGTTTTCACAGTATACAAATATGTAGCATTTTTATAAAACAATAATTTTATTATAAACAAAATGTTTCAATATTAATTACATTTCAAGGATGTTTAGCCAATAATGTTATTGTGGGAACACTGACAGAACCCTCGTTAAACTGTAAAATGTAGAAATGAAAAATCCATTCATGTTACAGTGCAAACTTTCTCCAACAGTTTTGAGAAGACCTTCACATAACATTGGCAAAAGTTCTGGAAAATTCTCTTTTATCTGGGTTAATAATTTCTGTGTTGTGTCTATGTTTGTGTGCCCAGCTATTTAGGCCCAGTGTGTGGTACCACCCTCAGTTGTGTATCTTACAGGCCTAGATTAAGATTTAATTTGTGATTGTTTCTAGAATTCAATAGCATGATCGGAGTTGTCACGTGGTTCTCTGGGGTGACTCACCCCAGTGTTGTTCCTCTTGGTATCCTGCAAAGAGACAGTGAAGGAGTCTGCCAGACTCGGGGAGTTGAGGATATCCCGCAAAGCTACCCGGCTCTCCCCCAGGAATCTGTTTGAGGAGACAGGGAGGAGAATGAGGTGGTCAGGTCTGGGGCGGAGGGACACAGAGCTAAGATCTGACCACTCACTCACTTTGCAGGAGTCAACCTCTCGCAAGGCCTGTCCCAGGCAGAACGTTTAGTACATGCAAAGGCATAAAAAGACATAGAAAAACAATAATCCTGATATGTATAATCATTATAAACTGATGAAGGGCGTATACTGGAGAAGCAACACAGGAGAACGAGGCCCAGATGAAAGTTGATCAGCCTCCCTTGTCAGTCACTGATTCAAAACATTTCATTGGCTCCTATGTTTCAGTTGGCTCCTATGTATGAATGCCCCCTCTTCTACCTCCCAACCAAAAAAAAAACTAATTTCTGCATCCAATAGACACTGTAAATATGCAAGCTAGTCCAGAACACAACTAATGAAGTCAGAGAGTTAACATCTGTGACTAACAGAGTGAGACAGACCAAGCTAAACAACTCACAATGAGATGATACTCTGTTGAATATAACATTTTGCCTGGATTCCTAACCCTGCTGTAACCCCCATCTCAACATTTGGATTGCACATCTCCATTAGAAGATATAAAACATTAAATAGTTAAACAAACGTCTTTCTTTCTCTCACTTTTTTCTTTACAGAGGCTGAAGGAGGCTGTGTGGATGATGATGTTTTTGTGGTTCTGTTTAGCAGTGAAAGAAGCAGGAAGCATTCATATGCAGACCGAGAAGTGCTCCCTCACTGCTGAGTATAATCCTTATATTCCAGGGTAAAGCTGAGCTGTTACCAATCACACCAGTATAAGGGGAGAGAGACACAAGTAAATGAATGCGAAGGCTGATTGGATGGCATGGCTTGATGCATAGTGGATTTAAGCCTGCACTGGAGCCCAGGTTGATATATTAAGTCATAATAGGAATACAGAAATGGGTGTGGACACAAATAAATGGTGCTTCATGTGAAAAGCACAATGAGCAATGAGGACAATAATACTTTATAAGAATAAGAAGAAAGGTATGACATTTTCTTAGAAATATTAAACACAAATTAAATCCAAATTATAAGCATATTATTGCAATATATTAATGAATATTAGGGGTTTATCTTTAAATTATATTCCTAAATTAACAGGAAGCAATTTCCAGATTTTATCACCAGAAAATGCAGTGAGCTCTTACAGATTAGTCACAGGGACATTTCTAGATTTGGTCCTATTTTTTGTTCCATTACGTGACGCTAATGAGTTAACGTGTTTCCCCAGTTCTATGGTCCTAAAAGCTAAAGTTGCCCTTTGAAAGGCATTATTTATTATATCAAAAATTCTGCTCAAATATAAGGTTTGTAATAAAAAATGCAAGCACTAGCACATGTTCATGAAAGTATTGCAATATTGCTTCAGGGGTTCGTCAGCTAAATTAATTATTATTATTATCATTATCATTATCATTATTATTATTATTATTAACCGTATTATTATTTTTCCAACTTACCTACAAATTCGACAAACTTAGGGAATGAAACTTGTTTGTAACCTGGGGACTATCAGCAACACTACATTATAAAATAATGCTTATGAAGAATTTGGGATATTTTGAAGCATTCAAAATTAGTTTGTAACAAAAGCATCAACCCACATAAATACATATTCTATATACATTCCATGAAGCAGACTTTCTTATTTTCTTCTCTGGAATAATTTACTTTATCGGAATGAAGGATCACAATGTTTCATTAAGGTTCACAGGGCGGAATCCACATAAACATTCTACCAAAGCAACATGCCACAGTTTTCCACAACTGTTTAACCAACAAGGGTAGAGAATTTACAGAATACAGCCATGAAATAAGCACACATATAGTAGGCACATTTGCACAATTTCTCTTAATATTATTTAGAAATATCCACTTTCATAAATATGTACATATTAACAGAAAAACCATAACTCGATGTGAAAAGAGAGAAATACAGTATATGAGAGATTAATGTATGCCACATATAAATTGACCAACGGTTTGGTTTATTTGAGAAGTGACAAGCAAGAATCATTTAGTTCTTAAACCCAAAACCCATAAGAGCAGGACCACTGCTTCTGGACACTCTCTTCTCAAACATACAGCCTTCCCCAAGATGCGAGTAACATGCAAGTAGAGGGGCATGTACTACCGATTCACGCATTCCCAGAAACAGTAACATCCTGTCTGTGTTTCAGATATCCTCACACAGCCAAATCTCCCCATCCCTATGAAACAAACCTGTTCCTGCCCATCTTCTCACGATCCTTGACCACCACATGGAGCTCCTCACTTGGGTCCAAAGGCTTGCCCTTGAGGTCCCACTCAAATTCCTGGGAGCAGGGGGAGACTGTGATTTAAATCTATTTCTTTGACTGACTGTCCCGAGCGGTACACTAGTTGGTTGGACATTTTAGCATCACCTGCATGCAAAAATTGGAAAAGCTCTACCTGACCACTTCTGAAGAGTATTTGCATAAAACTTGCAGCAATTTCACAAATGACTTTGGAGAAAGTGTTTTCTTAAAAGCCATACTGAATTTCTCATATTTACACATACAACATTATTCACTCATCTTCCATAAAGTCTGTCCTATTCAGGATTGCAGGGGACCCAAGTCTATCATGGAAGCGATGGGCACAAGGCTGGTAATAAGGATGGGGTGCCAACCCATCTCATGGCACACACACTACTGACCAAAAACACCATCTCATGGGACACACACCACTTACCAAACACATCATCTCATGGGACACACACCACTGGCCAAACACACCACCTCTGGGCACACACACCACTGACCAAACACATCATCTCACGGCACAAACACCACTGGCCTAACACACCACCTCTGGGCACACACACCACTTACCAAACATCATCTCACGGGACACACACCACTGGCCAAACACATCACCTCTGGGCACACACACCACTGACCAAAGACACCATCTCAGGGCACACACACCACTGACCAAACACAACATCACTGGGCACACACACCACTGACCAAACACACTATATCAGGGCACACACACCGCTGACCAAACGCACCATCTGATGGGACACACACCACCGACCAAACACACCATCTCAGGGCACGCACACCACTGACCAAACGCACCATCTTATGACACACACACACACACACACACACACACACACACACACACACTGCTGACCAAACGCACCATCTGATGGCACACACACTACTGACCAAACACACCATCTCAGGGCACACACACCACTGACCAAATGCACCATCTGATGGCACACACACACACCGCTGACCAAACGTACCATCTGATGGCACACACATTACTGTTGTTGTTGTTGTCATTGTTCTCATTGTTGAAATAAATAATAATAATGATGATGATGCCCAAAAAAAAACAAATGTAAAAAGTACTGTTTCTTTTATTACTTTCCAAGAACTCGGAAACTGGAACCTAACCCAGGAAGCACAGGGCAGGGTACATCCTGGACAGGATGCCAGTGAAATACAGTGCTTGGGAACGCGCGCACACACACACACACACACCCACATCAATTAAGCTCATGTCTCTGTACACTAGGAGGCAATACAGGGAGAGTGCCACACAGCAAGAGGTTTAAGGATGTCTTTGATCAGGTATGATAGAACAAGTGGAATGTTAAGTAAGGAGAAATAATCCACATAATTAAGTCACAGAAGTAAAAATATAATGAAAAAACATGTATAAAATAAACGTCATTTAAAAACTATTAACAAAAAATGAAACATTTTAGAGAGTGGCGGATTTTACTTTAAATGTCACAAAGGGCCTGCTCAATCAAGCTGATAATTCAGACTTACTTCATTCCACACCGGGTTCAAGTTGTTCTTGATAACCTTTGTCTTCTTTTTAGACCCTAGAGAAAGAAACGCAGTTGTTATCTTTAGATGGCATGGCAACACTATAAGCCAGATTTAAAATAAGCTTTGCACAAAACATTACAGATTTTTCATAGTACTGTATTGTAAAAGCAAAATGTATAAAAGTCGTTCTGTGAAAGGGTTTTCAAATGCAAAACAGTGGATAAAGGTGGGGCTATGGACATGGAATTTTAATTTCAATTCTAAATGAATGGATTACTCATGTACAGAAGCAAATATAGTTTCAAAAACAACTGACACCTAACCTGGTTTAGAGTAAGGGAAGAAGAAAAAGAAACCAGAACAGCTGGCTGGATAGTCATTCCACAAAGATTTATGGTCTATATATATATATATATATATATATATATATGATAGAACGGAAGTCAATCACCAAAATAAAACATTTTACAATAGGCCTGAGCCCCCCCCCACCACCACCCAACTTATGACAATCTCACAGGAACTGTCAGATTACACAGATATAGGCTCTCATCACAATATCACCAGGACGGTAAAAAAATATGTTTATATATAAACACAATATTATCAGAGGTATATTTTTATCTGACAAGGGTGGATGAAACAATTTAACTTTCCTGTTATGTGACAGATACAAGCATCTTTGTGAACTATTGGTTAAAATGAAGATCATAGTGTGTCTTCTCAAGTATATTTCAGAAGCATTGTCCTAAGAAGTCAAACAACAGTCCATAGGGAACTGACAGAGTGCCTCCGTCCATACAACAAGCTAAACGACATCTTCAGTAAGCAAGTTTTCTTGCCACAAAAACTGAAAATGACCAAAGGGTAAAGACATCCTCCACTGAAAATGCAATCGACTTCAGATGACATGGACTTCCAGGTATACAAAGTGCCCCTTTGGTGGAAAACACAATGATATATGAAAGACACACCCACTCGCTGCCAGTCAAGCCCAATTCAGCCAAAAGGAAGCGGCTGTTTATCTTCCTGTTTTCAGCTATTCCAACAGGGGACAAACAAGACGTGCCCAAATTTACTGGCTGAACATAAGCAAGCGTTTCCAAGACTTCTAATTCTCCCAAAGGAGTACAAGGAGAAGAGTTGGAAAGGGTGATAGGTTAGAATACAGGGGATTGATTAATAATGCCTACAAACAAGTTACCAGCAGCAGCAAACAAGCTATCAACCTAAAAATAATGCTGACATCACCGTGGAAAATGTGGGATGTCTATGTATAGCTTTAGCCAGATAATGAGTTGGCAGCATTCTCACTAACAGCTAAACTAAGAAATCAAAGGGAGAGGTCAACATTTCCCAAGCACCGAAACTTTTAACAGCAATCCATGAAATCCAGAATGCCTTTGAAAGACCAGTGTATGTTACTGGCTATAAAGGGTTTCTCACCATTCAAGTACTATTCCCAGTATTCATACCTACTAAAATGTATTATATACCACTGATTATTGAAACAGACGAGTTCTTAGCCATGCTAGGACACAAGCTCCTAGCTGTTCCTCTACTCTGTTTTCATAGCACATTTCCTCCCTCTAATCTCCTCATTTTCTGTTGGCTGTCCTGATTTATATAAATGCTTTTGGCATCTTATTTTGTTGAAAGGAAATGCCACTTTCAAGTGTCTAGGGCTCCTCTCTCTCACACACACACACGCATGCACACACAAACATGCTGTATTATAAACACACCCTCTGCGCTCTTAGAGGAAGGGAGCGAACTAAGCAAGAGAGAGAAGGGATGGGTAATGTTTCTAACATCTTCCTAGACTGACCTTAACATGAAACATTCCCGCAATACTCTCAAAATATGATTATTAACCCCTTGATGTTATGCCGTACACAAATTATGTATATTTAATCAAGCAATGAAAATAATTTCAGTGCAAAAGTACAAAGATGCAGAGATTACAATTTTTGTGATAGCTTTGCAAATACTGATTTCTTATTGGTGCAGAAGTGACAAATGGGTGTTGCTTCTTTTTGTGTAACTGCACAGGTAGTTCAGGCAGCCTAATAACAGTTTAATATTAATGTTTTATCAAACATGTTAATATTAAAAACTTCTTACTCATGAATAAGCAGTCATTCTTATCAGCATAATTTCCCTTGGTTTTCAAAAGGCAAGAGTCTGTTTGTTGATAACTTCTATGGTAATTTAACAGACTTAACACTTCCAGTGATTGGCCTGACCAGGCATTATATCCTTACATGGACTGTATTTTTAAGTGCACACTGGAAATAATTATCAAAGTGAAATAATTATCTTCTAAAAATTTACCGTGACCAGTATATTTTATTATTATTCTTGTTAGCCGCGGTATGATGTGGAATTACGCCTCGGGCCGCATTACACCAAGCTGTCACTGATCGGTTTCCACGTTGGGGTTTATCCCTGACATAATTTGCATCTGACCTGGGTAGGAACTACATTGAAAGCAATTATAATAAATATTTCCCAGTTCATTTTAACCTGATTATATTCTGTGATTATTTTTCCCTGCCCTGCAATGAACTAGCATCACAGTCATAGATTAAAAGTTTGCATTTTTAATATCTCTGTGTTTTTAACAAACAGAAGCCTCACCGAGGTGAACCAGAAATGCTGCTGAGTATTTCATGCTATCCTTAGATGTGAATATCGTGCACAGATTTCCAAGCCTCCGCCAGCTTGTTCTTGTACATTGGTGGTTATTCAAACTTCAAGGCAATGCAGTTGTCGCATCATTTTGATTTTAAGAAATTTGTTAATGTGCCGACAAATAACATGCATTTTATTATAACATGCATTTTATTTATTTATATAGACAATGCATTTTACCCAGCTGCCTCATCTTGTCTGACTGATTATGTGTGTTTCTTTTAAAAATAATTGATACTTTATTGATCCCCATGGGCAAATTGTCTTATCGCCTCCCCCAACCTTGACAGCAAGCTTGGCTGTGAAGAGCAGCCACCTCTTGCGGTGCATAGGGAGCTGGGGGTGACAAGGGCTGTGCACAAGGGCTCACAGATATGCCAAGGCTTAACCCACTGAGCTCCACACTGCCCCCTAAAGCACAGCAGAGTGTTGCATTGGCTAGCAATGTAGCCTCATAGCTTCAGGGCTAGCCCCCTGCTGTCGGAGTAGAATTCGCATTTTCTGCCAAAATTCATGTAGATTCATACAGGTATCATTGCTTTATCATACCATGATCCTTTTATCCAAAGTGACTTACAGTACAGCAAAAGGTTACAATTTCTGTGTTTCCTGGGATTTGAACCCACAGTCATGGCTTTGTTGCCCTACCTGAGCTACAGTACAAGCTAACAAAGTACTATGTTCAAAGTACAATGGGTAGAATAAATGGATTAATAACCATAAAACTAAATGACACAGACATGCCCAGTAAAGCGCACTTTAAGCATCAGACTATGTTTGTGAATTAGACTAGTCACGGGTGGTGAATGAACACAGTGCATTTATTAAAAAAAGCATATAAAAATACATAATCTGGAAGTTAGATGTTGTGCCTTGACCCCCATAGTCTAATGCTTAAACCAAACTTCATTGGACATGTCTGTGTCATTTATTTTATACTTATTAGTCCATTAATTCTATGCATTGTAGTAAGAACACAGTGCAGTTATTCATAGTAACACTAAATTATTGGGAGAACTTCCATGTCCTCTTAGGGGCTCCATGCACGATTAATAAACCGAATGACAAAATAATCCCTATCATTCTTAAAGCCAGCAGGCCCTTATGAATGTTAACATGCACAGCCATCTGTCTTAAGTTTCTGTGGGATGTAAGAGGAAGTACAGACAATGGCAGGAACTGTCACTCACCTTGTGGAGCGCTTGAACACTTATTCACCAGAACAGCATGCATCACCACAATGGAAAACAAGAATCTGTCTTACACGAGCCACTGAGACATAAGTATAATTCAAGCCCCCCTTCCTCTCAAGATTCAAGATTCAAAAAACTTTATTAATCCCAGAGGGAAATTGCTTTCTCCAGCAATGGGACAGCTGCACTTCACTCGCAGGGAAATAGTATAAGGGACCCCAACAAATGAGGTACATGGGCAAACTTCTGAAGTGCACACACACACACATATAGGTACATATATATGTACTTATGTGTATACTCGTTTATAAAGGAGAGCAAGCTGGGACGTGTGGGGAAAAAGAAATAAAGCTTCATTTCAGCTTCATCATTTCATTTCATGTGGGTTAATTGCATCATCACAGTCAGTCTGGATGGATATGCCTTAATGTTTTGTCAGGGGAAATCAGACTAATGACTGACGTTTGATGCAGTGCTAGCCAGAGTCCTCTTTTCATCATTTATCACACCTTACTTACTCATGTTACTTCACAAAAGCAATCGCAAAGAGTATATAGTGTTTCTGTAATTTCAGAACGTAAATGCACTAAAGGACACTTTAATGACTATCCATGTCTGAACACATGAGGCAAAGTGGCAGAAAGTTACTAATAATACGAACCTAATGAAACCGATAGCTACAATTGAATGAGCTATCTCCAAACCAGAGCCATTTCATCCTTTTCATCGAGTGGTAGAAACAGATAACCCTCACCTACCCACCTTGCCTATGAACAGGGTTTTAAATTCAGCAGCAGCTATGGGGCTCAGCGAGACCCATCTCCCCCCAACACCCGCAGAAAACCCAGCCCCTTCCCTTACCTCGGAACGTGACGCTGGCCAGCGGGTCGCTGTGCCGCTCGCCCTTTTCCACATTGGGCAAGTTGTTGGCCCGCTGAAGAATACAACGCAACATTTTGTCCCCTCAGGAACTGAGATTAATCACTCAGTGCCCATGTAACACCGCAGATGTTCCACACATGGCGGGGAGGAGAAGCTGCGGGTGTCCGTGCTCCAGCTGGGCCGCAGAGCAGATCAGCGGGAAGTCCGTGCAGATCAGCGCAGTCTGCCTTCCACTGTGCTCCTACCAGCCAGTAATACATGGAGCAGCGCCGAGCCAGGGAGGGGGGGACTCTCTCCAACCACAGCGCACACACACTGCTCAAGTGACATGCCTCTGGAGGAAGTTTGGACATTTCCTGCTTTCATGCTTTGCTGCTCTACTTAAGTCACTTGCTGGACCACGGCTCCTGATAAAGTAAATTAAATGAATTAAATTTAGCTAACAATCAGGCCAGGGTTCCAGGCCAGGGTCCCTGCAGATTTTTCTGCTCAAACAATAACCAGCTAGTTACCAGGTTTAGTAGGAGGGCCACCGGGACCGTAACTGGGGAACCCTGAATTATGTGAAAAGCAGCACGAGTTTGACTTTGTAGTCCAGGACTGATTAGTGACATCCCACCTCAATGTGAGAAGCAGCCCCTGTCAGGGTGCAATTCAAAAAATGAACACCTGGATTTGTTACAAATTCAATGGTATACACTGAAGCAGCATTTCCATCTGTAAATCCTCTGTTACTCTTCTTTGTAACGGAGTCAGCCTATTCAGTTCAGAAACATCAACGGGCTCAGTGATAGATTTTAGATCTAAGCACAGTCAGTATTGTATGCCTTAATAATCCTTAATTATATCTGATCACTGATAAATTGCGCAGTAAAATAGCGCCACCCACCGTTTCAAAATGAAAGAATAGGGCATTACAATCAAAATGCATAGATACGCCTTTTGTTAACTTGCATCTTTCTGCTGAAAGGGGGTTTTGAATGGAAATACCATGAACATAATGATTAGTGTCCTTCAGTTGATATGACTGCAATACATGACTACATATGAAGTCTAATACCAAAGAACGGAAATTATACTAGTTCAGTTAAATTGTTGAAAGTGGAAAAATTCCACAGTAGCACTTTACGCTAGGCTTTTTATTTATATAAATATATATTTAAAAAAAAAACTATTAGAATACATAAATTATAGTTAGATTGCATTCTGATTTTCTGAAATGCTTTCAAAAAATTATGATCATTTGATTTCACCCTTGTGAAAATTTGACCTTATATATAAAGGTCCATGGATACTGACATATCTGCTTAGGCAGGGGTGCCTAATACGTTGATCGTGATCGACAATTAGATCGCAAAGGTAGTGAGGGTAGAACGCGCAACATAAAAATAATAATAATAATAAAAAAAAATTGTTAGCCTATTATCTATCCCCCCTTTGGCATTCACCACTTGATTGACGTAAAGCACGGCCAGTCTGCGATTGCTTAATTAACATTTTGTTACATCAAGTTACTATAACAACTACTTATCATCTAACATATCCTGAAGATCACACGGGTCACCAAGCAGAAACGCAAATGTATTGCAAAACTCCAGCGAGTAAAGTGACCCAGCTAGTCTTCCAATTCATATCTATTAAAAAGGGATACTAAAAAAATAGTGGGGGAGCCGGACCAAGTAAGCAACCATAATCAGGGACGTGTGGTTAGGGGAGGCAGGTGTCATCATGAAAAGTAAAAAACAAATAACGATAACATAAAAATTACATTAATATTTGGGTAACACTTTACAATACGGTTCCTTAGATCATGAGTAGTAACTCACATACTACTTATTTACTACTGAAGAAAAACTCATGAACAAATATAGTAACTACGAAAGAGAAAAGATGCACTGCGATTCATTAATGATGAACAAACATGAGATTGGTATTTCATAAAGAAATATAGTAGCTACTTGAGATAAATGCTGTGTCATGATTCATTAATGATTAACTAACATATCATCAATATTTTATTGTATTCATTTATCGTAATTCTTTATTAAATTTCCATTTGCACACAGTATGAGTCCAGATACAATGGAATGTTCTTTTTGACTTCCCCCATCATGCTCTGCATAGCTCAGGAGTGATAGCACAGGGGGATCACATTATTAATGGAATAACGAGCTTACAGCAAATGGTAATGAACAATAATAATTAAATTCATCTTTACAAATTTAGCCCAGACTGTTTAACATGGCATGTGATTTGCATGGGTAGATGGGTTAACTAACTTAAATGGGTAGATGGGTTAACTAACTTAAAAGCAGGCACCACCTGGCTGAATGTTCTCCCACAATCCACTTTTGATGAACTTCACAATGGACAGTTTCTGTTACTTTATGTGTTTGGTAAATGCTATCTGGTGTCTAGGAGTGGAAACGAATGAACATATCTGAAGTAGCTATTATATTTCTTCGTGAAACACCAATCTCATGTTTGTTCATTAATGAATCGCAATCCATCTTTTCTCTTTCGTAGTTACTATATTTGTTCATGAGTTGTACTTCAGTAGTAAATTAGTACATGAGTTACTACTCATGAACTAAGGAACTGTATTGTAAAGTGTTACCAATATTTGCCTACTGCTCTCTGCTATGAATGTAATGTTTGTATGATTCCAATCATTTAAATCATTCTTTTAAACCAAAATCACTGAATTTGCACTGGCTGTGTCATACAGTGAGAAAGCAAAAGGCACGCGTATGTCACCAATGTCCCATAATGTACACACCTATCGTATATGTCCTCACTTCCCATGAAATAGGTAATGAATTTCATGTATGTGTTTAGCAAATTTAGTCTTGATGATCTTATATCCAATATAAAACTGCACCAAAAAAGGTATGAGGTAAGGCAGCCAGTACCTCTGCCTCACTGAAGGGGGTGCGTGTGAGCCCACGGGATTATTATTACCAGTAAGCTGGCTAAAAATCATAAAATCAAGTTCACTACAGCACTCCGTATTTTATTTTATTCTGTTCTGAAGGAGCCAGTGCCTCACCAGCCATGAACCTCACCGCATGTCACTGTACTGTATATATAAAGTACACTCAGTATATATTAGCATTTTAATATAGGTAGATTATTTTGTTCTGGTCAGTTTAAAAGTTGCTCGCAAGCCGAAAAAGTGTGGGCACCCCTGTGCTATAGTGTCTAGGGCACTATTTAGTTGCCTGCCATATATTCTCACACACTGGCTGACACACAGCGTGTGAGGTGAGGAGACCCATCCATAAGCAAAAGGCCACATAATGTGGTATGAAACCTTCAGAGGTCAGTAGGTTAAGGGCAAAAGCAGCTCAGGATGATTTTGGGAGTACCTGAGGCCTACTCACACACACACACACACACACACACACACACACATGCTGGATGAATTTTAACGAAGACCAAAGGGAATTTCATGTGTTTTTTGTGGTTATACTTGTGCTGCACTTCCCTAAATAACTGTTACGCAAATGAGGTCCTTCTGATTTCTTGGATTCAGACTACATTTACAAACCCTTTGACTCATCTGGTAAAAATCAATCAAATCAAAACTTGTTGTAGTATCAATGTAGTATACAGTAATATTTTTGGAATGCTGAATACTGAAAACATTTTTGTTAATTCAATTTTCTTTAGTCTAATGATGCAATTGGTTTCTAATACTGCAACTCAACCTACATAAGACTATATCCATTTAATTTGGTACATGCTAGGAAAAGTTTTGACTAATTGTTTTCATTTCATTTTGCTGAGGGCTCAGAATGTGTTTATATTTTG
>JAODKN010000016.1:20394011-20406628 GCA_026774425.1 Petrocephalus zakoni | reverse complement strand
TACTGCAGTACAGGCACCATATTGCACATGGGGATGAGGTAGCCCTGTACTGCAGTACAGGCACCATATTTCACAGTACAGCAATAAAAGTACTGATATGCACCAATGTAATTACAAATTGAAAAGGTATGCTGGCCTGCAAAGCTAGTTTGGCATAAATGGCAACGTCAGACATTTCTGCTGTGCGCATTTGTGATGCAAAACCCCTGCACCCTGAAACGGCTGTATTCAGCTGAATCCAGTATGCATTAAAAATAAAAGTGAAATAAGGGGCTACTCACAGCAGGATTTTCAATTTCCATCAACACTTTGAATAAAGACTCCTGAAACAAAACACAAACCATAAAATCAGTTTCGTCCAGCAAAGTGTTGTTCAACTTCACAAGTCTGTAGATGCTTCCTCACCACGTTACTGAGCTCTACTGGCTTGGTCACCGGAGTAACAGTCAGCTCATGGTCCTGTATCTTCAGAGGGGCATCTTTGCAGGCCTTCACCATTTTTTCCAAGGCCTCCATATCAGGCAACCCCATTAAGGCCTGTACAATATTAATGCCATGTACAAGAACTTAATGCAATGGGGAGCTGTACACCTGCACATCACACCATGCTCGCAAAATTAATGAAAAGTTTAATTTTATATGCTCCATTGTCAATCATATGAAAGTAAATTTCCCTTTCTGCCCTGAAAACACAGCAAGTTGCTGTTAATACAACAGAAGCTTTGCCAATACCTTTCTTTTATTGACTGCAATGGTGACCTCAGAGGCAATCCCAAAGGGGCTGGCTAATTTGGCAAGGTCCTCCACAGCATATCCACTCTCAGGCAGACCAGAGACATCCACTATAAACTTTGACACCTCCTGCTAGAATAATGGATACATTATTAATAAAGAGACCCACCAGATGTGTAGTGGCTTTCAGTTTTTTTTTTAACCAAGACTATTTTATTCTTTCAGAAAGCTTATACCTTCTTCACTGACTTTTTAATCAAGGTGGCACCTGCAGGGACAATGAACAAATAGAAGTTAAAGATTCATCCAGTAAACAAAGTAAAATGCAAATCAGTTTTAACAACCCAATCATAAAAGTTTTTAAAAAAAAAATTTTCAAGAGCAAAGATGAATTCTCCCAGACTAAGTCTGTCTGAAGCCTGCTGCTTGACCCTTAATTAATTAATGCTTAGGATAGCTCAGATACTGAAAGCTAGACTGTAACAATGTCAAAGTAAAGAGCTGGTAAAGGATCTGCTGTGTTTTTAAAAATATTTGAAAGGCAGTAAAAAAAACACACAGGCATACAATGCAAGCTGAACAGAAAAGTACACAACTTACCCAGGCTTCTGGCCTGTGCCTTTGCCCTCGTTGATGATTTAGTTGCAGGCATCTCCTTCCTGAATAAAGAGAGACCATAACCAACAGTTCATAGACAAGCATTTAAATAAAGTCCACAGGAAAGAGAAACCACATACTTCTTCGTGACTGGTTTCTTCTGTTCCTTTGCCACATCCTGAAAACAGGAACAAGAGGGACACCATTAAGTAATTGACAAGAAACCTGTTCAAACCCTGGAGACTATGTGAACAAACTGGAGAGAAACCAAAAAGATGCTAGACATACTTTTGCCAGATAAATATCAATGGCTCTGCCTCGAATCTTCAAGTTCCTGCATTCAGCAAGAGCCTTGGCATCATCTTCCTTTTCCATGCAGATAGAAGCCTTAAAAAAACCATGAAATATTAGATACTAAATTTTGGGACCATAAAGAACAAAATTTGCTTATGCTGGTGAAAGAAGGAAGAAGCACTGTTAGCAGTTACCTCCTCTATGGACTTCATGAGAATGGCATGGTTTATCTTTCCAAATGGCTCCACTGCTTTCACAAGGTCCTGGTGAGTTGTGGTACTTGGAATTCCTTTCAGCCGGAGTAAACAGGCTGTACCAGGGCCAGCCTTCTTCTTTACTCTGACATTCTGCATACAGAATGAAAATAAATGAGAGAACAGAAAATTTCTTATTGTTTGCTTTTATACAACCATCAATCCTACTCAAAAATGAAAACTGGTTTTCAACAATAAAATCAACCTAGAGTAACGAAAAAAAATTACATAGGCACATGCTGTTCTTGTCCTTAAGGCTTTTTCCTAAAACTGCTATGGTTTCACAACTTTTCAAACATTATTTAAATGTTTTCTTTACCATAACAGTACCAGAAGAACTGGAACAGACCTTTGAATGAGTCACACTTGACTTCACATCACTGGAAGAAGTGTTTCTGGCAGCTGAGGAGTGGCCAGACTTGGAAACAGTATTGTGTTTCAAAGATTCAGTCTTCTTGGATGTCCAGGATGATGAAGAGGAACTCTTCTTGGTGCCGATCTTTCTCTTGGCCAGTTCTGCCATGAGGGCCGGGGCCAAGGACTGCATCATGGCCTCCAGAGTGATATTGTCAGTTGCAGACAATCCTGGGATAACAGAAAATTAAGAACCCTCACTATTACAGGAATTATGGACACTTCACTACGATGGAAGACATCAGGGCATAGACTTACCGGAGGACTCTATGAGCTTCTTGGCAAGCTTCTCTGTGCTGGAGGATCGGGCCGACTGACGTGGGCTAGATCGATGTGGACTCAGCCGCGAGTGGTGGTTGTAGCTACGAGAGCGGGACCGGCGTGGAGTACGAGATCGACGATGGACCTGGGGGCTACCTCGCGGGGCACGGCGGGGTGAACGGCTACGACTCAGGGAACGCCGGTACTTCCGAGGGCTCCGGGACCGGGACCGAGACCGCAGTCTGCGGCCGCGTGACCCAGACCGGCCATGGTGGCGCCAGGGGCTTGGCGATCTAGACCACGACTGGGAATGGAATGGAGAACGAGTTCTTCGTGTTGGACTCCGACGATCCAGGGACGCGTTCCGTTCATGTCTACAATGCAAGTACATAAATGTGAGAACTGCATCACTGGATATCTTGCTGCATTATTAAGCAATACTAAGCAAAACAAAAACACTTACCTTGACACAGAAACAGTCTCTACATTCCAGTCTGGGTACCTTTATTAAAGAAAATAGAAAGTTCAACCCAACTGAACACTTGACCTTTTCGTTTTATTTTCAAAGGGTTGCAAACTTACTGTTTTCTTAGACGTCTGCAGCTCTCAATATGGACGCTGGTATTCTGATGTTCAATCCAGTCCTGGAAACCCGAGAAAGACAAAAAAAACAAGTAGGGAAAGAAAAATTTGTCGTTATTCATTGGAGTTCAAAAACAATTAACAGACTGTTACTTGTGATTTTTTCCCCCCCCATTAAACAAAACAAGCTGTTATGAACTGGATTTTTAAAAAATTGCTTGGTTCCATTCAGATTATCTACATTTAATAACTGTTAGACAAGGTAAAGTTTCAAGACAGCCTGTCTTTCATTTTCAACAGTTTAATTTGGTTTTTCCAAGTCCATTCTTGAAAATCTCCAGAAAACATACTAAAAACATCCAAATGAGGACAAAAAAAAATCCTTTCAAATTATAAATCAAGCACAGACCTAACCTACACTAAGCAAAAAAAATATAAATGAAATACACATACACACATTTCTGGATGCTGATATGGGGAGGTAACAGACGGACTATCACTGACAAATCAGCGAAAGGTAGCTTAGCTGTAAAATAACACTTCAACAAGAGCCCAAGCAAGGGCATTCCCATCCCTACACTTGCAAGTTTTAATCAAATCAGCTCCTACTTTTGGGGGGTTCCTGGTGGGTGCCTTTCATCCCTTCTCCCAAAGAGGCTATCAGGCACAAGCTACAGTAGAACTGTCTGTCTTGCTGGTGTTAGCATTTAATAATCTCAGTTTGTTCAAAAGATTTCAAAGTCCTAACTTGCTCTACTACTGTCTGTCAAGTTGCCTTTCAGCCTTCTGTGTGCTCCATCTTTGTGTTCAGCTTCCATCTTGAAAGGATCTAGGAGTGCTTTCATTTCACATTGGGGGGGAAAAAAAAAAAAAGCTTCCTCTTCTGCCTTCATCATGATAAAACCATAAAATTCTTCACTCTTCCTCATCTTCAAATCTTCTCCAAAGACCCAAGGCATCTAGCATACTCACTGAACCCTACTGCAGATTCCACCACATTGCACATTTCAAACAATGTATGCAATAAAATATGAAAAAAAGAAATGATTCGATACAGGTGCATTTTATTCAAAAGACTTTACGTGGTATGCCATTAACACTCAATACTGCAAACAAACACCGCTGATGCAATTCATAACTAAACTAAAACATTTCAAATGAACCATTTGTCTATATAAAGCATACTAACATGCCATGTTAGTGGACAATCCATTAAAAACCGTCCTCCCATTGTATTACATTTATAATAGTTAAACCATCGTAATAATCAGGCTTAACGAAAGAAGGACAGTTCAAAATTTACCATTAAAGAAACAAAAATTTGACGAGGAAAGCAAATACTCACCTTTATTTGGACACACTCTATGTTACACAGAGAACAAGTATGAGGAAAGATTCTCGGAGATGCAGCCGAGTAATCATTCATCATGGTGGGTGTTGGCAGCCTCTTTGTACTGTTGCTTGAAGTGAATGAGAGGGGCCAAGGCCCTTTGGAGGTCCCATAGCCAGACTTCGAGCCACTGCTGCCTTCAGTGAAATTCATCAAGTTGGACCTGCCACTGTGGGCTGGAGGCAGTACCGCTGATCTGCTGGAGGCTGACATGGATTTTGGACCTGGGTCTCTAGAAGAAGCTGCCTTGATATTCTTTGCATCAGATGAATGCTTCCTCTGGTCCATCGCTGGTTTCTTCGGACCCACTATGGTGTTCGGCTGAGACCGCTTGGAGTCTACCATGGGAAAGGAGCCGCTGTTTACCGAAGACTCCACAACATAGGCAGGAGACTCTTTATGATGCTGATCCAGCTGGAAACTGTCTGGGTTCTCATCAGAATAGCCAAACTTGCTTGAATGTCCATAATCAATTACTTTGCTTTGCCGCGACTCTGTGTTGATATGTTCAGCTGAACTTGCTCGAGCATGGTCTACATCAGTCAAATTCCTTTTGGCCTTCTGGAGTCTGATGTCACGCAAAATGAAAGGGAGATTGTCTGGGGTGAGTTGTTCATCTGGGTAGTGGCTGAGGTGCTCCAAATCTTCATTTGAAAGTCCAAAGCTGGCCAAGATGCTACTGGCACTCTCTGAAGTATAGCGGGTTGGCCCTACAGAAGGCTGGCTCTCTAAGCTACCTCTGCCCCCTCCTGTGGTGGTGGTTCCAAACCCAGATTGTTGAAACATTTGGGTGGGGGTTGATGGCTGAGCCACCACTTGTGGGGAGAAGAGCTTGCTGGGGGCCTGGTAGATGGACCAGTCCACAGCGGACTGCTCATCCAATCTGCCAGGGACCCTCTGTGAAGAAAAGCCAGGGCCTTGGGTAAGGACCTCTTCCCTTGTCTCTTTCCTTATCCGGGGGTCCACAATCTTTTGCTGCTGCATCATTTGGCTAAACAGGCGAACCTCCTCCCGTGCTCCTCGAATGTGCATGTCTATGGCAGACTTCATGTCTTGAGACAGAGGATTTGAGTGCGGAGTCATCTGGAATCCTAACTGTTGCGACATTATCGATGACAAAATGCTGCTGGGACCCATGCGCGTGCCCCCAATGTCCACAGCCGACTGTGAGCTGATGCCATACTGGCCAGACACGATGGGCCTCTGACCAGTGAAGGGTGCCCCCCGGGGATTGAACAAGGGGTGGGACATGGTGACCTTGAGGAGGTTCAATAAGGACAATGCAGGCACAGCGTGGTTACCGGTGGCAAGCGCATTCAGCTGTTGCAGGGCCAACTGGGCCTTAATTTGGGCCAACTGCAAAGATGCGGGGCCAAAAAGTAGCGGATGGCCGAAGTTCAAGGAATTCACAACAGGCACACTACTTTCCAAGAACAATGTATAGCTGAAAGTTAAAAAACAGACAGGATTATTGACTCATCGCATCTTCTACCTCCCCCTAGTCACCAAAGGCAAGTAAATCTGATATTCTCCCACAGACTGTCAGTTTATCCCAAAATCCACATTTTAAATTACCATAACTACATGCTTTCTTTAGAGGAGCAATAAGCAGAATAAAACATTCTAAAACATTTAGTCAGTGTGAGATAGGGAGGATACAGATGTACAGATTCATGCATCTTCAGTGAAATTTGCAGGTTCAAAAAGCATTAAGGGTTAAAATTCCATCTTAAGCTTTTTTCATTTAAAGAAAATGTGATACAAAAATAGAAAAAAAAAAAATGAATCATTCAGTCATACAGAGGAATCACCAATGAAACTGAACTTTTGATAAAGTATACCAAACCTAAAACAAGGGGAACTATTTAGGGTGTACAAAAAAAGGAACACGTACAAACGAAAGCTGAAATCAAATCGTTTTTCTTTTTTTAAAGTCAAGCATAGTAATTGTAGCAGCAGTGGTAGTAATAACAGAAACTGACCAGCAGGTGGTGCCAACATGCATTTGCTTTTTGAATGCATGTCATGGTGCATTTTCCCCCCTTTAATGGCTCTTTTCCACTGATATCCAAATAAATTCTAGAAGCAAACTCTACTGGACGAGGTACAGTACTTTCCCTTTTGGTCAAGTACCAGGACTTTTTCAATTCTTTGGTACTTGGGGGTGGGACTTGCAAAAGTGTTCACTGTCAATTAGTCATGTAAATAGCCTCCATCTGATAAAATATAAATGCAGTCTTGAAAATTAGAAACTAATTATTAATAATTAATAATTAGAAAAATGGTAAAGCAAAAAGAAAAAGTAATAAATGTATGCGTGGACAGATGAATTGACCCAAGCTTTAACTGCAAACCGGTCGAACAGACCAGAAAAAAAATATCTGGATGGCATAATAAGAAAAAGTATTTGCTATAATATATTAGGGATGCAGGATATAGGGGAAAAATTAACATCATAATGTGATTTTGTTGTAATAAATATTGGGATATTTATAATGCAAAAAGAGTTCAAAATAAATTTCTCGCATCTATGAGTGATTAAAACTGAAATGATGAAAATGATCAATAAGTGCATGCAGAGCTCATGCGGAAGCAGCAGTGGTAAACTTTACACCGATCTTAAACATATACCATCTTGAAAAGAAACAATCGTTAAAAATTTAACGGGCATTAAAATTTTGTTTCCTATGACAAAGTGAAAATGTTTTAGTGAAAAACCCACAGAGTTATAATGTTCATACAGTATAAAGATAGGAAAAAGCCTGATCGCAAACAAGCTACTGCGGTCCTGGCAAGGTGAGAATTGCATGGGCATAACATGCACCTTTAGTGTTAATATCACACATTGCCCAGACTTACAATATACTACAGTCATTTTTCTAATTCAGTACAAAATACCCTGCCTCACGTTGTGGTGTCGTGCAGCGGTACCAGTTTTTACGGCAGTGGAAAACCAACACCTTGAAGCACTGTACTTTTGGTAGTTCATTGAAGTACCAAAAGAACAGTACCTGATGCAGTGGAAAAGTGCCCCAATCTCCGAAATCAGTGACGCTTCAGGAAAAATTAAAAACTTCTGAATAAAAACTACCTTTGAGAGACTGTACTTTTGGGGAGAAACAGTCTGAACACTGCAACGGTAATGTCTGCCACAAGGCCATTAAGTCAAAACGGATCATCTTCCACACTTTCAATTTCAAATAAAACACTAAACAAAAGGAATGTAAGAAAACTGCATCAACAATTCCAGCAGAACAGGAATTCACTTCATGCTCCAGCTTGCTGACTAATTTTGTACTGTGACTCATTCCTATAGGAATTAGGATCTTAAAGTTACAGGGAACACCCCAGTTATTTCTGGCCAAGTACAGTTTTATTGTGTTGCCATCTGCCAGCATTAGTTGTATAAATGTGATTAACACCTTAACTAGAAAATTAGTCATTATGAAGTGTCACATTCAGGAATTTTGAGAATCTGCCAAAGCACAAAAATATTTATGAAACTGGTGCTCGATTGTTATTAAATAACTATAGTCCACCACAATATTTCTAATAAAATAATAGAACTTTAAAACTTAAAATCTAATTTCCATCAAAAATAATAAAAAATGATTCTAATATAAATTAATAATGGACTAATTTCATACATTTTCGTCTTAGGAAAGGCAGATAATTAGATAAGACCCATACTCAAAGAACCACCACCTTACACAAATACAGCTAGTAGGATAACCCTAAAAAGTAAAGAGTAAGCGGAAAATGGTAAATTCTATTGTTGAAAAAAATTCTCAATATAACTGAGACAGAGGACTACAGTGGAATTGGGTTAGCTGTACTGTAGAACCAGCAGAATTAAAATTAAAAGTGCGAAAAACTCTTAAACCCAGATTTAACGCAGTTGGTTTACTAAAGGTAGTTTGAAATTTTGTAGTGAATTATAAAAACTAATAAGAAATCAGGTCTTTTGTCCCTGACAAATGGACATATAGAGAAAATTAAAAAGTGTATATTAAGTACTACAGATTTTTGAGTGATCTGAGAACCATTACAGAAAACCTACACATGGAATTATCCAATGGCAGAGAACCCTGTAAAACACATTTAAAATTTAGGTTAGACCCATATCAGACAGATGATTGTTTTCAATAACAAAATAGCTGAATTGCCCATTTAAAACGGCACACTCTAATCTCTCATCACACCCAACTTTTAAACCTTAGGTCGTCAACAGTTTGCCTCATTTTAATCGCATTATAATATTGTAAACTAATAGAGAATTTGTACAGCATCTGCTCAAAGGCAATATCTATACTCATATATGAATTTCTATTTGGGACTGAAAGTGTTTTTATATTTAATTTGGTTCACAAAATATGCAATGTTAAATACCATAAACATTGCTACCAATTAGCATTATTATTTGTGTGTGAGAAAGATGGGGTGAAGCCATTTGGTGATCAGTTCAGAGTACTAATTAATACCATTTTTCAGCATCTGCAACATGTATAAACTGGTGTTCTTTTTCTGGTGCCTTATAATCAGAGAAGTCATAACACAACCCTGCCCATCACACACTCCAGCAAGCTCAAGCAGTTCCGTGCCCACCTCGTATCGTTTGATTTTTAGGGAACACATACTAATGCTTATTATCTAATGTAATTTGATGTTAATAAGCTAACTGTGGACATTTCATTCACACAAATGAAACTTCTTGCTCTGAAATAGGCATCTGGCTGACTGGGCATGAAAGTAGTGGAGGCTTTGAGTCGAGTTGGCTAGTGAAATCATTTCACATATACCTTTAAAGATATAGTGCTTACAATGTATTTCACAACAGGAATTGAATTGGCAGTTATTAAATTGAAGGGGCTGTGAACAAGATCTGCAAACAGATATGCGACTAGTTTAGGATCTGCTCCAGTATCTGGAAGGTTGTGGGTTCAAATCCTGTGGCTGGCAGGGTAATGAGATCACAGGTGGGCAAAAGCCCTAACCCCGACTGCTCCTGGCTGATCATGATCCCTACGGCTCCTCACTTTCAGGACAAAATAAGTGTGACCAATGAGATGCAACTATTTTTTTTATTTAAAATGTTTAACTTACAGGCTAGATAATATTTAACACGATGGTTCTGTAAGGCGACACAGAAAAGTATCGATGAATCACGGGTTGTTATGGTTACCAAACGACAAACCTCTAAAATCTCGAACGAATTATCATATAAACATTTTCACATACGACTATACAGCTTTGTTTGGCTAATTAGGCGAGTAAGTAGTCCGCAGTTATCCAGCTATTTAAAGACCTACAACTAACTAACCTGTCATTAGGCGCGCCCACGAGCTCGTGCACGGGGACCACTTCCTCGCGCTTTAGCGTGCTTGCGCGTCCGCGGGACCCCCATCGCTCATTATTACTTCGTTGAAGCAGAAACTAATAATCAAACATTTCTATTACACACTTAGCCGGTGTAATAATTATTTATGAGTGCGAAACGCGAAGCGGTTGCCGTTTTAGGCGGTAAACTATTCACCCAATTCGCTGTAGATGCCATAAAGCGAAGACCTTATCAGCAGGCCCAAAGCTGGACGATAACGCCAAATCCAACAGTGTCGCAAGAGTGGGAGACGGAGAACGGAACGGATAAAAAAAAAAAAAGACACGTCCACGCTTTGCAGGATGGACACAGAAAGTGCAGAGCCCAAGAACAGGGACCCAGGGAACTGTCCTGGGCCTAGTTTCAGTAGCCAAGCCATAATATTCCTACGTAGCACTGGCACTCTTGCACCCCTTGAATGCACCACGCAACAAACAACACACAATATCACCGCAGTACTTACTGAATACATTTCTATCATACCTTAAGCCTTAACGGTGTACTAGACCAACGTCTTTCTGTTAGATATGCTTAGCCGGCCGATTTTCGAATGACCCGTTGTGCGGAAACGACGGCGCTTCTCCTCTGCAGGCGCGCTCCCGCTTGGCGCAGACCAGACTACGAATCAATCTCCGAGCTTATCGATGCGAGCGATGCCCATGTACGCATGCGCATTTCTTAATCGAAACTAACTGCTGCGGGCATAATGAAACTATAATAATATTATTCTTGGAATATGTCATGTTATGGTGCATTTACCCCTTTTAAGTTCCAAAATTATTGACACTTAAAATAAATGAAAACTAACTTGAACCTTTTGGGGTGAAACTGTCTGAACGCTGCATGGGAAATGTCTGATACCCGGCCAGGAAGTCAAAATCGAACATCTTCCACACTTTGACCTAAATAAAACACTATACAGATGGAATTGTAAGGATCCGTCATCAGCGACTCTAGCACAGCAGAAACTGACGCTTCAGCTTGCCACGTATTTTCGTACTTTTTTGTAACAGAAATTAACTCGTGCCAATGCAGCCATTTAAACTACTGATCAGTCTCGCTTTTATGTGTTAATTTCGGCTACACTATAGCTTTTACCTGATTTACTTGTATTTCAGTAAAGAGTATTTTATGTAAAGTACTGTTAACCTCGCAGTGGCGCTGTTTCTCTATTTAGAAAGGGCAGCCAGCGTATACATTGAATTTCTTCAGTTTACATTGAGTTTCTTATATGTCAGCTGTTGGTAATTTATAGCAAGTGCCTTGTGCCTTTTTCCAGTCTTATGCAATGTTTCTCATACCTGTAATTACAAATTACCCTGGATTGACAGGCTACCCGTGAATGGCAAATAATTAGGACATAACAATAATAATTAAAATGTTAATTGTAATACAGTAGAGTGAATCAATTCTGGGAACGGCTGAGGTGTTGGTAACAGCATTTACTTGCATGCTTTAGACTGTACTGATCCCCGTAGACAGTGTGGTGGCTCACTGCTGTCCCATATCTCCATGGTTGTGGGTTTGATTCCTACCCCTGGCTTTGATTTTTTGATGTTTGCATTTTCTCCCTGTGTTCTCACAAGTTTTAATACCTTTAACCCTAAAAGTGCCCCCCCCCCCATCAGGAATAAGCATGATATTGGGACATATGGATAGAGAGCTCAGTGTAGCAATCCCAGCAGCCTCCCTAAGAGGCTGGTGATGATGTATTCTGGGTCTCAAGTTACTATACAGTACTGTAAAACACAAAAAGTGCTCTTCCATGAGGGTGGCATGGTGGCCTAGTGAGTAACAGTGTTGATTCATACCTCCAGTTCGGGAATCATACCTCAATCTGCGTATGTGTGTGGAGTTGTGTATTGTGTTTTCTCAATGTTATGTGGATTTCCTTTGAGTACTACAGATTCTTCTTACAGTCCGAAGATGTGGAGTTAGGTAGACTGTTACTTCTAAACTGCCCATAAAGTCTGGCATACAGTGGACACCCCCTGCCTGCCCCTTACATAGGCTTCAGGCCCCCCCTGTACTGGATAGGTTTTTGGAGGGTGGTTAGATCCCCTTTTAAATTAAAGGTATGTACTTGCTTTTCTATTAATTTGAGCTTTAAATTGCACACTGGCTTACTACAGTAAAACATAGACAATGACATGAATTTGGAGCTATTTTAGGAACAGAACCGAGCAATTTTGTTGTGTGGATGTGCATATGAGCTCCTGAATTATATACTAGTTGTGAGTTTGGGTTCTGCAAGACTGAATGTAAACCAAGACGGCAGCAAATGTGCTGAAGCTCAGTCACTGGCAGCTCCTGTCATTCAATCCATGTCACATGTTTGTTTATGGGTACAGTCACTCAAAAGGTCAGACTTAATATGGGAATTGACCTGGTTCTGTAGGGTTTTCTCTAGCACTACACCATGCTCCACAGGTATTTTTTGGCCACACAGGCAATCTGTGTTCAAAACTCACTTTATTAAAGTCAAAGGATATTGATGTACAAATAAACATGGATGTACTAATGGAGTTACTGACTGAGGTATATTTCAGTTCTTGAGAAGTGTTGTTTATTTAACAAAAGATATTCAAATAAAATATATATAATGTTTATTTAAAGTAAACAGTTCACAGAAAGACTGCTCATAAGAACATAAGAACTATACAAACGAGAGGAGGCCATTCGGCCCATCAAGCTCGCTTGGGGAGAACTTAACTAA
>JAODKN010000016.1:20273276-20301439 GCA_026774425.1 Petrocephalus zakoni | reverse complement strand
TTTTAGTAATATTTTCCATTCTCAATTGTGTAACCCATAATTCAAGCCCAATAATTCAAACCCATGAAAGACTCACATATGTTTGCACAAAAGCTAAAATGGGATATGGTGTTGGCATTGCAAACCACTGATGACGCTCTTTTACAAAGTGAAAGTAAATGTCAGTGAACACCCCAATCCCAACATATAGCCTAAAAACAGAATCTATGAAAAATTTTCATGTTCAGGAATGCTCTGCGTAATTTACAGTATTATACTCTGATTACTTCAGCTAAGCATAATGCATTGTTATGGCTTTCCTTACCAGATGTGATTCTTCTCATCAAGGCTGACAGCGTACACATGTATTGTAACCCAGTTAATTATACCTCCCTTCTGCCATACATCTCCCAGTGGAGAAATCTGCATATCCACTGTATGACTGAAGCAGAGGTAAGCGCCGAAGTATCATTCTATCCACTCATTAAAATTCAGTATAAAACTGTTCTCACTTTGTGGAGTGTTACCAAAACAAAAATTACTTCATGCAGGTGTCCTCCAGTGATTACTAAAACAACAGAACATTCTAGTATTTCATTCACGTTTCATTCGGCATTTGCATGTGTTCGATGAACTGTAGGGGTGTAATGGTACACAAAATTCATGGTTTGGTACAGACCTTGGATTTAGGTTCATGCTTCAGTGCAATTTTGGTACAGCAGGGAAAACAATTTATTTTGAAATTAAATATACAAGCACAAACACAATTAGTCTGAATAACAAGACCTGAATAACGGACACTTATTATTAGCAGATAGTAAAAAGAAATATATAAAATAAATAATATATGTATATAATATGATAACAATCCTAAAGAACAATCCATCCCATCTCAATCCTGTATTCACTACTACTTAGTATGTCTGTAGCGCTAAACACCTCTATAGTCATAATCATGTTTTTAGGCAGATCTGAATTTCCTGTCATCTCAAATGAACTAGCACACTGGATGATTTTTCCAGCAATAGTTTGGCATTACAGAGCCAACAGACAGTCCTGGTCTTGTGAACTGCTCTGGTGCTGGTGTAATTTTTTGGGAATCCAAAATGTCACAAAATTGCCATTTATGACTGACTATAACCAGCATTAGCCATGACCAGCTCAGCCACAATTAGTATAATGTTTTACATTTTGAACATCTACTTGTGTATTAAGATTCTGCCCATATCAATAAATGTATTCAGCTCTCTCACTGTGCATACCAAACTGAAAATGATATACTGAACGTATATGACAATTCTATGACAATTATGTAAGTGTATAACAATTATGTGTACCGTTAAGACTCTAATATTGAACCATTTATTACATTTTTGATTTGAGCATGCTGTTTTTAAAGGCCTTAAACAGGCATTCAATGTCTTCTACAGCCCACAGAGGTTGGCGATTGTATATTCATAAGATGTAAGAGAATGACAGCCTTCTCTTAGCTTTAGAGAGCTTTCCTGCTAGTCGCCTTTTTTTTAACTGTTGATGTTTCCTCTTAGGTTTTTAGATTTGGATAAATTTCAAACCCCGTAGATATTGAATTATAGTGTAGTAGTTATTTTTGTTATACTGCAGACACAAATGCTCTTTATTGTATTGACATGCCCTGTGTAATGAATTTAACTGCTTCCTCATATTACGTGTTAAGAGTGATAACTGGAAATTATTGTAATTGCCATAAAAGCGTAATTGTTGTGATTATAGGAATTGTAATCCCTGAAACTTTAGATACAGAGTGTCGAAGAACCTGCACATGGTGACGTTAACATCCTTTCGTATGAAAGAATTAAGTACTTGCAGAGTGGTTGGACTTTGGACTTGGGTATTTGGCATGGCATGTGGTGTGATCATCCTGAAGGTGGGAGGTAGCACAGGTGTGTCACACTGTTACATCCATCTCTTACATGGAGTATGAGGATGAGGAAGCCGCAGAGGAGTTCAAGATCTCCAGCTTTGTGAAGATGGTGCAGGACTGCAGTCACATTGGGGTGCCCTACAGCTCCCAAGGTAATACATATGCCAAGAGTTGCCAAGTGATAGCACTTCAAATATCCCATATACTGTAATGATTTCATTACAAATATTGCTATTTTATTGGCTTTTTAACTAAATGCATTTATTTGTGTGCAGCAAAAATTTGTGTTTATTGCCATATGGAACTGAATGAGTCACTCAAAAATATTATGTGCAGATATGTTGAACATTGCATGTCAATGTGCTTTTGTTATGAAACCAATACATTTGCAACATTTTTACAGAATTAAGCAAGCTTCCCAGTGTGTACTGTACATGAAGGGTTAACTAAGAAAATTATGCTGTTAGCACTGCAGCACTGTGTGAATTTACAGGGCACACAGGCAGCGTACCTGCATAGTCCTGGCCTTGTAATGGACACTGTGAATGTTACAGGGCGCACAGGCAGTGTACCTGCATGGTTCTGGCCTTGTAATGGACACTGTGTCTGTGTTACAGGGCACACAGGCAGCATACCTGCATGGTCTTGGCCCTGTAATGGATACTGTGAATGTTACAGGGCACACAGGGAGCGTACCTGCATGGTTCTGGCCTTGTAATGGACACTGTGTGAGTCTTACAGGGCACACAGGCAGTGTACCTGCATGGTTCTGGCCTTGTAATGGACACTGTGAATGTAACAGGGCACACAGGGAGCGTACCTGCATGGTTCTGGCCTTGTAATGGACACTGTGTGAGTGTTACAGGGCACACAAGCAGCATACCTGCATGGTCTTGGCCCTGTAATGGACACTGTGTGACATTTCAGGTCATGCACAGAAGTTTGACATGTTCCTTATGGAGAAGTGGCCAATCATACAAGCCTATGCCCTGGATGGCATCGGGGGTGGGAGCTTCTTCACGATGAAACATAAGGTACCTCCCGCTCATGGCTACATGCTGCTCCGCAAGCTATGTAATCTGCTTAGATATATGTGAAAAAAAAGATTACAACAGCTGCTGATCATTTGAAAGAATAAAATTGAATCTAATTGGCAAATCCATAAATAGGTATGTTTCAAAACAATATGGTAAACAGTTAGCATTTCCCACGTTTAAGTTGTATTATACAAGAGCACGAAAACAATTTTTTATCAGTATAATAGAAAAGGCTGCTTATTTACTTTATAAGCTGAGGCCCAGTTTTGGGGAGTAACAGTATGTAATGAAATTGCAAAATAAATGTACGGTAGCACCCCAGTATCATTTCGGCATGTCGACCTCGACTTTGTCGCTTGTCTTTAGTAATTTAAATTATTTTAAGTAAATAATTAACAGAATTTACTTGAATTAACATGGTCCATTTACGTTGATATACACAATAGCAGACGACTGGAGAGGCTTGACAAAACTTATGTAAATTACGTAATTTATTTTGATGAAACGCAGTACAATATTTCATGTCATTTTTATTACAGTAATTTCTATTTTTTTCTGAATACTAGGTGAACATTAACAAAGTGAACACTGACTTTTATAATGATTTAAAAGTGCATTTACCGGTACTTCAATGGAAATGATTGTTTATTTATTAGTCATTCTCAGGCATTGTTAAGGCATTATTTTCAGGTTACGTCAAAAACTGGCTTATGACGGGGCTCTCGGAACCAATTAATAATGTAAGGGGGGGTATGACTGTGAATGTAATCTGTTACAGTTGTTTAGGAAAAATATATTAAATTACAGTTTAATCAAATCAAAATGATAGTGATCGCAAAGGGGTTACATTCTAATATATTATTTTTGGTAAAAAGTGTATTTGTCAAATATACATTTTGCTGCTTTGCATCTTTTTGACATGCAGAAATGCTGTCTTTTGGCATATTTCAGAACAACGTGGGTCAGCAAAGCTTTAAGGAGTTTTCAGCTTTATTGGCCAGTTTAAAGCATTTGTTAGAAAAGTAATCAGAAAGTGAAGCAATAAAAACATTGATGAAGTTACATTGCTTATTACATTTTTAACAAGGTATCTAGTAATTTGTAACCTCTTATTGTTATATAACCAACTGTATGTCAAAAGTATCCTTCCCAGCACTGCTCAGATCATAGAGGACAGACCATATGGACTCAAACTGCCTTTTCCAATCTCCGAGTGTTTAGGATATGGAGTGATTTGTTCAGTGATGGCATTTCAAATATCCGGTATACTGCAATTATCTAAGGGTTCTGTTGACTTAGAATGCAAAGGTGAAATGATGTTATCACCCACTTTTCTTATTGCTTGGATTTTTAGCTGATTGACATGAGTGAGAAGCTCTGGCAAACCTACAGCAGAATGGATCCTATTTCCCTGAACATCTTGCTGACAGAGGTAAGCCAAATGGTGTATTCATGGTCACTCTGCAAGGGTGTGCTATGCTGTGTTGGCCAGCAGGGGGAGGCAATCTCCCCTGAAGTCTGGAACAACACTAAGGCCACCAAAATAAAACCCCCCAAAATTTTGTTCTTAGCTACAAACTATTTGAGCTGATAACATGCCATGAATGTACATTCTGATGCATAGTATTAAATAGCTGTTAAGTGACACACTGCAAAAGAACATCTACATCCATCTTCTGTTCTTCAGGATTTGGAGACATTTGAGAAACAGTGGACCAGCTTTTTCTCCAACTTTGCTATAGAGAGCTACTCGTCCATCTTGGAGCTTTCTGAATCCCAGGCCGGAGAGGTAATGTAATTTGTATGTCATGCCCTTGGTCTGAAAGGGATTTATTATGGAATAGATCGTATTGGTTTTATGTCTGTAACACAGCATCTTCACAATACTTTCATTTTGTAAAAGCCTCTTCTACCAGAGCTTTGGGGGTCCTTTCATTCACAGCTACTTCTTGTAGTAATTTGAGTTGTTGAGGTGGAATTGGGTCTAATCATGTATCAATGTATTGCTCCACAACAGTATACAGACGGTTTGAATTTCCTGGCAATAGTGGCTTAAATATCACTCGTATCCTAACTTTCAGAGTGAGTGTCTGCCGTGCTCATACTCAGATGATCTTCTCAGATGAATTAGCAGCAACATGTTCCCAGCAACATCTGCATTTAATAACATTCCAGTCAGCTGAAGTTTAGCCAGATGTGTATTATATATTTGGTGTAATATTTGGATTACCTAAAAACAACATAAGCTGGTGAATACTATTGTTTCCTAATTTACACTGTCTTCTTGAATTCACAGCCATTCCGCACTTACTTCTCCCATGGCCTCATGTCCAGCCAAATCACAGATAAAAGGTAACCGTGCTGCCTGAACATCCATGCGTGAACAAAATTAAATGAATGGATTTCTGCTGGCCCTGCCTCCTAAATGGCAGGGAGGTGCTGCTGATAGTGTCTTACACGACGCCACCTTGGTTTCTCGACACAGTAACAGCCGACACCCCTTCGTGCTCTTTGGAGGCCACTCTACCAAGGAGCAGCTGGACAGTTACTGCTTCAGCTTCCCCTCTGATGGCCACCAGGTCCGAAACACAGGCCCTCAGGGGACTGCAGCCAAGCACATGGTAAGTAGAGAAGTACCACATGCCAAACCCGCAATACTCTCAAGATTGGCCATCGTTTTGGAATAACTAATGGTCAGTGAGGCTTTTAAAAATGTATAATGCACTGCATTTATCCCGGTAGCAATACTTCGGGCTCTGAAAACATTATTTTGATTTAGGAACCCATCTCCATCCATTTTCTGTAACTGCCTGTTCAGGGTCGCAGGGGGCCCAAAGCCTATCCTAGATGCCACGGGCACAAGGCAGGGAACAACCGGCACCAACTCATCACAGGGCACACTGACACACCATTCATTCACACATGCACACCTATAGGCAATTTGATAACTTCAGTTAACTTCAGCATGTTTTTGGACTGTGGAGGGTAATTGGATTACCCAGAGGTAACCCCACAATGATACGGGGAGAACATGCAAACTCCACACACATGGAACCATGGTCAAGACTCAAACCCAGGCAACAGTGCTAACCACTGCACCACCATGCATTGACCACTAATTTATACCACTACACCACAGTGCCACAGTTACAAACCAAAAACGCATGTATTAGTAGAACTATCACAATAGTGTTGCTTTTTAAAATACCACTGAAATACCATATACCGTGGTGTACAACATGTAAAATATGATACTGCTATTAAAAATTTGCCTATATACAACCCAAGCCACTTTATTTTAAAAGTAGTCCATTGCTAAGACAATAAGCCTGTCATTAGCCAAATACATAGTAATTGTGGTATAAGCGAGGTAATGCAGTCCAAGAAGTACATTTTTAAGCACGCGGTTGGGGAGGGAAAGAAATGTAAATACATATTCAGCTGCTGTTTTATTGATTTGGCATTATGTACCTCCTGGTATCCAGCTGTATTATGGGTAAAACTAGACTTGTTTAGTGGTTAGGCGGGTTAAACGGGACTGTGAAGTATGACAAGTGTATTTCATAAGTAAATCATTTGGTATTTAATCACCGACTGCCTGTAGCACTATTGTTGTGATTTCTACCTTGTCAGATTGTGTGTGTGTGTGTGTGTTTCCATAGAGCACATTTAGTGACCAAAATGTCCCCAAAGTGTAGTAAAACTTGAAACTTCCTTACTTTTGAGGACATTTTTTCAGGTCCCCATTTGGTTAAACTCAATTTTATAAAAATCTGTGAATGCAGTCAATAAAGTAAAAATGCCTAAAGTCTTGTATTTTGTTACCTGCAGTTAAGGTTAGGGCTGGGTAGGGGTTAAGGGAGTTGTAATTTGGATTAGGGTTTTTCCCATAGAAATGAATGGACAGTCCTCACTAAGATACAGTGTAGGGATACAAACGTGTATGCGTTGTGTGTATGCGTGTGTGAGTGTGTGTTTGTGATAGAGGCTCTACAGGCTCTTTGACACTTCATCTTTACCTCTCACTCCCAGGTAGTACAGTGTGTGTCACCGAAGGGCCCTCTGGCATGTGCTCGGACATACTTTTTTGGGACCACCCACATTCCTTGTTTAGGTTTGTTACCCTTGCGTTAACCTTTGATATGACAGTACACCATTAACTTGCTTTAGTACCACTATTACATTTCTAAATGAAAATTAAAAAGTCATAATCAGGAGTTTTTATGTACATAATTACTGTTAAATGCACATGCTCTGATAAAGATAAAGCTTGGATTGGATTTTATAATCATCACATCATGATCACATCATCACACTTGGCCTCCAGAGTGATCTCTGACAGGTCCCTCCCCACCCTCTAGAAAGTCATTAGTTTATGTTGCACCCTTGACTATATTTGACTATATTGATACATACATGTTATTTAGCTTTGGTCTCAAAATGCAAACTGCTGATGGCAAGAGGTCAGTAACAGTGCTGCCTTGTTAAACAGGGGGTTCAAAGGATTATGCTCCCCTTTGCCAAGAAGACAGTTGGTCATGGTTGTTATCATCATGTAGCATGGAAGGAGAAGTTGAACAGTATTTCCAGTGCTCATTGCTACAGTAGCATTGCAACACCAGTCAGTGTGTCAGAAGGTAACGTCTCTTTATTCCTCACAGGGGATGGCAGCAAGTCAAACAAGAGGACGGAAATAACGTAAGTGGCACTTTCAGCAGCACAGCGTCACCATTTGCATGGGTTTTTTGGTGTATCAGTGTGTACATAGTTTGGTATATTGTGGCACTGTGCTGTAACATGAGAAACCCTAAGGGCACTGTTTTATCTCGTAGGCTTCTGTCTGGGCTGTATGGCGCCATGGTCCAAGCAGTGCTGACTGGCATCAGATGCTACTGTAACACTTCCAGCCCCACCAAGGTAAGGTCTCACAGACCTGCAGCTGTGGAGGGCCAGGACCTATAATTCTTCATAGAAGTACTGGAGTATATTTTCCGCTCATTTGGTCTTGCCAAAGGAAAAGAAACTTAATAAATTACTTATCGTTTTAGGTCATGCTTTTTGCACAACATGCTAGCCATGTGAAGGATTATTTCAGTAACAGACACTGTCCATTGTGCTGGTCTTTACAGCCAGTGACTGGCAGACTCCATAATCACTCTGGGTCTCAAACTCTCACCTCCTG
This sequence comes from Petrocephalus zakoni, assembly GCA_026774425.1. Classification (NCBI taxonomy): domain Eukaryota; kingdom Metazoa; phylum Chordata; class Actinopteri; order Osteoglossiformes; family Mormyridae; genus Petrocephalus; species Petrocephalus zakoni. Next base: position 20,293,338 of record JAODKN010000016.1, on the reverse strand, counting down.
AAGCAAGCTGTGAATCATTACTCACGTGCACATATTTCTGCTCGCTCGCTCTCTTTGTCTGTCTGTCTGTCTGTCTGCCTGCCTATCCATCTATCTGTCTCACTGACTGTCTGTCCATCTATTTGTCTATCTGCCTGTCTATCTCGCTGTCTGTTTGCATCTGCCTGTCTGTCCGTCTGTCTATCCTGAAGGCTTCTAGCTTGTCCTGCATGGATTATATGTGAAAGAAGAGCCTCTGCTCCTTCCACAGGCATGGGAGGCCGCAGAGCAGAGCCTTCAGTTGTCCTTGGATGCACACGGTCTGACCCCGTATAAAAGCGCTCTTCTGTGAGTCACTCCTTAATCTCGCCAGCACATGGCACTTTCTACCAATCTCCATAATTTAGTGCTTGACGAACTTTTTTGACTGCAGATGTTCTTGACTAAAGTTACCTTACCAGATTCCTTTTCCTGGCCGTCGTGTTATCGCTGGGTCTCATTAAAACCACATTGAGTCCACATTTTTTCCATCTGTAGTTTTGAAAAAGTCCTACTAAACAAACGTCGATCAAACAGAACAATGATGTTGTTTAGCAGAAACGAAATTCTAACACTGTCTGTTCGTACGTCATTTACTTTAAAGTAATTTGAAGACATGGGTATTCTGCCTGACTCTCCAAATCCATCAATCTGGATTCATTCAGCATATCACAGTTGGGAAATTTATGCTTTTTATGCTTTTATACATTTAACTAGGCAACCAAACAGATGCATGCACTAACTCTCTGTGTAGATCATGATAGCACTTTTTTCCAAAATAACTTACAATCTCCTATTTCCAGTAGCTGTTCCCATGGTAATGTAATTTCCAGATTTCCAATGCTACAGGTTAAAAGCTTACTTGTACTTTGAGGGATTATCTCCTTCAAGGCTAGTCTTTCAGTTAGGGTTATGAGATGTTTGGAAATTGTATTCCTCTACACACCCACACAGAGGGATCAATTATGTATTGTGCTGTAACTTCAGGGTAAAATAATATTTGTGATATTTTTACAGATCGAAAACCATATTCAACATTCAAGCTGTGAATAATGAAGGAAGGTTGGTGCATTCCTCTTGTACTCTTGACCCAAATGTATCTCTTGGTGAAAATGCGACTTTAAGCATGAATAATGTACGCAATGGGATTTGCCCTGCCTGGGGCTTTTAGGGGCAGCAGACTTAGGCATACTCATATACACATTCAATATTTTAGTCCATCATTTCTGTCTGTCATCTTTTTAAGCTACAATTATTTACATTTTTCACAGAGTAATTCCCCTGGAAAGCGTGGAGAGTAGGTTCTTGGTGAAAACTGTGAGTGATTTATCTCGTCCAACCTTCAATGAACATTAAGTCATGGAGCATATACTAGGCATAAGCTGTTACATTTACTGCCTCTGGAAAGGTCCATCAACTTCTAAGGTTGAAGCTAAAGTGGTAATTGTCTGTGGGTGCTGCTGTTTGCCCTATGTCTTCATGTAGAAGTTTGATCCCTCCACACAGGCCTTCATGGCAGTCTATGACATCCCTCACCCTCTGGGGGGCAGAGAGGCCCTCGGCTCTCTCGTCTTCTCAGAGTCTTTCCTGGAATCCTGCCTCTACGTCCAAGAGCCAGGTAACACCTGCCTCACATAGCCCACACAACCTGGAGAAGTAAAATGGGACCCTCTTCCAAACCAGATATGTCGCACAGTCTGTGTAAATCCACCTGAAAAGTATGATTTACCTTCATTAGCATTAAATCAGCTGATTGTCTGTCTGACACATGACATCTCTGGGGTTGGTCCTGTAGATGGCAGTGTTTCCCGCGACAGCCACTTCACCATCCTGACCGCTGACGTCCCACGCTACGTCTCCTGGCTGGTTAGTGCTTTCTTCCTTATTGGGGACCTCTGCTCTCGGTTTCTCCCCCAGGCTCATGACAGATTCCTTCATATAATTTATTTTTAATAAGGAATAATTATGAGTGGAGTTTGTATGATCTCAGGTATAGGTTTCCTCTGAATACTTTGGTTTCTTCCCACAGTCTAAAGGCATGCAGTTGGGCTAACTGGTGTCTCTAAAGTGCTGGTATCATATTGTGTGTGAGTGCATATGCCCTGCAATAGACATGCATCCCATCCATGGTGCAGCCAGACCTTGTGTAGTGTGCTGCCTGCAATCCCTCCCCCGCTGTGTGCTTCCACATGGCACTGCCTGGATAAGCCATTCAAAGATAGATGGATTGACAGATGGTTGTGCTAAATTGTCCTCTATGTTAGGAAATCATAAGGTGCGTAACTGAGTGTCATGAAGCCTGTTTTAAATGCTCCTTGCTGTGCTGTGTGTGTTTTCCAGGTGGATGAGTGTGAGGTGAAGCTGTCAGAGTGTGTTCAGCACCTGCTGAAGGTAGGAGTGCACCTCAGGTCCCCTTGTTTCCAGCTGCCTCAAAGGAAACAAACTGTTATGCTGCTTTAACGGGATCTGCAATAGATGGTAGCACTCACTCTAAGGTACACAAGAATTTTAGCAGTGTCTTGCGTAGCAGTATCACGTGTCTCTAAAATTAAGTTACCACATTATGGGGACAAATTTCCCCTCAATGTGATAAAACATGATATTTTGACGTTGTGGGGACCACTGTTTCCCTCCCCACTAGGGGAGACTCGGTTTTACAAAGTCTTGTATTTTTTTGCTTACTTATGGGTAAGGTTAGGGCAAAGTAGGGATTAAGGGTGTCGTGATTGGGGTTAGTGTTTTTCCTATAAAAATGAATGGACGATCCCCACAAAAATATGAATACAAATACCAGTGTGTGTGTTTGTGTATGAATGTGATAGGAGGAAGAGGAAACCTGTTTCGGGGTGGCCCTGTCAGCAGGGGACACAGCCCTGGTGTACTCCTCCGGGCTGCTGGCTACTGCTGACGAAGGTGAGGCCCTGTGCTGCTCCCTGCAGCTTTCCTGGGATGCCTCCTGCAAAGTGCCCCAGTCGCTGCCAAAGTGTGTGTTACACCAGTGACACCTGTCCACAGCACGCTGACGCCGCTTGTCAGTCTGTCACACCTTCAAGCAGTGTAGAGGTAGCAATCATAGAACAACTGACGTTTGTGAGCTCGACAGTTATACAGCTATGGCTTCTTGCATACTCTGGAAAACACATAGAACACACTGGAGATACATGCATGCAAAAATACCAGTGTTATTCAAAAGAGCATTTTCAAAATTGTATTAGTCCACATTAACAGATCACCATCCATCAAGCTATTCCTATTCATTCAGATTGTCCGCATTTGTCTAATCTTGAATTGCAGGTAAAATCAGCTTCTTCTCTGAGGGGATCCTCTTTGTCCATCCTCAATATGGCAGCGTGACCTTGCCAAGGAACCTCATCAGCAACCTTAAATTTTACCAAGGGGTAGGCCACATGTCTCTGCCATTTTCTTGTTTATTGAAGGACCTTCCTTCTTTAATTACAGATACTGCTATTACAGAGTGTGCAGTGCTCTCCATAGTTATTTAAACCTAGGCTGGAGTAGTATTATGGTAATACAGTATACCGTGGTATTTGTGCATAATATGGTATTTTTGGTAATCACAGTGTTTTGGTATATTGTGATATTTTTGTTCTGCAAAATATATCACATGGAACCCCTCTGCTTAGCAAATTGTACCATGGGGAGCCGTCATTAATGGCTTTAATGCGCATTAATTCAGCATTCTTACTGAAGAATTCTGTGCATTATTCTTAGTTTTAAGTGGAAACAAGCAAATTCTGTGCTGTGAAACACTGGACAGCCCCAAAGCAAATGAACACAGCTACATAGTGACTGGTTTTCTATGAGGTCATTTGGAGTTGAGCTCTGCTCCGCTTCAATGCGTCGGAGGTGGCCGTGTTTGGATGCCACGGAGCTGTGTGTTGGCTTTAATCGAGCTCGGCGTTCCAAGTCTCGACGGCGTCTCTCACGGGCCCAGGGACACAGACGCTCGGAAACGCCTCAGCTGTCAGCAGCGCAAACACGGAAGCCGTGGCTCTTTGTTTTCTTAAGCGGCAGGCCCCCCGAACGTGGAGGGAGAGGGACCACGCCACTCCTGGGGGGCTGGAATGAAGCGCCGCTTTGCATTCATGTTATCGTAGTGTAGAGGGTTTGGTAACAAAGCTTGTTTTGGAGAGCGGCTGTCCCCCGGGGCCAGCGGAGCGGTGCGCCCTGAATACCAATGGAGCCTCAAACACGGGCCTCATTCTTGCCCCGGTGCTGCCCTGTCACTCCGCAGCCATTCTGCTGCTGCTGCCCCGGCTCGCTGGCCAAGTCACCTCCGGGCCTTTCGGTACCAGGGATGTGGCTCATGTTCTGGATTCTTCTGTGCTTTTTCTCAGCTCCCTGTTTTTCTGTATGAGATTTCCCTGCTTGAAATGACAGGCGCTTACTGTTTAGCTGGTGAACATTATTGAAAGAAATATGCTCAGCTCAAGTTCTACCCTCGTTGCATATTTCTGTACTTGATTGTGTCGTCTTTGTGTGTTTGACAGGATTCGTCTAGGACTGTGGCAGTCATTTTTCTGGAGTACAAGAGTTCCATGCTCCCCTTCCTCCCATTCCAGCTCCATAGCGCCTCCCACAGGCTGGCTTTTGGCCTGCAGGCCAAGTCCAAGAGCTACAGGTCCTTTTGCACACAGGTAGGAGCTGCTGTTGGCAGGCAGTAGAGGGAGCTGTGATCTGTTGATGGCCTTGAGCAGGCCTCATGTGTGAAAGCCTTTAGGTATCTTAACACATCTGATTTCTCCTCATCATTAACGGGGACCATCCCTCACCCGCCCCCCGCATCCTTACACTGCTCGTTGTGCTGCAGGTGCTCCCCATGTGGTTGCAGCAGACATGCGACGTCGGGAAGATTGTCCAGATGGTCGGCAGGGATCAGCTGACCCCCGAGCAGAGCACCATGTCAGTCATGCTACACAGTATATCACATTTTTGCTTCTTACGTGCATTCCCTTTTTTATGGTTAAATGACCAAGCTGTCTTGCAGATGGTTGAGCACAAAACTAAATAAGTGAGGTTTAAGCCCCTTCAGGGCTTAATGGCAATCCCCCTTCATACACTTTCTCCTACAGGCTTTGCCTACTCGAGCGCCTGTATGAGAGTCACGCCCCCCTAACCAGCCTGCCCGGTGACTGCATGAAGGCCTCAAGCACGGCGCCCCCAGAACTCGAAGCGTATGTAGCCCCTTACCTGGGCTCTTTGGTCTCTCTTTCTATTACTTTGCCTGAGGCCGCTGTCCTGCTCCGTGCTGTGTAACATTCTGCAGGGCTGACAGTAACCTACTGTCATGTAGATGTTGGTGTCTCTTACACAGTGACTGCCCTGTCATGGTCCATGGTAGCTTCCTGCAGGGTACAGTAGTTCGGTTTATGTTTTTCAGCCTGACGGCCCTTACAACCTCCGTGTTCCCCTAGGTTCCTGCAGCACTTTGCCCTCAGCAGCATGGGCCAGGAGGTAGTACAGAGAAACCACCTGGAAGTCCTGTTCAGCCAGAGGGAGACCTCCCCTCATCAGCACACCCAAGACTGCAAGGTGGGTCCGCCGTGTGCCGTCTGGGGAATGACCACTACAGTGAGGAATGTATGAGTATAACGCGTTGTGCTTGTGCGTGAATTTCTGTTTGTACAGATTGTGATGACCATTCTAACTGGGATTCCCGGGAGCTGCAAGGACAACCTCTGTAACTTCTTGATGAATCTGAATAAGTCTTATGGAAGGTAGGGCACATTTATATTCAACGGCAGCTTTCACAAGGAAGTGCTTTGTATTTTCAATTTTTTCCTTCTGTCTCCATACGCGTCCGTGCTGTGCTATGATGGCCCACAGGTGGATGGTGTACCGCCCCCCTCTGGACAGACGCGAGGTGTTCTGCAGAGCGCACTTCCAGCGATACCTGTCTTCTCTGCTGGAGAGTCAGTTGAACACTGGAACCCGGTTCTCTGGCCTGAGTCCCAGCAAATGCCGGCTATTAGTGCTCACCCCTGGGTAAGACCACATGCTATCTGCAGGGGGCAATACTGTCAATGCATGTCTGTACCTATCTGCACAGTCAACCAGCCTTCTGTGTGCTGAGTTTTTGAGTATCTGAGTTGGAGTGTACTATTGCTTAGTCTGGGACAATCAGAACAAATCATGGGTTAAAGCAGTTGATGGCAGGTAGCACTCAACAACTCCATCCACAGTTTGAAATCCAGCTTTGTTGACAGCCCTCTTTAATTGTAGACAGCCGCACTGTCACATTAACCAACTGTATACTGTAGGTTCTACCTCATTGATTTTGACTTCTTATTGTTTTTCAGTGTTTCAGTATATGTATGGAAATCTCTTTTCCATATTTACACAATGCAATTTAAATAAGAGATTAGAACTGTGGAGGCTTGAATTCTGTGGTTGATGGTGGAGCTCATAAGCCCCTGATCCAGAGTCAATGTTGCATGTGGAGCTGCACTCTAACCCAACCAGACTGTGCCAAGTTCCACAGCTAGGCATTTGCTGTCCTTTAAGCACACAAACGCAGGATCTCCTTGCGAAAGCGGCGTATTGGAAAGCGCCTGTGTTCTTCTCCACTGTCCTCAGAGAGCTGTGGATGTGTCAGGTCATAATGAGCCCCCAGAAAATACTGTGTTGGTAACTGACACTTGACTTCAGAAAATTTGTGTGCTTTATGTCAGAGCTGCTTGCCTGTTGTGTCATAACGTTCAGAACAGGGCAAACCAAAGGTATTGGCATTTTTTTTAATCAAATCCATTTGTAGTACCATACATTAGCTGCGTTTCAAACTTTAGTGTAGGCTAATGGGTGAATTACCAAACAGAATAATACTGGAAGAGAAGAGAATATTGTTGTTTTGTTAATGACATATGTTGTGTCATAATTATGTAGTGTAAATATTATCATTGTCCTGTTCATCTGTTCATTGTAATGATTAGAAGGAAAGCAATAGCAATGTCTATAGATCAGACTGGGTAGAAAGTTAGGGATGTAGAAACTGGCCCAGTTCTGTCAAAGAGCGTTAGAGAGCAGATGGTGTGAAGCTATGTAAATAATATTCAAATGGTATTTTTGAATTGAGTCTACATTGTATTACATTCCCTGGTCAAATCACAACGGAGGAAGCTGTCACCTTTATAGTCACCGTATTTTCACTATATTTATGACATTCCGTAGTCCGTTGGATGTGAATTCCGTGGTGATTTACATACCTCATATCTGCCTTATTTTGTCCTCGCTGTCACATGACCTACCACATCTGAGTGTGTAAACAGCAGCGCCTTCTGCTTTTATCCCACTCGCATCCTCAGAAATACAGAAGTAAACAAAAAAGTACTGAACTCTGTTTTTTGCACAAAACACAGCATTCCCAGCGGTATCAGCCATCGTATGTTACCATGGGCAGCCGTGTCACATGTCTCGGCGTGTCAGTGGCCACTAGCGACTGCTCCTGCTTCTGCTCTTGCACACCAGTCAGAAAGCTATCTGATCCTTCCCACGGTGCTGCTGCGGTGCACGAATCCGTGGCTTATCTCTTCTGCTCATGGGACTCCTGCCTGACATGCGACTGCTGACATGTCTGTGATTCTGTCACTCACAGAAGGTCAGGACAACTTATTCCTCACAGTACATAAGGTCACGTCGCTCTTCTGCCGTTAGGTCTGCTGTACATATGGTAGCATTATCCACAAATTCATAATCTGTGCATTGTGATTCCTACTCAATTCTGTACTGTAATGCATATGGAAGGCCCTGAAACAGGGGTACATTATCTCTGTTCCTTTCCATTTCAAAGTGTTTCCCTTTGAAGCTCTTAATGTCCTTTAGCAGGGCATCCCTATTCTTTTAGGGAAACATGGACACTTGGCCTCACGCCTGCCATCTTCCTTCCACTTCAGATACACAGATGTAGCAGACGTCGTGCAGGCGGTGCTCGCCCACCCAGACCCCGAAGTTCGGGATACCTTCAGCGTCGGGGCCGTTACTGCCTGTGTGGACCCCCTCAGCTCCTTCATGGGGCACAGGTGAATAAACTGGCCAGAAGGCACATTAATTGTAAATAATTATCCAGCCAAATTAGAGTGAAATGAAAATGACATGGATCCTTTTACATTAAGATTTATAATTTATAGGTGGCTCTGTGGGTACTGCTGTACTCTCATACTTCCAGCGTCAGTGAGGGTTCTCTTTTTTAAGCTGGGGTTTGCGTTTGGCATGAAGCTCAGTGAGTTTAGGAGGCTCTGGCTGTGACATTTTGTCGGTAGGTCACCAGTTCAAATCCCAGGATCAACAGAGTGATTTCACCACTTGCCCCTTAAGTATGACCCTTAATCTAATTATTGTTCTGGGAATTGCCTTTCTAGAAGAATTGTATATCTCTTTGGACAAAAATGTGTCTGCTTAGTAAATAAAGTGTCCACTGCAGGCACATCTAAATTCATGTTATTCAGCTTTTCTCTGTGTTGGTTACATGGGGCTCATTGTTGCTTCAGTGGAAATGGTTAACAGCCCTAGCTTTGCACAGGAATGACATGGAACTACCTACAGCTTAAGCTATTTCACCAATTAAGAATATCAGCTGCCACTTTACAATAAGCTATTTATTTCAGCCTAATGTGCTGCGTTGAGCTACCTGAAGACCTGTATTATTCCCCCCCCCCCCAAGCTGTTTATCACTTAACTGCTGATGGCATTTATTAAAGGATTAAGTCTGTCTGATTATTCCTTTATTACTCGTGGTTCTGTGTGCTTTGAGTAGGGATAAATAAATAAGCTTAAGGACTAACAAACACCTCACTGAAGAATGCTGTGATAATAAATTAACTAATACATATGTTTATTTCTGGGGTTGATTTACCCTTTTTAGTTTTACCTGTATTTCATTTCAGCTTCAGGGAAAGCAAAACGTTTCCATGCTCAGTGAATTTAATTTGTTTATTCTGAACAATGTAACTCAAAACTAATGTTGGAACATGATGTAAGAATATTTGAAATTTGAAATTGTTCGTTGTATCTGACTTGGGCCCCAAAATATGTTCCTCAGGATTGTCCTGTACTAGAGAAAATCAGGGATTCATTTCCCTATTAAAATGTACCTCAGTGAGGCACTTAACCAGTTATGGCATCAGTGTGAAGGAATAATCAAGCCTGATTTATATGCTTTGACAGTGTCACGTGTCCCACAAATAAAAATTAATTTTACATTTTGTGTCATTTTATCCCTGGTGTCACACTTGGGATTCTGTTGGTGTCGTGGACCTGTCAACATGGCGGGCACGAGCTGGTCACATAGTCCGCTTATTTTTATATCAAATACATGATCAGCGGAGTAGGACTTATACAGTAGTCCCCTATATCCATAGGTGATACATTCCAAGACCTACTGCAGATAGCCAAAATTATAGATGATGGCAAACCATCTGCAGACCCCATATATAACATGATTTTCATGAGCATATATATGGTAAAGTTTAATAGATAAGTAAGTACAGTAAGACATTGCCTATATTAATTGCAGTAATCATAAAGTACATTATACAGTACTATACTGTCTTGTGTGAAAAGAATACTGATGTTTTAGCGTGATTCTCAGGAGATGGTAAAGCTCTGAAAAAATAGCATGTATCAAGGTATGGCGGAGCAGTGAAATTCATCGTTTTATACTCGTCAAAGAACAGCGAAACAATGAAAAACATAGTCTACTGTTACACATTTTGTATCATGTACCTGTACATAACCTATAATGTGAAAAATATATTTATTTAGAAATATCAGCCTATTGTGGGTACTCACTGGCTTACAGCCCTGTCTGATGCACAGTTTGAAACTTATGAACCACGAGTAACTGAAACTGAAACCAGCAGCAATTTTAATACATTAGTTCTACTGAACAGCAGTTTGTGAACAGCAATCTACTGTTAAAAATTATGTAAATATATAGTTTTAAAGCATTTTCAAATTTTTTTTCCTTGCAGATATACGTTTCCCAAGCTCTTAGAGCAGTGCAGCCATGGTAAGTTGTGTACTCCAACAACTAAGGGAGGTGTACTTCATTCTTTATTTTGTATTTTCAAAATGTCTTATCTATACGAACATTGTCAAGCTGCGAATAAATGGCTAACTTAAGCTAACATAAAAAGCTAACACAGTGAATCTGCGAATAAACTTAAGCCGCATCTAACTTTGCCATTAGTTTAGGCAATGTGACCAACCATGTGCATGGAACACAACGGTAACAGAATCCACAACCACACTGAGGAAGCACGGCAGTGCCTGATACGTGGATCCACAGCCACGCCCACTTCCCGCCCCAGTTAACATATATTTTCATGTTGTGAACTTGAAAATGAAAAGGCAAATTGGAAAATAGCAACACAAAGTAGGAAATGAAAAGTCATGTTGGAAAATGAAAAGACAAAAAGGTTTTTTTTTATCTTTTAATTATTCACAAATGGCTCATGCATGAGTGGAAAGTTAAAATGCAAATAGGCTTTTTTCATTTTGGCAGAATTTTTTGCACATAGGCTTAGAAAACAATGTCAGAGTAGTACTGTATTTTCAATTTATCATTTTCATTTTAATATTTTGCGGGAAATGCCTCCCATAAACAGCTGGTTATCATCATACCTTAAGCAATCATAGAATATGGGTAACATGTTGTGCAATAAATAGGATAAATAAATCTCACTGCGCTTTTTTGTTTTATCCTGTCCAAGTCGTGGCTGTTGTTCAGAAGCTCCGTTTCATGTTGTTGTTCCATGCTGCTAGCCATGAGGCAATATCTTCATTTGTGGCATATTCAACAGCTGGGCAAAATTTTCAGATGGATATGATGACCTGTCCAGGTGGATCGTGTTGTTGTTTATATTTTATTTATTTGTTTCTGCTTGACATGGACAGCGTGATGCCTATACGTTTCTCACCTCTTTCAGTGGGAGGTCCTTTTCTTTGTTTGTGCTGATTTCCTGTCTGAAGGCTTATCAGAAGCCGGAGGCCTTTGGGCTTCTGGGCTGTTGGAGACCACCTATGGTGGCCTACTGGTCTTCCTCACTTAACCGCAGTGGGTAGTGGATGTCAGAGAATTCTTGCACAGTGTGAGACTGCACATCTCTGACTACCGGTGCCTTTCCCTGCCAGTTTGCCTGTTGCTTGGAGGCAGCTTGGCAAAGATCACAGTTGTGTATTGGCAAGGAAGATTTATGCACAGGGCTGCCCTGCAAGGGGTGCATCTCAGGACCCTCAGGCAATGTGCAATGATACCCAGGGTAGTTCAGTGCCCATCCTGAAAGTAGGCTCAGAGTCAGCTTTAGTTTGTCATGTGCATGATATATTCAAGAAATTGAATTTATTGTGCATTTTCATACAATATTAATTAAATTTCATCTGTATAAATATGACACTGCACTAAAACTATAACAGCTCACTGCTACCTGTCAGAAAGTTTCCAAAGCGGAATATCTCTGTTGTTCTTCACTCTGCTATTGCTATCACGTTATTACAGCAGTGGCACTCTTGGACTTGAGCTAAGATTCTGACCTAAATGCTCTTCTGTGGGCCCCAGGTTTGGTGAGCAACATAGTTTTTACGGGGCTGACCCAGGAGCCACGACACCCTCTTCTGAAGCAGGTACAGCAGCTAGTACGAGCTGCCAACCCTGGTGCCGCCTTCATCCTGGCTGAGAAGGGCGCTGTGACCAGGTGAGTTTTATTGCTGCTGCCAGGGTTGGTAGGATAAGTTAAAGAACAAGTGTAAAACTGATCTTCCTCAAATAATAATAATATGACATGCCCTGTATAGGAATGAAGATGTAGAGATGATCCTGTCTGAGAGGAGCTTTTCAGAACCCCAGATGCTAACGGCCCGTTACCTCCTTTACCCTGGATGGTATGCATCCTCCTGTGTTGTTGATGAGTTATACCTGAGGCACATGGACACCTGAAAGCAGAGTCATACCCCTGGTCTTATCGGTTAAGTGTAGCTATTAACATTTATAGGCTAATGTTCTGGCAAAATGTAGCCCATCTCTGAGGCTCAGAGAAGGTTTCAGGTGATTGGTTAGGACAGGGGTGCCAAACTCCATTCTTGGAGGGCCAAAATCCAACACAGTTTGCATATTTCCCAGCTCAAACACATCGTAATCAGCTAATTACCAGGTTCAATAGGTATGTTTGAGTAGGGAAATTACAAACTGTGTTGGATTCTGCCCCTCCGGACTGGAGTTGGGCACCCCTGGGTTAGGATTTTGATAGCAGAGGAGAATAAATGTAGTAACTGTCAATGTGTGTAGTTACTGATTGATATGTCTGGTGCTTGACAGCAATGACTGTGTTTGTGTCCAGGAATGTGGGGAAGTTCTACTCCGGTGACATGTCGCCCACAATGAACCACCACTGTGTGACCTTCAGTCGTCCGCTTGAACGGATGCATTTCATGGCTAGATGCAAAGGTAGGACCTTGACATGCCACAGACTCATTACACATCACACTGTAACTCACACTGCCAACTTCTTGCTATCCATGTGCTTAAATCATCCCCTCTTATCTTCCACAGAGTTGAAGCCTTTGAGACCTGACCCTTTCTGTGGAAATATCTACCACATTTGTGGTAGAGTCAAGTTTTCTGGTAAACGTTCCGTGCTAAGTATGTTGCTTTCTGGTAAACACTGCCTTTTTTAGTAGTGCATAAACTTCTCTTCTGGATTTGACGTGAGCACCTTGGACTCGAACGGTGTGGTATATTTTAAATTTTGGCAGTCATTTACTCCTCTTTCATTAGACTGTGTTTTCAGTATGGAAGTCATTCTTTCCACCTACCTGGAAGTGTGCATTTATTATAAATGTGGACTTTCTTGGTATATGCTTTATGTTAATTGTATTTCAACACAAACAGTATTGAATATTTTAGAGGAAGTGCTCATCTACCGAAGTTGTAATACGGTAGGAAACTTGGTGGTGTTTCTGCGTCTTATGTCATGTAGAACATTTATAGTTCAAGTCATAAATGTTGGTTCCTCTTGGTTTTCCTTTCTTTTTCCCACATGTTCTCTGGATCGTTTTTCATTTGCACAGTGAGAACGTGCTGCTGTTTACACAACTAAACGAAGTGGCAATGCCTAGTAGTACAGTACAAAGTTAACGTAATTAAAAGTGACTGTACCCACTGGCAGACTGCAGGCAGGATTGTTGTGCTTTAATATTAGAGATCTTATTGAGTGGCTAAATTAGGATCCAAGGATCCAAGATAAAATAATGCAGAATACCAATGGGACAGGAGAAGAGAGCACAGTAAAATTAGCATGGTGGTTCACGATGCCACAGGAAGACAGCTCACAGCAGCTGCATTGTTTAATTTAAACTACCCCGCATGTTTGAAAAGCACATGTTCATTTCCTGACTGTCAGCACCTTCTTGCTTGTACATTGCCTGAGGTGTGTGTTATGTTCAGATATTGCTTGGACATACATTTTATTGGTGTAGCCCAGTGGTGTATATGCATAACCTTTTCATAGCATTACGGTAACATTTTATGAAGATCACATTAGTCTTTTGGCATGGGGCAAGTTGGTGTTTGGTGCTGTGAGTAACAGCTGTTCTTCTTCAGACTCAGACAAGCTAATGGAGGTGAGATTCAGCTCAGTAAGTGGAACTCTGAGCCTGGTCCCAGCAATGGAGGGTTCCAACCCGACCACCCACATCTGTTCCCTGCAGTTCTATGGGGTGGACCTCACCATGGAGGGCCTCAAGGATTGGTTGCGCCAATGCACTCTGCAGGTACATGATCATAGCCACCCTAGAGAAGCATGACCCATTAGCCCTTAATGGGCAAAGACCTTACCCCCCATGCTCAGTGCAATGAGGAAGAATAAAGGAAATGAGAGTATAGCCAAAATGAAGTAGTAGAACATGGTTAACATTGAGTGTTGATGAAGAGTAGCATGTGGTTGATGGAGTGTTGAAGTAGAGTAGCATATGATCAACTCAGATTTATGCTTTTTGTTTAAAGCTTTTTAGACCTATTTTTCTTTTAAATGTCAATCCAGAAAGCTGCAAGGAAAGCCTTAAAAACAAGGAAGACACTGACCCCTCAGGAGATCCGGACCATCCATGTGAGTCATCCAAAATGAATATTTTCCTTCCTGTTCTTTCACCAAAATGATTTATGATGGTTATACACCCACTGATGAGCCAAAATATTATGACCCATACAAAACAGATGTTGTAAAAACAGGGCTGGGATTCATGGTAAGATGGAAAGCTAAAAGCGCCTACTTCGTAGTCGAGCTGAATGCAGAAAAAATGGACAGGGATAAAGGTCCAAGTGACATTAACAAAGGGCCAAATCACTATGGCCGGACAACTAGGTCAGAGCATTTCTGAAATGGCAAGGCTTGTGGGGTGTTAACGGTCAGCAGTAATGAGTACCTTCTGTGGCACAATTGGCAGATTTGATGGGGTTCACGGGAGTAATGTGTCACAGTGCACAGTGCGTGGAGCCCTGCTCGAAGCAGCTCGCATTTAAAAGTGATAAGTTTATGATTATGAATTGTTGCATTTTGGTTAAAAACCAACCTGGCTTATTTTCTGACCTAACAGATTATGTAGACTGCACTTGTGTACACAGTATGTAACTCATAAGCATTAGCTTGCTTTCTTTACCTTTGCTGTTGGCTTTTGACCTACTTATGTGTAATTATGTTTAATAGCTTCTTCATGCCTTCTTCAAATTGTCTAATACCACTAAGAGCCTAAAACTGAACACCTTTCCATATTTTCAGGTGGCTCATCACTTAGACCGTCTGCCAGCAGGGTACTTCTACAATGGGAGCCAGTATGTGACCTTTTTTGGGGAGAAAATGACCTTTCATCCATGTATCCTTTCACATTTTCACAAAATTGATCTTTACACGTGATATGTGCTGGTTCAGCCCATAATTATAGTTTGAAGGCCTGTGCTGTGTTCTCCTTACCTGGAGTTTATCCAGTGATGGAGGAGTTCATTGATGAGTATTTGGAAGAAGCCAACAAAGAGATTGAGCGCTTCAACCACCAGCTGGAGCAGCAGTGCCAGGGCGATCTGTTTGACCCCTAGACACGACCGTCCGCAACATTCACATCCTCCAAGGGAAGTTATGGGTGGGTCAGGGAGGGGGGTCCTACAACAGATATAGCATTAATTATTTATACAAGAGGCTGATATGGTCATCTCTACACCTAAAACACACAATATAACTGTACAAGATTCTGCTCTATATAAATATGAGGCTCCTTCAAAGTCGTGACGGGCTGAGTTGGGTAAAATACGCAGTGAAGTCTGCATTTAGACTGCAGCATCTCTGGTCTCATGGGCAAGTTATCAGATCCTCAAAGCGTGCTCATATGAAGAGGCTGTTGATAGCAACCCAATACTGCAGCCACCTGTTATCCTGCAGAATTTATGTTGCCACAGATTCATAATGAGCCTTATATCACCTTTTGCAGTTTAGATAAGTGTCACACTATCTTATCTAACTATTGTCTGTTCTGCATCTTGCTTCTTTCTGGGTGACCTACAGAGAATAGTATATGCCTAAAGAAACTAGCTGTTCCCTTCAACACGTTTCGTTATACTGAGCTCCAGTCATTGGCAGAACATCACGTTTTGCGACGGGATTATGAGGGGTTGGGTTGTTGGGTTGGGTTGGGCAGCTTAGCTGAAGTTAGGGTAATGATTATAGGCATCCTTCTGGAATGCCTTTGCTGTGTGTGTGCAGAGTTTAGCCTCTGCAGCAGTAGGTCTGTTGCAGCACTATGCTCCAACAGTTGTGTCTTCAGTCCTATGCATGACTAATGCTTGTCTAGGTGACTGACCTAGTTAGTCCGAATTGCAGGAGGGGTCCAACAGTATTTATACAACAGCTGAATATAAATTTCATTTTAAAAATGCAATGTTTCTAGAAGAATTGCTTTAAGGTCAGCACGCTTTATTGCACGGCAAGAACATGCAACATTTTTCTTGCCTTTTCTTGACCTTGATAAGAGTAAGCACACAGTGTCCACAGAATAAACAGACAGCTGGCTACCTTCATGGTGAACCCTTCACCACTCGACTACCATATTTTTTGCACTCATTGGAACAACTCTATCTGTACTGCTTACTTACTGAGCTGTTTCTTTGGGTTAAATATAGAGGGATCGACTGATTTTTAGTATTGTCCTAGGTATAGCCATTTAGAATGGATTGGCTTCACGGTGGCTCAAGGTAGGATAATGTAGTTCAGATCTTGTGGCCTGAATTACGCTGTGTTTAACATACACATGTCTTGTGTGCAGAAAGTATCAGGTTTCATGAACAGGTCACGTGCATTAGATAGCATTGACCTTGAAGTTGATCTAATTCCTGTCTTCAGCAGTCTGGACTGACGGGATCAATCAGCCCTAACAAAGAATGCCAGTGATAGGATGACCAAAGACTCCATGGCTCTGTATAAATGCTGTGGGCCCCTCGGCTTTGTCACTTTTGAGAGGGATCTAAGATCAGACCCTGACCAAGCTCTCTGCTAAAAAATGGTCAGGGTGCCGCTGATGTCTCCTAGACCCCAGGAGATGCTACATGTCCCCTCATAGCAACTCTAGGCAACGTGGTGTCTGGAAAAAATCCTACTTATGTTGTCTTTTTCTAATATTAAGTGCAATTTTATTCAGCAACTTCTGTACACCTGCCCTTGGACGCTTTAAGGATTGAACATTTTAAACTATAAATTGCTGACCCTGCCAGTGTACAGATGTCCTCACTGTTGTCTTACATGTTTGGGAAGGAGAAAATGTCATTGTGAGTCCCAGACAGCTGTTGGGTGCATTGAGGGTGATTCAGGTTTAATCCCCTTCACTCATGCTTGGAATCTGTTTGATCTAAACCAAGCTTCTGGACTCATCGTTTGCTGTGCTGCTTACCATGTGCCTGACAACCATCAGTCTGTGCAGACTCTGAGTCCTAAATGTAGCATTCTGTTTTTCTGTTCTTTATCCAGTTTGAAATGTGGCTAGTACTGATGGAATTAAGGCATTAAGAGCATGTAGGGTGCAGCCTAGCTAGGGTGAAATTAAGTCTTTCATACATGTGATAATGTATTATTGATTTAATAGGCCTTCGATTGCATGAATATTGCAGTCCTCAAAGGGTCCAAAGGGTATATGAAATATTTACTTCAGTAAATCGTACTAAAAAGTAATTACTCTTTATGTACTTTTTGCATGTGTTAATATGAGATCTGTTTACTTGTATGAAACGGCCTTTCACCAAACTGGTTCCTAAGAAGTCTGCATTCTTTAAAGTATGTGAGAAGAATTTAATGACCTCTACAAAATATATTTTTTGTATTTAATACTGTGAATTGGTTAAGAAATCCAGGAGATTAGTATTTTAATAATAAAGTATTAAATAAAAAGTGAACCTTTTAGTGAAAAAGAAAATCTGAGGAACGCCATTGGGGGTTCTGCTCCAGCAAGGCCTTGGCAGCGGCTGAGCTGAGCATCATTAGGATGCGTATGGTTTGCCTCTCCTGCAGGGATACAATGAGGGCGGAGGGACCCTCTTAGCTCAGTCTTGGTGAAAGGAGTCTTAGTAAGCTGTTCTTTAGGAAGTATTCTACTCAACCAGAGGGGATGTGGCAGAGTGGGGACCCCTCCAGCTCCAGTCCAAGTGGAAACGAATCAAGTAGACCAAAAACAATAAGGACTAGCTGCCCCAGGGACATTCCTGGTGCCCGGAGGACAGCTTGCATCATGTTACCATGGCTTAATCAGAAAGATTGGAACAGGAGCGATGCCAATTCTGAAGGCTCCCCTCAGCGTCTCCCAAAGTGGTGACAGAGATCGGGCGTGATGGATGGCATTTGGTTGGGGCTCTATCCTTGCGTTAGGTGGCCCCCACAGGAGCCTGGAGCACCCATTCCCCCCACTGCGCCAGCCCCCCCTCTGTGCCACGCTGACATAACCGAGTGCTGTGTGTTCTTATAACGTAGAGGCTAGTGGTTTTGTCACTGAAGTTATAGGACAAAAACGTGATTGGGAGTCAAAGGGAGGGGTTATTCTAAGTTATTTATATACACACTTCTGTGCAATGAAAACAATCTCTTGCCTTAGCATTCATTGTTCTAATGTCAGGAATTGCTCAACTCCTGTAACTCAGTGGTGTTTAGTTTTTAAGGGTGAATAATTTATTTAAAGGGCCCAGATTTTAAATTTGCACTTTCTAATAAGAACAGAAATTTGAATTCTATATATTTGTATGATTTTGTTACCAAATAAGGTGGCTGATTTTGATACATTCAGTATCTACAAGAGAGGCTTGTTCCTGGACAGAATCCCTTTATCAGAACCTCCTCCCTCACTTTTGAGAAAAAAAACACATTAAGCTCTGTAAACTGCTGCTATCAGGTGTCCTGCTTACTTTCTGTATTGGCTCAGTGCTCTCAAACCAGAGTGGACCAGTTTTGGCTGACCTAGGACTTAGGGCTAAAGGAAAGAGGAGCTGAACTCCAGATCTCAGGCCAAGCAGATACTGATGACACTGGCTGCCAGGTCGCGGGGGATAGGAGCACCTGCCGTGGTCATGTAAGAGGTACTTTAAGTTTAGACTGTGAAATTCTGTGAAGGGCTCACCGCTTCTTACCTGCCTCCTGTCTCTGTAATCCATACCATAACAGCCGTGGCTCTCATTCTGCAAGCACAGGAACAAGCCTCTTATGTGGAGAGAGAAGTCTACTGAAATTGCACAAAGCCCTTCAAGCTGAGATACCAGCGAAATGCTCCCTAACAGATGGGTCTTATTCTGAGGTTTTATGTTTGCAGTTTTTGGTTCCGTTTGATAGTTTTGGGGTTTTGGGGTTTTGGGGCTGTTCCAAATGTTTCTAAAAGATTTTCCTTAGTCTATAAACTCTAAAATATTTTAAACAAAACTAAAATCAACTTCAAAAACTTACCTCAGTTCTGAATTAAGATTATTTTTAGTCTAGTTGGATAAAACTTATTCTAAAGACTAAAAATAATTTCAGGATATCATAAATGTGACTTGAAATGTGCCATATATATTTAAATGTTGCTGTTAGCTTTACTTTGGAAAAAATAAATTTGACGAAACAACTTAATTGTATTTGCACAATGCTACTGTTTTTTTCCTATGACTTTTTATAGTATATGTATCACAAGTAAATCATTAAAATCTATATTAATATTGGTAATTCCTCTGGTTTTGTATTATCCTATGATTTGTTTTCATTTGTTGCAGGTTTTTCTTATGTATGCAAACACTGCAGCTATAAAGCAAATAAAAGGCTTTGTTCACACATTGAGCTCACCTTTCATTTGGCACCTGTGTTCTGCCTCGTGCATTTTCTCTCATGTATAAGCTGTGGTGAATCCAGCTCATAGCCCTAATAGTCCCTATTTTCATTGTCAGGAAATGTTGCCACATCAGAATGAGGTTTTGGTACTTGGGCAGGGGCGAGCAGCAGGTCTTAGGTCTGATTACTGAGTGCCCTTTTCCATCACTCACAATCACACAGATCAGTCACCGAATTTTATTGAATGCCCCCTTTTAATCACTAATGAATTTACAGAAGGAACCCCAACCCCCAGTGGCTGAGCACCTGCCCCTCAAAAGGTGACTGCAATGCATCGTGGGGGTAAACACTGGCAGCCTAGCTGCAGTGCACTGAAGGCAAACACATGGTGGATATATCCATTACTGTGCCCCTGCGATGGAATGGAGATAATCAGGGTATCCAGGAGATGACTGTTGACAGGATCAACATCTTTTAAAGCCTTTGCTAAAGATAGCCCAAGGCTTGCTTTCAGCATTATAATTAACTATTATGAGTCCAAGCTATTTGAATATACTCATAGCACCAAGGCTGTTAAGTGAAAAAGTCCATCGATCCATTTTCTGTAACCGCTTGTCCTATTCAGGCTCACATGGGGTCTGGAGCCCATCGAAGAGGCTACCAACCCAGCACGAGAAGCCAACCTACACTCACACACCATTCCCACAATAAAA
>JAODKN010000016.1:20253707-20271815 GCA_026774425.1 Petrocephalus zakoni | reverse complement strand
TTCTTTCCCATTCTGACATTCAGTTTGGAGTTCGGGAGATTGTCTTGACCAGGACCACACCCCTAAATGCATTGAAGAAACTGCCATGTGATTGGTTGATTAGATAATTGCATTAATGAAAAATTGAACAGGTGTTCCTAAGGTCACGGTCCGATGAAGCCAACAGAACCATATCATTTGCAAAAAGCAGAGAACCAATCCTGAGGTCACCAAACTGGACATCCTCAACACCCCAGCTGCGCCTAGAATTTCTGACAGAATTCTTAACAGAATCGGTGACAAAGGGCAGCCTTGGCGGTGTAACATTCTACATTCTAGCCCTACACTATTCTGAACACTCCCTTAAGTCTAGCCATTCGAGGCAGTTTTGAATCCCTTCCTGCAGGGGCTTCCTCTCCCCCTTCCACAGATGTTCCCTCCTGCCCGTCTCTCTAAGGTTTCTGACTTGCAAAGCTAGCTGCATGCAGGCTGCTGTGAGGCCTTTACACACAGCACCAACTCCGAAACAACATCTCCAGCCCTAAGGCTTAAGACATAATAACAATCCCACAATGCCTCCCTCCACTGCCCTACCATTGCTTTTAATTTTACCTTCCATGTTATGTTTAAATTGTCAGATAGTCTATGTTTAAAAGGTCATATTTATATTCTATTTATCACTGTTTTTCATCTCAGCATATGGACCATGCAGCTGAAGATGACAACAGAAGTACTTTGACTTGGGTTATTACTTTTAAAGACATTCCTGCAAAAATTGCCAGTTCTTTTCCTTTTTACTGTTTGTGAAAGTGAAAGTTTTATTTAAATACTAAAGCTGTCTCTCAGTGGGATTTGACAAAAACTTACTGCAGGCACACCAGCTGTTCGGATTGTCAAACAGCAGTTCTCAGGTGGTGTTAGTATGACATATTATGGATTGATTGCTTGTTAGTAATGTGGCAGTAATGTTTCAATGGTACCAGCAGTGCAAATCGTGGGCAGTGGACAATGCGAAACATATTGTTCTCTGATGAGTTCACCTTCACTGTCTCTCCCACATCATGAAGAGATACGGTGTGGAGAAGCCCCAAAGAGGCTTACCACCAGGACAGTTACCCAGCATGGGGGTAGATCACTGATGATTTGGGCTGTAATATCACGGCATTCCCATGGGTGCATGACTGCCAAAGACTACCAAACCATTCTGGAGAACCATCTTCACTCAATTGTTCACTCAAACATCGTATCCTGAATGTGGTGCCATGTATTCAATTCAAAACGTTTATTTTCATGTGAGTGAAGGTGATTAATCGTCATTGTTGTTGCACCACAGCACGCAACAAGGAAATGTGTCCTCTGCATTCAACCCATGTGAGTGCCCGGGGAGCAGTGCTTGGGGACGGTACCTTACTCAGGGTACCTCAGCAGTACTTGCGGGTCAGGGACTCTAACCAGCAATCGTTCGATCACGCGGTTACGTCCCTAACCACTACACCACCTACCTGCCTGCTTTTCTCTGTGCAATGAAATTCTTACTTAGCTGTCCACACAAAATTGCCAAAATAACATGTATCGGGATGATAGTGCACCAATGCATAAAGCCTGACTGGTGATGGCCTGTACAGTCACCAGATCTGAATACTCCTGAGCCACTTTGGGGTGTTTTGGAGGAGTGAGTCAGGAAGCGTTTTCCTCCACCAGCGTCACATAGTTACATGACCACTGTTGTGCAAGAGAAATGGCTCAGAATCCCTCTGGCTACTGAGCCGGACTTTTATCTGTCATTCCCAAGACACAGTGATGCTGTTTGGGCCACAAAAGGAGCCCCTACACCATATTAATAAATGATTGTGGTCTAAACCAGATGCTTAATTTTCATTGTCCCACCCTTGTATGCATGGTGACCCTGTGTAAGCATGAAGTGACTGATGAGCAAATGTGTAACAAGAACTGCCTACAAATACGAATCTTTTACAATAAGAACTTTTTATTATAGCATTGTTGCATTAATGATATCATACTTATAGTAAGTACATCAGTATCCCTGGGAGGTATGATCATTAGTAGAGTCTGGAATATTATCCAGATGCATCACTCCATTCAGAATGTACACATCATGCAGCCGTCCATCTTCTAATGACTCATTTTGGCCAGGGTCACTGGAGGCATGGGGTCTATCCCAGGCAGCATAGGGCACAAAGACGCAACACACATCTTTAGTAATATTAACACTCCTTTCTTAGTTGTTGGTAATATTGTACTGATTATCACATCATCTTGTATAACCATTGCCTGTACTGACACATAAAATATAATTACTAAAGCTGCTTCTAATATTCACACCTTGCAGCTGCATCTGGCAGCTGTTTTAACCCTGAGGTTCTTATAGCTGCCGTATTTCATATCCGCTGCTCAGTTAAATGATTCGTTTGTAGCTGCTGGGTGAGAAAGCTTAGCTGACTTTGTGTCTGTAGGGTGAAGACTCAGGTTGACACTTGTGTTATAACTTGTCGGACCGTTTAATATTATTAAATATTTTTGTAAGAGTTAAAATATCAATGGGTAATTTCTGAGAAATGGAAAATAGATTAAAAAATAGTCAGAAAACAATGTTTTTAAATTGATTTGAGCTGAAAAATGTGACTTTCCTGCATTAAATATCACTAAGATTTTTTGTCTTACATCCATGCTCCCTACTCTCCTTCTAACAGGAAACATTTCTCTCGACTTTCTAATGAGTGCTTTGAAGTTTGAAGGTGCTATACAGGACCTTTCACTCCTCGTTACACTGGCTCAGGACATCAAAGACCATCATGACAGCCATGTCAGTGGCCTCTCCACCCAAGCTGGAAGCCAGTTTCACCTGGGACCCGGGGCCACCAGTGTAGGCCTCACCTTCCCACACCCTGCTCTTATTGAGATGCAGGTCGGTTTGAGCCTCCCCGACCACGACCACCCTCTGTGCTCCGGGGACACGTACTCGGAACTGCAGGTGGGACCGTGGCTCCAGCAGCCCGCCACGGGGCTCGAAAAGCACGCAGCCCCTTGTCCATGCCGAGTAGGTGCGGGGGAAAGGAGGCCAGCTGACGTCCGAGTGGCTGCGCAGCACGAAATCACACAGTGGCCTGAAGTCTGGGCTGGGTGTACTCTTTCCATAGAGCCCCAGTCTGTAGACGCCGGCCTCAGGCAGCGTGATACTTAACGTGACCTTGGAGTCGGTGTAGGTGAAGAAGACGTGCCGGAGCAGGGCCTGCTCTGGCTGCTTGTGCACCTCTCTGGTGAGCATGGCGTGCAGATCCAGCCCCGGGGGACTGTGGAAGGTGATGTTGCACTTGCCCTGCTGAGTGCTGACGATGGCCCCCGTGTGGCTAAACTTGGACAAGCCGGCGCTGACCGTCCTGATGCCGGGTCCGCAGGAGGAGCTGAGGGACCGTGGGAATAACTCGTTGAGGTTAATGGGATTCCTTGTGCAGCACAGCAAGAAGTTCCCTGCATTCTGAAAGCTCTCTGCGGCCTGCTCATAGTCCCGAACGAACACAGAGAGCCGGTAGAAGCCACGATAGGGGCAGACGACGTGGCAGGTGAGGAGGTCGGGCTGGATCTGAGTTGCTAAGCAATGCTTGGCCAGACTCTGGTCCAGGTCCTTATGGATCAGCTCACAGATCATCATGAGGGGCCGACGGGTGTGGAGTTGTAGCTCAAGTGCACCGCTTTCCACCAGCACTGGCTCAGCACCAAGGCTGCACTGTCCCAGTCCCAGGCTGCTGGCACTGGGCTGCAGTCCCCAGGACTGGAAAGGGTTCTCTGGGAGCTCCTCCATGGGCTTGGGCTCGGGACACTCCAGCAGGAAGGAGCAGATCCAGCTGAAGGAGCTGGAGGAGCCAGAAGGACGGGCGAACACCATGATGTCATAGGTGCCTCTGGTGGGAGGCAGTACCCGCAGTTGCATGCTCAGCTGGGTCACAGTTAGGAGGCCAAATGAGCTGCTGACATCACTGGGCTCTCTGCCACCCTGCTGGCTGATCTGGTAAGTGAAGTCCAACTGACGTGAGAACCCCATGGACACAGTGGCCTCACCC
This sequence comes from Petrocephalus zakoni, assembly GCA_026774425.1. NCBI lineage: Eukaryota > Metazoa > Chordata > Actinopteri > Osteoglossiformes > Mormyridae > Petrocephalus > Petrocephalus zakoni. The sequence goes on along the minus strand of JAODKN010000016.1, from coordinate 20,267,757 downwards.
CCCTCTGTGAAAACACACACACAGGTGCAGCATAGCTAAGGAGATATGCTATCATAGACATGCTAAGCATTCACAGCTCATTCTTACAGCTTGTCACCGCTTAGGTTCCAAAAGCGCTACTTTGGTACTGTCAACAAGGGGCTAGAATACTTACAGGTATTTTGGCTGGAACCTAAGGTAGGTGTATTACATTGACTGCATGCAAGCGTTGTTCTGATAATTCTGACCTGTAACCAGGAGGGACTGCCTGGGCTTTATTAGTTTAAGACCCAGCTTGTAGAACTGCGACGTCTTGAAGACCCGCTTCTCAAACTCCTCAAGGGTGATGGGAGTCTCCAGTAGCTGCCATTTCTGCTCAAGCGGGTAGTGGGAATCAATGAAGTCCTCAGGATCTGCCAGGAAGTAGAAGTCATCATACCTGGAGAATACAGGATGAGGATACAGGTACAAACATCCTCCTTCCATAGGCTTCCTGCTCAATATACACCACGGCGACCAATCTCCTCTCTGATGTGGGCGATGAGGAAAGCATATCAAGGTAACTGAAAAATCTGTATTGTACTGACCTTATAACCTCACAATGAACCCTCAGCCTATGGGTAATGTGGTTAGAATGGTGGGATTCGAATCTAGGATGTCACTTGTGAAAAATGTGGAAATTAATAACTTGAAACACAAACTAATTTTACATCCCAATATAGTTGTAAAAGGTAAAAAGCAACAGTGAACAATAATAATGATTACATTTACTAACGGCCATTTACAAATAACCTAATTTGTAATTAATTACATTGTCTTAGTTAAGAATAACTTCGTTTTTCAGTTATTTTATCCATGGAAAGCTATTGAAAGAATATGCATGCATTGACATACCTTAGGAATACATGGGTGTTATGCAGTGGTGTCCTAATGGTTAGGGCACTAGCCCTGTTATTTAAAGGTTGCTGCTCCCCTGTGCTGAATTAGCTGCCTACTGCTATGTTGCATATGAGTTAAAGACACATTTTGTTGTAGCGCTGAACAGTTTTAAAAACGTAAGTATAATTATTGTTACTATTTGTCTGTTATGCAGGGCAACATGAAGAAAAACCTTATAGATGTTAAGGTGACACAAACCTTACCAAACTATTTTTGTCCTGTATCCGGGCCATGTTTAACTGTGTCTCTGACCCCTCCAAATCTAGAAAGGGGCATGGTCTCACCTCTGAATGAAGGCTTTCTTCTTAATATCCACCTTCCCAGCTCCCCAGCAAGCATCCAGCAGGTACCAATGCCCCCCAAGCTGGACAGTGTTCCACATGTGGTTGGATTCGATGTTCTGGTAGCTTTGGCCTTGCTGATAATCAATTCCCTTTCCATGGCCTGATACCTCGAGACACTCAATGCCCACCTCCCTGTGGACCCACATATAAGCAAAGCAGATGTACTCACACATGCTCAGAAACATGCTGGAGAATGACAGCGCACCAAGATAGACATTAACACGCAAGCACACACATGGCCCTTGATTTTTGGCTTTCCTGGACTCTTGTTGTGCATGTGTGCAGGAAAATCAGCTGTTCTATGCCAAATTGAATCTTACTATAATGACATACACCAGTCATATGCTGTTGGGTCCAACTGTAACTATAGCGATGGACCAGTCATTTACCTGCACAGCTCTCGGCAGATGCTGGAATACCCAGAGCAGACACCTCGACCAGCTTCGATGACCTGCTCTGGGGAACACAGCTTCTCTGACTGACCCAGATAGCCATCCAAGTCATATTCTGGGTAGAAAAAGAGCAGCAGCATAATAATTATCCCGACAGACTTATCCTGTTTCTAGGTAATAGATAAAGGGGGTGATGTCTGCTCTGATGGTGAAGGACTGACCAATGTTGTGGCACAGCCACACCCAGATGGCACGCAATTTCTCCAGATCGCTCTTCATTCCTCGTGTGATGGCTTTGGCGATGGTTTGCACCGAGAAGACCTTCTGCTTCCTCAGCTGCACACCAGCATGCAAATACAGACACAATAGATGCTTCAGTACAAACTTATTTGTGTACATTTGAAGTCCTGTAGATGAATATGCATAAAAATAACAGCATCCTATAATGTATTGTGCATTTCCGGCAAAGTAATAACAGTTATCAACTACTAAAATGCTTTTCCTAGCTCCTCACTTCTTTTCCTTCATTAATTGCATGAGTGTCCACTTTCTGGAAGACTTCTTCGCTGGAGAAAAGGTCTCCGCGAGCCTTTCTCTTGGAGTGACATGTCCTGGGAGCACTGGGCGTCTGGAGCCTGGGACTGGGCTCTGTTTCCTGCTGCCGGACTGCGGTCTTCTTCAGCACCCTAAAGGGCCGTGTGGCGCTCTCCACTGACAGCTGTCGCTTGGTTAAAGGTCTTTGAGAGTCTTGTCCCTTGGAGGCCCACTTTTCAAACACTGTCCTCTTCGACTGTACACCATCTGTAGATAGAGGGTTTGGTTCGGAACTTTGGTTCCCCAGCACTTCCAATTTCCACTGCTGGTGGACCACCCGTGTGCCCCGCTCAGTCTTCAGCAGTGCCTGGGAACCCTCCTGAGGCAAGGCCTCAGTTAGCACTGGAACCACACTGGTGTCATGGGCATCTAGGTCATGGCTACCTTTGTAGTTCTGTCGATGCGAGTCCTCTGTCATCTCCGTGTTGTTGTTGATGTCATTTTGGCTACATGAGTTAATGCTGCCATTAGAAAGAGGCAGATCGTGGGCCAAACACAGGGACCTTGCTGGCTTAAGAAACTCCATCGTCATAATTTGCATCCCATAATCAATGCAGTCTTGTTATGCCTGTAAACTGCAGAGAGGTGGAGAACAAACTGGTCACCAGTGACATAGAAATTTCAGACTGGCATCTTCGTAGGCCATCTCAGTTTCCAGCACATTTATGATCCTTATGAGCTGGCATTATAATGAAAATATGCAGAGATTACAATATAATATCCTGCTCTAAAATTACTTATCTTTGATAAAATAAATAGGAAGTATGTGAGATTACCGGTGTGTAAGGTAACAGTCTGAAGAATGTGCGCTGGTCCTGTGATATATGATACCGGACGCCCCATTAGGAATAAAAAAAATGTTCAGTGAAGCTTCCCACCTGTATCTCTAACCTCTGCTGCACTGAATGTTCTTCACTAAATCTTTTCCTTGCTGACATTTTATGATTCATGTAGCTAAACAATATAGAGAAGCACAAAATTTCCAGTCATGTATCAGCTATACGTTTTTTTTAATTAGCTGAAAATAGTTTAAACTCTGATTTTAATTGTTTTTGCATTGCCTTGGAATGTTTCCGGTGTTCTGTGGTCTCTGAACCTATTGTCCAACATCTACATACATATACCAAGATTTTGGCCACCTCGAAAAGCATTTAACTGAAAAAATGTCTCATGAATATGAAGTTATTATGGCTTTACGCAATAAAATCTTTCCAGAGATTCGCTCAAAGAAAATAATTGAGAAAAAAAAAAATCTCAATAGCACTAATACTTCTATGCATAACATGCTGAAATGACCATAGACTAATGCATTTTTCCTGTCACCTTGTCTTAGCAAGGGAACCAAATTGTGAAAACAAATCTATTGCTTTCCCTTGTTTATTGTGGTCTTTTTCTGCTGATTCCCGTTAATGTCCTGTCCTTAAATTACAGCAGGAAATATACTGCAACCACACAGGCTTTGCATATACCAAGAAAGATATCCTAACCTTGCAGAGACGACACCACCTACCAGTCTGTTCATGGGAGCAGTGTTTCCATCCAAAGTCACGCTAAAGTGTTCACCCGCTGTGCCCTTCGGCAGCCTTTATATGCTGTCCGGGGCCTGCGTTGTACCCCACTCGCATGCTGAGGGGATGACAGGCCTAAAAATACTACAAAGCAGCTGATAGCAGTTTCCACTACCCCAGAGGGGAAGGCAGGTTGTGTGGAGGGAGGTGGGGATCTGCGGAAAAGAGGGAGCCCTTCCCAGGGGAGGCCAGAGAGGAAGAGAAGTATGGGATGATGGAAAGGTCATAGGTACTGTTTACTGTGAGGCCAAATTGGGGGAGGGGGCATGGAGTTCCAAGTGGTGCAAAAGAACGTGCTTCACTCATGATATTGTAAGAGTGCGGGACCTCAGTAAGAGAATTCTAATCTAAGCTATAAAATATATATATATATATATATATATATATATATGTGTGTGATAATGTCATAGCGTGGAGTGGGAAATAGATGTTACCTGGGACTCCATTAAAAATCAATTATGCCGAAACGCGTCTGTTTGTTGCGTGCAGACTCAGAAAAAAGTTGGATTGAAGCTAAGTATGACGTCTTGTTATATTGATGGAGTTCCAAGTAAAATCTATTTCTCACTCCATGCTATGGCATCACAGCACCATCACAACAATATCACAGTGCAATCACAACAATATCATAGCGCTATCACAGCACTATCACAACGTTATCACAGCTCTATCACAGCACCATCACAACAGTATCACAGTGTTATCACAGCATGATCACAACAATATCATAGTGCTATCGAAGCACTGTTACACCAATATCACAGTGCTATCACATCAATATCATAATGCTGTCATAGCTGTATCACAACAGTATCACAGCATTATGACAACTGTGTCGTAACATTATCACTGCTGTATTGCAACTGTTTCACAGTGCTTTCACAGCACTATCGTGACAATATCACAGTTCTGTCATGTAGATCAGTATTCAGTGTGGCAGTAATGTTTAAGTGCTCCCTTAAGGAACAGTCATGGACATGCTATCACTCAGGCTACATGTAACCAGGGTCAGACTTTTCATAAGGTAAGTGTACAGTATGCACCCGCCAGGGGCCCCGTGAAAACTAGGGGCCCCAGTAGTTGCATTTATGTATATAAGATAATATTTAAATATAATAATTAAATAATAGCAACAAATAATGTGATCATCAAAATATAGCAATATATCTGTTTTTCAACATGATCTGCTACTTGTATTTTTAGTGACAGATTTCAGGATAGACAAAGTTGCCCACAATCCTGGCTGTAATGGAATTTAAGACTTCAAGCTCCCCTGCCAAGCGAACTGGCAAAAAACAGTCTAACCGAAGAAGAAGAAAATGGTGCAATGAGCCTCAGGAGCAGAGTAAGGCATAGGCTACAGTCTAAGCCCATGGGAAAAGAGGGAACAGGTAAACTTCTTATATTTTGCTGATCGACCCACCAGCGTGACACCCCTGTCCCCCATTCAGAGAATTTTGCCAACAGCACTCCCACCCCAACTCAATTTTAATGCTAGCACCCCACGCTTTGATTTGCATATTATTCATATTCAGTCATTTTTAATTCCCTCTCATTCCTTCAAATTGCCCACTTTGGAGGCCTACCCATGGCGGCACTAGGGCCCCAGAGAATTTAATCCACCCCTGGAGGTATCCATGCAAACACTGCTCAGCATTTCAAATCCTGGACTGTGATAGACCAGCCAAGCATTTCGCTCTGAGTTATCGAATGACACTCCTACAGCAATAGTGCATGTTCATCATGTTTGAAACATATATAAGAGCTGAAAATCGCCAATCTTTAAAAGTAAAAATGTAAGGAGATATTTTCTGTTTTTATGAGTCCTGAAAAATCTGAATTGGGGCTTTACAATGCTAGACCAGATGAACTATGCCGTATTCAAGCACCGCAGTGCTATGATTCATCCTGAGAGACCCCATGTCGTCAAGTGCCTTGACATTATCTCTGCGAACAAAGGCGTCCATTTAGACATTTAAACACTGCTTTGTGCCTTTGGGTCTTTCTGCAAGCTTTCATGTGCAGTCCTGCCTCATTGAGTCGTGTTCATTACGGAACTACAGCCTATGGCGGGATTCTGTGGCCGATGAGTGAGGAATAAATGACAGGTGTGGGAGGAGGGGAGTATGGTACTAAGGCCGCGCTTAGTGTTATGGAAACCAAGTCTGAGAAATCATCAGACCTGGACACGCTAAGGGGGAACTTGTGGTGAGATTCACACTGAATCTCATGTGTAATCCCTGGGGTAATGAAGTGGATAATTATCAGGTAAAAATTTGTGATGATTGTTAGTAGTACACGTGAAGGCATGATCACGAGAGCTCCACATTCAGAAGAAGGTATCCTCCATCTGCTATTAGGGTGAATTATGAAATATAAACCTCTAATATTTCATTCGTTTTCCTGAGCAGAGTAGCTGTGAGTAGAAATCAATCAGGAGAGAAGCTAACTCTGTAAAATGAGAATGTTGAATTGTGGCTATTAGCATTTCATTTTTCCTGGATATTACGTAAGCAAACTATGAAAGATACTATGTATGACTAGGAATGGGTTTGTTGTTCCTGGGACCCCACTCGAAAAGTTGCTTTGGGGCCCCCTGCACCTCCATCATGCTTCAAAACAAAATTAAAATGAGCAAAAATTATAATCAGAAATACTTAAAAATGCCTCCTAGCCTGTAATGCTTCTTCATCCAGTCAGAAGTTGACCACCCTGGTTTCTTCTTCACATTCAGTTCACATTCAGAGTCCTAAGAGCTCAGTGGAGACCATTTCTATGTCATCCAGGCCTTCAGGAAACATAGTAGCGTGCAGGTAAGTATTAATCAACTTGAAGTAACAGTGATAGACAAGCGTAAGAACAACGTCAATGTCAACGGCAGCATCAGCTTTGCTGACCACTGAGTCACACAATGTTAGCATTAAGCATTAGCCAGTCTCAGCCAAGGTGCTGTATTCTCATTTGCCCCTTTGTCTGTCTTTGTAAAATTTGCTACATCACCATCAAGCATTTCATTGTTGGTGCTTGTTAGACACTTCCTACCTTTGATTTTTTTTCTTTTCGTTGTGCCATTGGGATATGTTCAATTCATGATCAAATATAAGATTAATGTTAAGCTACAAAGTACAGTCAAAAGAGTGTAGCCAGCTAGCTAATTAGCAGGAAATCTGTGGTTTTCCTTGAAAAGCCTGTATCCTGCCTGACCATTGGTAGCCTGTGTGTGTGAGGTATGGGGTGCCTACTTTCACAGACATTACACTAATGGTTTCCAGAGAATTGCCCCTGTGCCATTGTTTTTTGGCTGGGGTCACAGTGCCACCTGACCTTTATCTCACCCCACGTCAAAAACAGTGCATAAGGTATGTTCATTTTTTGTGTTTTGCCCTTGTAGTAAGTATGGGAAAGGATTATTGCATTACATGCTCTGGGGTGATTGGACATATATATACTATAAAGTTCACACAAAAAAACACCAATTTTATATAATAACTATTCTGGGTCAAAATGTAGTCAGCAATATATACTGCATTTTGCCATGCTGAATTTTGATCATGAAAGGATGATAGTCTAGATTATATTACTATTATTCAAAGCATATACATTACAGTAATTACCTCAGATAGTATGTAAGTGAGGACTGATCCTGAGATTCTACAGACTGTATATTCATTCAGGCAGCCAAAGACTGTTCTGGAACTATAATCAGGGGTCATCCTGACTTCAGTGATGATTCACTCCATAGTGAAGTGACAGGAAGTGTAAAGGAGGATGTCAACTGGCTTCGGATCCGTCTGCCACATGCGCCAAGCGCAAATGACAGGAGCCTAGTGGGATAAGCGAGGATGTAGGGGAAGTACTGCTGAAGCTGTCATGTCACTGGAGGAAGGAAACTGCCCTGGCCTCAGTGTATGAGGTCACAGATCATACTGTAAGGGAAGGCGAACATTGTAGCATTAAGTATTATCAGGAAAAAGCAAGATTATTGCAAATATTGTGACATTTCCATAATTATTTAGAGCTTATTTATTTATGTGTCCACCTTATCCTGCTGAGGGTCCCACTGAGTGGCAATGCCATCTTTTATTTATGTATTTTTACATTATGTTGCTGGATATATAACCTAAGCAATTCAGTGTAAGGGTATAGGAGGACTTGAACTGGTTACCGTAAGACATAACCCTACACTCATAAAGGCCAAGCTAAGATGTATGCTGAATCGTTAAGTACTGCAAGACCAATTTATTTACTCTGCTTACATCTTTATCCCACGATGGAGCGCAACAATAACCGCAAATATATATATATATATATATATATACACACATATATGTCAAATGTCAACTGTCAAAGAAAACAACTTTTTAGTTAAAGCTTACTATAAAGGGGGTGGGGGCACATCGCGTTTCTGTCCTCTTCGCATCGGCTGGAGTACAGCAAGTCGCTTCTCATTGGCTGAGCGGACCATGTAATTAACCCCCCCCCACCAGTCCAAAAAAAAAAAATCGGAAAAAAAACTAAAAAAAAAAACCGAAAGAAAATAAAAAGTCGTAGGTGCGCTGTCACGGGCACCTGGACGCCGTCCTCGCGCAGCCGGTCTCGAGCGCGCCTCTGAGGAATAAACCAGTCATAAAGTTATACATTTGCGTTTAAACCATACTTATAACTTTTAATACAAAATTCATTTAGTTCAGGTGAACTATTAAAAACGCCAAAAAAAAGAAACACCAAGCACGGCATGAAGACTGAAAAAGAAATGGGAGATATGACGGGAGTGACAGTTAATCGTTTCGCGGAAGGTAATTTTCTTTTCCTGTCGTTAAACGTACTTATTTGCTCATTTTAAACTTAAAACGACGTACCATTACATACTGTGTAGATAGGTCGGAATTTACCTGTTTTAAATAGTTTTTTTTTGCAGGGCTAAGCATATTGTTGAACATTGTGTCATTAATATTTATGTATTTAAAATGAGAGTTGTTAAACTTTATTAATTTAACTATATTAATTTAACCATCCAAGTTTTCTGAGGTCGATAGTTAATCTGATTTCAGACCCTCTGTTATTATAACAAAGTAATATCGTGTTGTAAGCAAATTTATATGTTTAATAAGCTCTGTTGTGTAACATTCCTCAGACGGTGCCGTTTGTAGACCACCCCCACAATGGTCGCTGTTTAACATGCAGAAAAGGACATCTTCAAACAAACAAACAAACAAACAAAAAACACCTTCAACTCGACTGCAAAACTTGTGAGCCTAGATCTATGCGAAAGCCATCCCGAAATGATGGCTATCCTGACAGTGTTTTGGGGGTGCGGGCGTATTTATAATGGTACAATACCCAGCTCTAAGCAGGTGATTTACTTTGAAGTAAACGTGTCATTTAAAGAAGAAAAAGCATACCATTTTATGCAAGCAGAGATGACACTTAAGGTGATCTGTTCAGTGACAACAGCTTGCAGATATAGAGTTTCAGCTGTTGTTCAGCATTAGCAGGAGGTGCCCGGTGCAACTGAACCTGTACCTGAGAAGGTAATGTCCAGCAGTCTTGCTGAATATCCTTCCACTGAGAGCCCAAGGGAGACGTTTGCTGGGGTTGCCGTTTTCAGAATGGCCTTGTCATTTATCTGGTCAATCCTCTCTCAGTGATTGTGTGAATATATCATTTTTCCCCTGTGACCCTGCTCAGGACAACTGGTTGCAAGATGGATGTGTGTATGGTTGGGTAAACCCATTTGCATTTATTTTGCCTGCCACTTTGCCCCAAATTCATAGCAAATTGTGCTTGTGAAAATATATAGTGATTCAGAGATTCTTTTGCAATCTTGGTAGTGTTAGGAATGAGAAACTTTGAGGAATGTGTTCACATTAATAATCTTTCTGTGCACTGTACCCTCATTGCATATCTACCTGTGTATCAACAGTTTTATTATTCTTCTCATTTAACTTGTAAGTCAAAATTGCATCAGTGATTCAAAATGATTACGGACTGCCAGTTTAATGAAAACGAAAAGAGAATAATTTTATTTTGCAGTTTTTAATTTTCGAGTTGCTGTACAGAGATGCTTATGTAAATTGGAATCTGTAAGTCACCACTAGGTACATGATACATTTGCTTCTGGATGTAAAGGTAGAAATTACTGGAGGTGAAATGCTGATATGGTTCAATGATGACACTACCTTGTGAATATGAAAGAACAAAGTATTTGAAAACCTACTGAGTAGTTGGTTACTTTAGTTATTTGTATAATGATAAATGTAATTTTTATGCACTGTGCCATCCATACATAATTAAGTAACCCATGTGTTAACTAAAACATGATCTTCTGTTTTTTCTCAGATGCCATTTTAAATGATATGCAGCCTTCCGCAAACAGGTCCTACCCAAAATCCTTTTTCGGTACGCCGTATGTGTAGAAAGTGTATGTCCAATTCTTTTGTTCATTTTTAGCATTCAATTTAGAATTTGTATCAGAGGTCAGAACGTATTGCTATCTTAGTTCAAACATTAGTATCAAACATGGGTAATTATATAAGGAAAGTTTTTTAATTTCACTGCCAGCTGATCTCCACAAGCCTTTGCAAATGACATTAAAACATTTCCAGGGCAGCTAATGTTCACTTGCTAGTTCCTTAAATTTATTCTTCTGGTTAAATGATTTCTGTGACATGGATCTATGGCATTTATAATTAATCATGAGTCATCTGCCATCTGGTGTTGTATGTTAAGAAATACTGTTGGTCACATTTATTGATGACTTAATATGCAGAACATACCTCCAATACACATTCCCTGATAAAGGCTAGATGTTTTATATACATTTGCTGCCTTTATATACCAGGTATCTTATTTTTGCCTCATGTTTGGTATTCTGTAGGTGTTAATCAGTTATTCGCTGGGTTTCTTAAAAAAATTACCTCAAAAGAGAAATACAGTCGTCCCTCGTTTATCGCGTTTAATCCGTTCCAGACTCTACCGTGAAAAGTGAATTTCCACGAAGTAGGATTCTTTATTTATAAATCAAATATTTTCGTAGTTAGAGCATAGAAAACCTGTTTACGACCTTATAATATGGTTTTTAACATTATTAGAGCCCTCTATAGACATGAAACAAGATCCTTTAGTCACCATTACACTCGTATTACCCAATATATCAGACAAAATAAGTGAAAAAGACATTACAAATATCATATTATTATTATTGTACATTTAATTACACACACACAGTTCTTACACAGAACCACTAACCTACTGTATGAAAATTAGAAGAAGCAGCACGTTTAGGAGCCTGAGACGTGGGCACTGGAGCAAAGGCCCCAGCCAAGTCCTGCAGAGCGGAGCGCTGGCGTCCGACGTACCAAGGGGCTGTGGAAGTGGGCAGGAAATCCCTTGGCACCCGTAGAGTCTGCCCATAGACCAATTCGGCCGACGAGGACTGTAGGTCCTGCTTGAGAGCGGTTCGGAGGCCCAGCAGAACCCAGGGAAGCCTGTCCACCCATCCGCCATCCCGGAGGCTGGCCCGAAGAGCGGCTTTCAGGGACTGATGAAAACGCTCACAAAGGCCATTGGGCTGCGGATGGTTGGCCATGGTACGATGGAGGGAAACCCCCAAAACCTGGGCCACCACTGCCCAGAGCTCAGAGGTGAACTGAGCATCACGGTCCGAGGTGACATCGGACGGAACCCCAAAACGGGACACCCAACCACCAATGAAAGCTCTGGCCACGTCCGTCGTGGTGGAGGCCGACAATGGTATGGCCTCCGGCCACCGTGTAGACCGATCTACCACGGTGAGCAGGTGAGTGAAACCCAGGGATGGAGGAAGAGGCCCAACCAGGTCCACATGCACATGGTCAAAACGGCGCTCAGGCACCGCAAATGGTGCCAGGGGTGCCTTGGTGTGTTGGTGCACCTTAGCCCGCTGACACGGAATGCAGGAAGAGGCCCAACTACGGATGCCCTTCCGCAGCCCACGCCAGACAAACTTGGCGGCCATCAGCTGTTGAGATGCACGCCTGCCTGGGTGCGAGAGCCCATGCACCACCTTGAAAATGTGACGCAGCCAACTGGCTGGCACGATAAGCCTAGCTAGACCGGTTGACACGGCACAGGAGGGTGGTGCCACATTCAAGGAAGGGAACATCCGTCAGCCGCAGACTGGTGGCTGCGGTCCTATAAGCTTGCCCTCTGAGTCAACCTGCTGGTCTGCTGCCAGCTGAGCAAAATCCACCCCCAAATGTACAGCACCCGCCACTGAGCGGGAAAGACAGTCGGCAACCCTGTTACTCTTGCCTGCCACATGTCGGATGTCCGTTGTGAACTCCGATATAAAGGAGAGCTGCCGCTGCTGACGAGCGGACCTAGGCTCAGAAGTCTTAGCCATTGCAAATGTCAGGGGCTTGTGGTCGACAAAAACGGTGACCGGGCGGACTTCTATGAGGAACCGGAAGTGACGCACAGCCAAGTACAGACCAAGAAGCTCACGATCAAAAGTACTGTACTTTTGCTTGCGTGGCCCGAGCTGCCGGCTGAAAAAGGCAAGTGGCTGCCAGGCACCACCCACTGTTTGTGCCTGGACCCCACAGCGTAGTCCGAGGCGTCAGTGGTGAGCGCGATCGGAGCATTAGGCAGTGGGTGGGCCAACATGGTCGCGTTGACCAGAGCAGATGTGGCAGCCACAAAAGCCTGGGTTTGCTCATCCGTCCACTCAAGGACCTGCTTGGCCGTCCTACCCTTGAGAGCCCCGTACAGCGGCCGCATCAGCTGGGCAGCCCGCGGGATGAAACGATGGTAGAACGTAACCATGCCCAGGAACTCCTGCAGGGCTCTGGCCATAGCAGGCTACGGAAATGCAGAGATGGCCTCCACTTTGGCAGGCAGCAGAACTGTCCCGTCACCCGTGATGCGGTGGCCAAGAAAATCAATGGCGGACAAACCAAAATGGCACTTTTGTCGGTTGATAATCAACTCGTGACCACTCAGATGCTCAAAAAGGGTCCGAAGGTGGGCTAAGTGGTCAGCCCTAGTGCCGCTGGCCACCAGGATGTCGTCCAGATAGATGAATATAAATGGAATGTCCTTCAGGACACTGTCCATGTCCAGCGTTTTTAAGCCCGAAGGGCATCCGAAGAAATTCGAAAAGCCCAAACGGGGTGATGACCGCAGTCTTTGCAACGTCCCCCGGATGCACTGGGACCTGGTGGTAGCCACGCACCAGGTCAACCTTTGAAAAAATCGATGCCCCCGCCAACCGGGAAGAAAAATCCTGGATGTGTGGGATTGGGTAGCGATCCGGAGTTGTAGCGTCATTAAGCCGGCGGTAATCGCCACAAGGGTGCCATCCCCCACCTGGCTTGGGCATCATGTGCAGAGGGGAAGCCCAAGCACTGTTGGAACGCCGAACAATACCGAGGCGCTCAAATGTGTCAAACTCAGCTCTAGGGATGGCCAATTTACCTGCATCCAGGCGTGGGGCTCGGGCATGGACCCGCGGTCCTGTCGTGAGGATGTGATGTTCAACACTGTACTTAGCCGTGACGTAAAGGTAGGCCAGGTGAGACTGGGAATTCTGCCAGCAGGCGGGCAAAGGTGTCAGTCGCACCCAAGGCGCTAGACAGCCGAGACGAGCCAGCACAGGTTGTTAGCGCACAAAAAAATCGGCCCCCAGCAGGGGGATGGACACCCTCGCTACTACGAAATGCCACCGGAACTGCTGGCCACCAAAGCAGACTGCCGCAACGTGAGTGCCTTAAGTGTAGATATTGCTGCCATTAGCGGCCTCCAGGGCCAGGCCCGTCTCCCCGGAACGCAAATCCGCCACCAACGCAGGCAAAACACTGACCTGCGCGCCCGTGTCACAGAGGAAACGCCGGCCAGACACAGCATCCGTGACGAAGAGCAGCCTGCCAGAACAGCATTTCCCGGCCCCTTAAAACGGCAAGGAGCAGTGCATTTTTTAGCTCTGTCGCCTAACCGCGCATGGTAAAAGCAGAGACCCAGCCAGTGTTGCCAACTTAGCGAGTTTGTCGCTAGATCTAGCGACTTTTCAGACCCCTTTAGCGACTTATTTTTCAAAAAGCGTCTAGCGACAAATTTCTGACAAACCTTAGCTACTTTCTGTACAATATTGTCGTCAATATAGAAGTGAGCCGAGCTCCCTGCTACTACGCCCGGTGTCCTGCCGAGTTGTGCTACCTTGTCGAAATATGCTACCGTAGCACGAACCAACAGTTCA
>JAODKN010000016.1:20178427-20193421 GCA_026774425.1 Petrocephalus zakoni | reverse complement strand
AATATATTTAATCAGATTAATCACGACGCTGGATTAATCCGCGTTAACGCGTCAATTTCGACAGCCCTACTTTTTACGGTTTTCAAATCCCTGATTAATGGGGACATTGATGCTCCGTGTTTTAGTTTTACCATGCGTAGGGTGACCAGATAATCCCTGTCATCCTGGACGCTCTGAGCTACTTCAGGTTTTACAAACTACTTTAAACCTGAAAGGCTTCTGTGCTCGGCTAAATAGTTTAGTTCTTCTTGTGCTTTGACTAGTTTGTTTCCTTGATTGAAAGACTCATCCAGCCGTTTCGCATTAACATCCAGGTTCTTTTGCTTGAAATGGTAGTTTGCAAATCCTGTCCTAGCTCAAAGTGTCTGGGATGACATGGATTATCTGGTCACCCTAACCATGCATTCGCACCAGGGGCGGCGAGAGCATCAGCGCTCACTCAAATACGCGTGTAGCTTATATCTTTATATCTTTGTGCCGACTGTCGGTAGGATGTCATTTGTCAAAGGACATGAAATTATGTTAAGAGAAAAACTACTGTTATAAATGAATAATGGTAAAGTTACTGACGATTCGCATTGTTTTGCATGTCATGGTGCCAAAATTAGTATGTGATTTATTTTCTTTTTCACTAAAATATATTATGCAGTTCACCAACTCTGGAACACTAATAATTTCAGACACCTTAGTCTATTCCTGATTTTTAAATTTATATCCCTCTACGCAAACGGCAACACGTCATAAATAATGTAATATACTATATCTTAGTACTGAAATATTTGTATATTTGTACTGAGTTGAGGGGGTATAAAAATGCATGTCTACATTTGTAAACAAAAGTTTGTATTCTGCAGAGCTCACTTTAGCGGAGCATTTCTGCATTCCCATTGGTTTACGAACGGCAGTGGCATTGTAGCCCGTTGCCACCGAGAAAAACATCCAGACTGGCGAAGACATGTGGATGGTGTGCTAGCTGGCGCTCATCTCCAGTCACTGCCTGTTTTAAAAGGCGCTACCTGTCAGCAAGCAATTTCACAAATTCTATTAGCCTACATTATCGGATCTATTTATCGGAGCAATAAAAATGACCTAATTTTACCTCATATCAGTCGATAGTCTGTCTGATAAATATCGTGCATCCTTATTTATTACTGTCGCACAGTGTTCTTACGCTGCATTACGTGTAGCAGAGCAGTAGAAACAGAAAAGAGAGAAACGGGAGTGTAAGAAACGGAGTGGCGCAGCTGTACAGATCAGGTAGCAACAAGGCTGTACAAATTTGGTAGTGACAGCGACACTGGCGGAGAATCACAGTCATGTCCATTGCTAATTACCAAGCACTTTAAGCGGTATGTCGATAAAATAACAGATTTAGAAAAACATTTAATACATTGGCTGTCATTATTATACTAAATACTATTTTGTTTTTATATTGGCGCAGCATTAGCTGCTAATGGTTATCATAATTAATAGTTATGACCGAAGGTAGCTTAGCAGCTATCGATTCTGGTTATCAGGAGCTTCATAATTAGTTAGCTGCACTGCTACCATGTTAATACAGCTGATTAAAATATCAGTTTACAGCTCTCCTTGGGTTACATGGGTCAATGTGAATTTACTATTCTATTTTTATACACATATAGTGAATACTGAGTTAAAAAAAAAATTGCAAATCAAATCGCAATCTCAATATGTCAGATAAATCGCAATTCGATATTTTCTTAAAATTGTTCAGCCCTATTCAATAGGCAGGAAGTTATATAATATTGTTCACTGCTTAAAGTGCTATGGATTGTTGTGCAGAGTGTATTGAGCAGGGACCCCTGTTAACTCTGTGTACCCTTCTAACTAAACTAAAAATAGTTATAATCAATGACAATGTCAGTGAAACAATTCTTATAGAGCTATTTGCATGTTTATAATCAATAATGGCATGCCACAGCAACACTAGCGTTGTGCAGGAACACCTGAAGAGAAAACACCCAGGCGCTATTCTGCATGATGGACCGCCAGAGTAAGCAAGACCCCGGAAGTGCTGTCTGTTCATGTTTATTAAATTACCATTAGTACAGGGAGTTTTATAATATCTTTTATCCATGTAGCTAGTAAATTCACCCATTATGTAGATAAACTATAAAGTTGTCTGCATGTTAGCTTGGAATTTCCATTGAATAAGTGATTGAGAGATGTTTATGTTGGAATCTGGGTTTATTCTATGTTGACTGACGGGGCCAGTGTGTGTGTTCTTTCGAGTTTGGCTTGTTGGGACCAGTGTTATGTTCATAAACTAAATCGAAAATGGGCACTACATTAAATTAAAAAAACAAATGTTGAACCGAAATAAAAATAAACTTTTTGCCAAAAGAGTGCGAGACTTTAAACGGTAAAAGTAAGGCCACAACACTGTCCTCTTTTAAAATATTTTGTGGCTGCTGAGCTGTCCCTTGGTGCTTATCGCTTCCATGATTTACCAAAACAGTAGCATGTGGTGCACTGTGCTACCTGAATTTAATAAACATTAGGATATGCCAAATTTATACTTATTACTAACTTTTGGGCATCACAATACACCTCATTAATATTTTAGGTGTACTATTAATCTGTTTATTGCTTATCTAATTCTGAGCATAAGTAATATCTGTATAGTGCAGAAAAACCAATGCTTGTCATTGTCAAAATATATCTAACGTAACTGAAATGATCAGTTTTCAATAGGAAGAATAATCGACCAATCTGTAAAATAGTCGACAGATCACAGAAAAATTGTAATTAGTGGCAGCACTAGTAGATGTCGAGATGAATATACTTTTAATAATCTAATAAAACATGTCAGTAATATTATGAAGCTAAATGTAAGTTTTGTATAATAAAAACACACCTTTTAAAAAAACATTCTTAAACTTCTTTTATTGATGTAAACACTTACTGTCATGGTAAGGGTGAACTTGGAAAAAAATCCCATTATATTTTGAAACTGGCAGGAGGTAGCCGGACTCACTGTACTTTATTTCAGTGATATACTAAGTAAATCTGACGCAGTGAGATGAAATAGTTTTTGAAGACAGATTTTAGTTACAGCACTGTTTGCAAACACAGCACTTAAAAAGCTTGCCTAAAAATACTGCAGCTGGTATTTTAACTTCATTAATATTCTACATTAGCAGTACCAGGGCTGAAGTAATGGCTACTACTAAAATAATGGTGATGATTGGATGGGACAACGGGTCATTTTCTGTAGAGGGGAATGAGGGATTTTGAGGGCTAATTCCCTAGTTAGAGAGGTGTCAAAGTACTGGCCAGTAACATTTTTAATAGGGCAGCATCAACAAATCGATAAAATAGATTATTAAAAAGTGTTGTCAACAAACTTAATTATCGATTGTGTCGTGCTATTAGTATTAGTGAGCTGAACGGAGCATGGCCAAAGGCGTGGTGGAGGCGGTATTTTCCAAATAAAAAACCCATGAAACATTACAGAGCCGGAGAAAATGGTTCGACCGAAGTCGTCAAAAGTGTAGCAGCACTTCACATTACAAAAATTGTACACACACACACATGCGCACCCTGTCTGCTGAAACGAAACCTATTCCCCAACCCATTCTCTGTTTGCTCTGTTCTTATTCCAAGGCCAAAATGCCATGTTAGGTAGCCAAGGGTACACACTCGCCTGCCCAGACACTCCCATCTTTCGCCATGTGAGTGAGGTAGGATGATTTGCATTTAGATAGGGATGAGTAAGTAACTGTCTGTGAGTATATATGATGGTGCCATGCAAGATCACTTTTGTGTATTTCTGTAAATATAGAAAACAAGTGTTAATGCTGAAACAAATTCTGTTACCGGGTTTTTTGATTTGCATTTTTTTTGTGCACCGTTTGCTTTGTCAGTTTTAGGGATGGGCATAATTAATTGATTATTGATTAATTGATCATTAAGAATTTTGTCAATCAAGTGGAATTTGATTACACTGAAGCAATGCAATGGGTTTCACTAAGTGGCAGCAATGAGCTGAGTGCGCAATTAATTTATGTGCAAATATGTAAGTTTGGTGTGGGACCATTTTGAAGTAAAAAAAATAAAGTTCATTGTAAATATTGCGAAACCGTATATACCTACAGTACAACAACATCGCCGATGATGTACTATTTGAACGGCGTGCACCCGACCCTGATTAATGAATCCTCCTCTCACCTCCCATCATCTCGAGCCAGTACCTCTCCGTCCCCACTGCTTCGGTACCTGCCGAGAGGGTGTTTTCAGCGGCGGGACTAACTGTAACTAGGCTGTGTTCACGTCTCACTCCCTAGCATGTTAACATGCTTATATTTTTTTTAATAAGAATCAGTAGGCTGGCGTGAGTTAATTTTATAAATAAGTGTATTTGAATGTGGAGAGTTTTAGCTCAGAGCCTCAGGCACCGCTGCCTATATGAGTGCTGTTTTTGTTTAAACAAGGCATTTTTGGAGTATTTTTTGTTCATTATTAAAGATTGCATAATGGAAAAACATGCTTTCTTGTATATTCCGTATTTTCCATCGAAAATTATTGTTGTAACACTGCTCAGTATCGCACGGAAGTTCCAAGGGAGGGCCAGGCTTTCGTTGCCAGTATTTTTTATAAAAAAACACAACAGCAATTTAACATGCACTCGTCAGTTCTTTGTCACTACCGAAAATGTTTCACCAGCAGAAAACCTGATTTCCATGCCCACTCGCTACTCAGGTTTCTTTTTACAATATAATATCATAGTTTTTCGTTCTGGAAAGAACGATTATCAATTAAGAGAGTTTATTCGAAAGCCCATCCCTAGTCAGTTTACATAATGTTCTATTTCTGAATAAACGGGTGGAAATAAAAAATTTCTTCCTCATACGATTCATCAATTAATCGAAAATAACAACAACAACAATTACTGGAATACACCTTGTGTGGTGCAACCTGGACACATCTTCAGTGATGTAACCGGGGTCACGGGGTGTTTCGGGTATTACCCTCACCCGGGTGACCCAGCCGGGCGTGATCAGGCCCCGACTTGTGTCCAGGTAGCGCACTACGCCACGCATCCCCCCCTCCTCAACCAGAGCCAACGTGAGTCCCAGGACCCGATGTAACGACTGACCTGCAACGCCCAATTAAAACAATTATTAAAAATAATAATAATAAATAATCAACAGATTAATTGATTATTAAAATATCGTTAGTTGCCCTACTTTTTAATTCATTGTTAAATCTTGCCCACTGATAGAGCTTTTGTTTTCCGCAGAATAAAAAAATATCACATTCTGCTAATCTGTGCTGGTAAATTTAATGTTATACCACTCCAGATCATTGGAAAAAAGGAGGCATACCGATGTATACCTCTGGCACTGATCAATACCTGTTGGACAGATTGGGTATCGGCCACATGTGACCGATCCACGTCCAATACCTACTTAGTTTTTGGCAGTTTGTAAAAGGTTTGTATTTCTTGATAAATTGATTTGTACAGTCAGTCGCACTACAGCTCTTTCGGCTAGCGGTATCCAAGGTGAACTGTCACGCTCCCACTCAGTCTTTCTGCTACTCGGTGGGTGTGAATGCAGTGACTCCCACCTGCTGTGACGTCATGTGCATACCTTCTGCAGCAGGAGCAGTGGGAGAGCATCTGATAAGAGGGTGATGCATTTTATGCTTGAAACGGCAACTTTCTTTCTTTTGAGAGGTGGACGTAGTGTTTAGTGGAAAATCCCGCTAAACAAAGCAAACACAATTGTGCCAGATAATGTGAATAATATGAAAAAAAACAATGGATGATTTGGGAGTGGCTGGCTTGGGCCGTTTTGCGCACTTGCTACAGCTTGTGATACACGAGCGGCCGCTATCGCAACAAAGTGTAAGTGACGCTGTTGCCAGTGCCAAATTTTGGGGCATTTTAACTGAAAAAATGTGGATTGGTCTTTTAAAAAAAAAAAGGATTTTCCTGGCATTAATCAGCCTTTAATTTCTTTTGTGTTGTACAGGCATGGGCAGAGTTGTCTGTATACTTGCCAATACAGAATAACCCTTTGTAACACTCCGCTCAGTAACTTGTGGAGCTCCAAGCAGCTGCATGGTCACATGCATGTCAGACACAGTGTGCTTCTCACACTGTGGTATGAAGGTATCCTCATTGTGTGGTAAATATTAGTATTTTAATCACATTAGGTTGACTTTTATGCGTCATCATTAGTTCTTTTAAAGTTAGTAAGAGCAGCATTTTGTTGCAGGTGAGTTTTAAAAAGAATAGTAGTGACACTGGTTTAAAAAAAAAAAATTAAAAACCTAAAACCCAATAAATAGTCATTAGTGCCCCCTTAAATTAGTACTTGGTGCCCTAGTTTCACTCACTAGTGACTGCAGAGTTTCGTAGTTTAATTTGTGGGCTGTTTATAGTAACATTTGTGTAATGATTTGTTTGTTTTTAATGCAGATGTTGTAGTAGCCTAATTTTAGTAATTCGGGTAATTTGATTGTGGACGGAAAGTGTGACCCTGAGTTTTTTTTCCCTACCTAATAATTTGGCTGGATGTGCATATTCATTTTTTATTATTATTATTTTTTTATTAAGTGGGCAGTTTTATTTAGTTTTATTTAGTTTTATCATTACGCCACTTCCCAAATGTTCTGTAGGCTATTCACAATCTTTCAAAGCAACACTTCATAGCAAATCAGTTAAATATAGAGGTCTTTGAAAGATCAGGGGCGGGTTGCACAAAACACCTTTTAAGTATGATACTGCCAATAACATTAAACATTTTGCATCTGACAAATATAAATAAAATAAAAACAACAGCCAGATTTCCACGAATGGCAACTTAGAAGTTATGCAAAAGTATGGGGAAAAGAGAGAAGCAGGTGAGCAAAAGCTGAGCAGATGGATTTATTTTTGTATCTCAGTTACATTAAATGCATTAATGAATACCTTTTTCTACATGTGTCTACACATTTCTCCATCAAAAATTCGATCGAATAACCAATATACTTCTGTCTTTTTGCTGATACCGGCAGTGAAACGTACCAGTGTTAGCCAGATTAAATGAATTATAAACGTCGCGGGCCGTATAAATACAAGTATAAATCTACTGTCAGTCAAATATATAATGCTAGATCAATTGATCATGATCGTATCCAGTCGGGGGAATTGTCTTCTCTGGATGCGTTCATTTTCTTCATTTACGGCCATAAACGGCGTGTTGCAGTTAAGGTACAGTCAGAGCACAATGTCACTTTAGTCTTTTGTGCAACCGCTGAGGGAACTTTAAGGGATTGCTTATGTATAAGACTAAGATAAGGAGGAAAAATTAAATACTTACGTGGACATTTTAAGGAAACCTTAAGGAGGACATTTTATGGAGGTTTTGTGCAACCAGCCCCTGAAGTTCTGGCTGGGGTACTACACAGGCAGCAGCATGGGTCACGTTTTCAACAGCAACTGGGCTGCCCGCAGACGTGCCTGTCTGTCGATATATCGGTCGACCACTAATGCTATATAGAGCTTTCATGATAACGCGATTGAATCCAATTACTCTACTGAGAAGCATTGCTTTAAAAAGTTCATTCTCAATTACTCAGCAGTATGGTGGAAGGAGTATGGTGCACAGAGGATTAGGGTCATAATAATAATAATAATAATAATAATAATATAGTAATAATAATACGCGGAAGCATCATTTTGGTGAAAGCACTTCACATTAAAGACTAATGAAAATGCAGCTATCTGTCAGTATTGCAAAACGGAACATAAATATCACCACAGCATGACTGTAGTGCAAATTCAGTTCAGATGAATTGAATAAAATTTTTATTGTCATTGACACAATGTGCAGACACGTGTGTAAATGAAGAGACCTGCAGCTTCACCAGAACATGCGAGATACTATGGGACAGGGGTCCTTGAGGGAAGGGAATATACATAAATTTGACATACATTTACACACATTACCGAATTTTTCGGACCATAAGACGCATCGGACCATAAGACGCACCTAGTTTTAGAGGAGGGGAAATGAAGAAAAAAATATTCTGAACCAAATAGTATCTACAATATCCCATTGACCATCTCTCACCTATACATAAGTTTTCTTACCGGCATAGCATATTTTTTTATACAATATATAATATAATTTTTTTTTTATAATTTAAAGAGCACCTATACTTGTATAGCTGCTCTTTAGCAACAGGCAGGGCCGGTTATGAGAGAAGGGACCGATCCACAAAGACGCGTGTGAGGATTCATTTGGGGCTGTCAAAATTAAAATGTTAATCATGGTGATTAAAATATTTAATGTGTTAAAAATAAATTAACAGTTGTGTTTTGTTCCTGTGTGGGGGCTGCCCTTTGATATGGATGCCGTGAAACGTCATCGCGCAGTGCATTATGGGGCGTAACCGCCATGTTGTGTAGCCATGTATCAAAATAAACCAGGAGACTCGTTTCAATGCTAGTCAGAGTGCTCCACACTGTTTTGTAAGCGTATTTCAAAAAAGAATAGGGATTGTACAGAGACAAACTCCTATCAGATTGCATAGTTCTGTCTTTAAATATGCTTTTAAACAGTGGTGTCTGAAATATACATCCTTTGTGATTATTCTACATTCATTTGGTGATTGATTTTTACATTTAAATATGCATTATAACAAGGTTCAGTCTTACGAAGAACAAGTTTTTACTCATGATTAATCGTGATTAAGAGCAAATGTACAATTTTTAATCGATTGACAGCCCTAATTATAATTACTTATAATGACTGCTTCATGAATAGTCAGATTAATCAGTTGATTTTGTGATTATTGATATCAGGGCTGTCAGTGCTCCCAGTGCACACAGGGGCATTATTTAGATGGTTTGTATATTATATAAAACTGTCTAGATAGGAAATGACAGTGTAAATTGATGTGCAAAGTGTACAGTGGAGTTCAGTTTGTTTAGAAATTGGTAATAAGTAGACTTCTTATGTTCATCATCCAGCATAGCAGTCTGTTATGAGTAACGGATACGGATACGGATAGGGGCGCCCAAGTATTATTCGCAAACAGCTCACAAATGTGAAAGGGTTACTGTACATTGTAGACAAAGATACAGTGCAAAATACGACAAAGACAGTACACATAGTGTCAAAATGGAAAAAGAATATTAAGGAAATTAATAAGAAAAAAAAGGTTAAATTGTTTTCTGTCCCTAAATATTGTTAAGTTGTATCCTCTATGTGGTTCTGTACTGTAAGCTGGAAGCAGTGTTGTTGCAACAAGCCCATGGCTATTATTAAATGTGTAGTGTAGTGTATTTAACACTTGTGTGCAGAGGTCTAGTGAGGCAGCAGTTGTGAAAACAGCAGCTGTCTTTGCACCTGGCTTCTCTATGGAATTGCTGGTGGTGCTACATACTGATTCTACTGGGAGGTGATGGAAGTGTAAGTGGCAATGTGTTGCTGCTATGTGATGGAGTTTAGTTTTGATGGCTCAGGCTCCTTTCTCTAAGTAAGTAGTTGGAAGCAGCCCCAGCAAGTTCCCCCCCATATTTTGAAGACTGTGCTTACATTGCACAGCGCTGCAATGCTCTGCAATGCTCTGCAATGCTCTGCCTACCACTGCAATGGCAAGCAGGAATCAGCTCATACCACATTCCACCACTCAGTCACTGGTCGAACCTGACGGGTGACAGTGACAAAATCTGTCATTTGTTCTGGGATTTGGGGAAAAGGTTCTTTGGATGGACAAGCGTTAGAGATTACAGGTATTGTTTTCCCTTGCTATTCATATATTAATACTGCTTGCTTAACCAGTGCCTAAAGTGTAAAGATTTCTCCATTCATTTTTTTTGTTTTGTATTATAATTTGTCTTGGAAATTACAGGGATGATGATGATGATGGTTATATGGCTTTGCTTGCCCTCAACTCGCCTGGCTGTCCTTGCCTTACAAGAGTATAAAACCTGCCAGATATAGTTAGAGGCATGTTAGTAATGATAGTCTAGTGAGAGCCAACCTCAACTCTTTGGCTTGATTAGCCAGCTGTTGGCACTATTCTTGTCTGACCTAAGAACCAGCTGTGCCAAAAAAATTGAGAAATCTGGAGAGGGTGGCAAGTAAGCTTTGGCAATGTTCTGCCCCGCCCTTGTCTCTTAGCAATATTTGACATTCTTCTTCTCCCACCAAACAGTTTTTCATGCATTATTGTTGTTCTTTAACATCAGGGTCCTACTTAGATGGTCACTCTTACTGTTGTAAGGAGGCTTTATTTACTAATTTGTGCATTTCATTTTTTCCAGATTATGTCTGGTTTTCAGTGTCTGAAATAATCAGTATGCATTTAATTGTTTTCACTGGGACATTGCAAGCAAAGCTTAGGCAACTGTGTTCTTTCTAAGTGGTGCTGTTTGCTATGTTCTATAATACACTGGAAGATCCTACATAGTCATTACTTGGTGGTTTGGTTTCTGGTTTTCTGGGGCAGACTGGCCAGCATGCAAGCTGACCCAAGGGGTTCAGGTACCCCTGTCGACTGTCCTTGTTTGGTTGCCAGTCCTTTAGAGAACAAGACTATAGCCATAACGTGTCGGGAAGAGTCCCATCGTGTGTTGGTAAAAATCCGGTGCTCTCTGCAGAAACCATCTACTGATTTTTTATTCTTATTTCTGTAATATTAACATTTTTGATTCTCAGTGTATTTGAGTTGTGAACTTTTTAAGTTTGGACCACTTTTGCTTTTTGTCCCAGTTGTTCTCTTTGCGCTTCGTATTTTTAGCCCTATATGTGAGTGTTTTTCTGTGTTCTATGTTCTGGCTGCTGTATGCACCGGAATTTCCCTCTTTGTCCAATAAATTCTGTCCTAAGCTTATTTATAGGGCCATTGATTCATTAGCTCTGGAGACTTCACAATGGGAATTCCCTTAGTTTCTGTTCCAGGTAGCTTCACAAAACTTAAAATGTACACTCTGCACATTTAGCCTACCGTACGAGATTGCTGCTGGCTCTGTGTGGGGCTTTGGTTCTTCATCATCACATAGCTTGGTTTCTAGGCTGAGCAACAGCACATGGTGATTGTGGTGCCCTATCCTCAGTATGGCCAATCTTGTAGATGTCTGAAGGGGAACTTGGGGTGTAAGGGGGTCAGCTGCTGTCTTCCATGTGGGTCCTCCAGAGCCAGTAGCAACACCTCGCCCTCTCTGGGCTGCTCAGTGTCTGACTCCCGCTGCCTACTGCTTAGCAACAGCGAAACAAGCAGACTTAGTGGGGCAGCCACTCGGCCAATCAGGAGGCGGCAGGGGGGAGTGTTCAGAATTTGAGTTAGCCGCGTCTGGGAGGATAGGAGGGGGAGAGTTCGTGTCCTTGTGTTTTTCACGTTGAGTTCTGTAACCAGGGAAAGTTGTGGTTTTTTTTTAATAATAGAAGCTGCGTGCCGAATGGTGATGACTCTGGTAGGCTCAGGTGCATCCTCTCCAACACATAGTTATTAGTGAGTAACTTTGTCAACCGTTTGACTTCGTAAACTATTCTGCTTAAAATTACACTTATTATTTTGAATTTTAATTTAATTCTAACAACAGGCATCCCATGTTGGATGGTGTTTTTGTTATGCCAAATCTGGAGGTTTGAAATGTGTATCTCTTGTTTGTTTTGTTTTTTTTTAGCTCCAGTTTTATCAGAGCTCATTATCTTTATATAAATTTAGGCTTAAGTTTTCTCACTTCCCAAAACAGTTTAGTCTCCAATTTTTTTTTTTTTAACCTGCGACTGTAACCTGCTGGTTCTCCGCTCTCTGCAGATAAGGCGGAGTTGCTTTGAAGTGAGCTTGGGAGACGTGTGGTTCTAGAGCAAACGAGAACCTTTAAAATGCTTACATATCAAGTAATAAACTGTGCAGGCTTTGTCTTCTCTCACCTGTCAGTTTTAACTGTGATGGCCTGAATGAAAGCGTATGGGTCATTTTTAGATTTGTTTAATTTCTGCCTACTTGGCACGGAAGGAAAGGTGGGGCGGCAGGCTGGGAGGAGGCTGGCACTAGGACCACGTTGCTTTGCCTGTCTGTTGCTAGCTCCCTACTGCTTAGCAACAACGAATCGGCCACACAGGCTGTAGCAGGCACGCAGCCAATGGGAGGGTTGGAGCGAGTCTGTCTAAGTTTGATTTAGCCGCGTGTGAGCTGGAGAGAGGGGGGCTGCGCGGGTCTGTGTTGCCATGTGTGAGCCGAGCCCACCTCACCCCCCCCAGCTGTCCCGGCGTACTGTGTTCTCTCTGCGCTCCGGCAGCAGTGGCTGTTGCGTTCATCCTCAAGTGCAAAGCCTGCAGAAGGTGGATGCACGTTTGGGAAGTTGGGCTGCCGCAAGGTCAGCATGCGCTGCGATAGCGTGTCGCGACGGACCTCCAGGTGGGCAACTTGCGCCGTGTGCACATTTACGCCTCCATCACCATTAAACCCAGTTTGTTTTGCAGTCCGTTACCCGTGCATGTTTGTGAGGTTGTGGTGGAGATGCAGGTCATTCTAGTTGTTATGCTGAGTTCAGCTGCAGGTCTTCTGCATGCTCCTCATTCATAGTGTTCTCTCTCTCGCTGAGTGTTAGGGACGTCTTTCCTGGTGTCCCTTGTCCCAGACCGTGGGCTATGCCGGTGTGTACCAGGCTTATGATCCTTGCTGCTGTTTTACTGAACATATGGTTAGTGGATAAAATAAAGGCTGATTTAATTGAGCTTTTACAAATGCTGATGCAGGGATTAGTCATTAGTACACTTTGGGGAGTGGAGGGTATAGATGCTTTTCAGGAAAGTTTGTGCTGTAACTGAAGTTTCTGCTCCTCCATGTGAGGGACGCAGTGTGTTGTTGCTTTCTGCTGGTGAGGGACCCGCGTAGCACCTTCAGTAAACTCATGGGCATCTGCATGTGCTGGGTGAGGTGCAGATATCAGGCGGCGTGTAGCTGCAGGTTTGTGCTCATTGGAGCGCTGTGCTTTTGATTGACACGGTCCCGGCTGTTGCTGGGAGCTCAATACGGCGTGCCCTAGTGGCAACAGTGGTGACCTCTTGGTGAGTGGCTGTCCTCAGAATCGGTGTGGCTGAGGATGGGTGCCGAACGTGGCCTGACAGTGATGTGAACAGCAAATGGCCCACAGCCACATTGATCTGTACCCTGGGTCTTGTGAAAAGGACCCCCCTAGGCAAAGTGAGTGTGAGTTCTGGAAACTTGGGTGGCTTGTTATTCCATTCAGGACTCATCTTTCAGCTATAGCTACTCTGCTTGGTCAGTTCAGTTGAGAATGCTGCATCATCCATCATCTTTTTAATTGCTGTTCATCTCTGGACCATTCAGATGTCCTCATGCAGATTGTGAATGCTGCCAGGAGCATGTTCCTGCATGCTGCATGCTAAGTGTGTTTATGAGTGGGAGTGTCAACGCGCTTCCTGGTCCGTGGATCTTTACTGCCGGGGCGTGGTACCGCACCGCAGTATCTCACCACGTGCTCTGCTGTTATGTGTTTTCATTCTGTCAGTGTGTGTGGAGTGGGATAGGGAGAGGCCTGCCTGCTGCTGCACAGCGACAGCCAGCAGCTTTAGCTCATTGGCTTAGATTTTTCGGAAGGCTGCACATTGGTTGAGAAGGGAACGGTTCTGAGTGGTGATTGGCTGGGGCCGAGCCAGCAGCATCTATTGGCTGAGCGTTTTCTGGTCCTTGGAGACGTTCTCGCTTCTTCAATGGGTCTCTTACTCGGCAGTGGTTTTATCAGATGCTCAGCACTTACTCTCCCTAGAGATCACGGGGTGTTGAAAATGAACTGTCATGTTAATTGCCATATTTTTCCTGCTAGTCTGTCGAAATGGGAAACTATTGTAATAATCAGACATTCTGTAACTATGCCAGATATTCTTTGAGTTCTATCCATTTTCTGTAACTGCTCATCCTATTCAGGGGCCCCAGCCCACCGCAGGGCGCACTCACATGCCATTCATTCACACATACATATGGGCAATAACTTCAGTTAACTTCAGCAACTTTTCCTGACTGCGTGTGACTGCAGCATATCGCCCTAGACCTGTCCAGAGGGCAGTCTCTAATCAGATCCTCAAAGGACAGGGGTAATGTACTGGGGCCCCATTAGGGCCCTGGTTGAGGGGCCGTGCTCTGTGTGTCTGAGCAAGCAGCTGGCCACAGGACTTCCCTATAGTCTGTAAGCCTGTGGCAGCAGGTGAGCTAATCCCCACGGTTAACAGTAACAACACATTTCTGTGTTCAGTCTAATGAGGTGCACACAAAGCCACATTGCCTCTATTTAGCATATGGTGGCTGTGACTCTTCCCCAGAGTAAACATAGGCAAAGCACCTTGGTCCTCTGCTGGACGGTCTGGGACCAGGACAAAATGGCGCAAGTAACCCGCCCAGTGTCACATAGAGCAGTGTTTCTCAACCGGGTCATCGCAGACCATCAGACAGTCCGCGATCTTTTGATCCCCTTCCAGGAGTTGGGAGAGAGCAGAAATGTAGACCATCTGCGGGTCCCTGAAGACTGGATTGAGAAACATTGACAGAGAGGCTTCCTTTCCTTATTTCCCTGATGACTGTATGGCTCTGTCCAAAAACAGCTTTCTTTTAAGTCTGTAATCAATGCCTCTTATTCACACCCCCCCCCCTGCAATATCTCCCCCATCAGTTTGAGAGCAGGGTGATCTGCAGTCTACAACCTTATTTAAACAAACTCTTAGGTGGCTCGCAGACAGAAGGAGGACGAGGATTCCATCGCCTCTCACCCATCCCTCTGCGCACTTCTGCAGCTCCTCTGCACAGTTAATCAGTCTCATTCGGCCGCTTGGTGACGGGGAGGCGGGAATAGCGGCCGGCACGCCTTCTCCGCATGCCTACTGCTTAGCAACAACCTATCAGCCCAACATTTTTGGGGGGCTGGGCTCAGCCAATCAGATGCAAGGTAGTCCAAGGTTTGGTGCTAGCCGGTCGGAGGGCAGAGCTCCTGTTGTGTGTGTGTGTGTGTGT